>JAQFVV010006341.1:2791738-3196104 GCA_028023455.1 Epiperipatus broadwayi
ATTTGGCTAATAATTGAGTAAGTCCATCCCTGAAGAGAGCTGACTCCAAGAACTCCCTGAGTTTGAATTCTGTGGTGTAATGGGACCTAAAAAGGGAGATGTAATGGATATGAATTAGTCTAAGTCATATTGAAATATTGTAAATAAATTATGAGTTAGCATACTAAAAGTAGATGTGATTTGGAACTGGGCATTTCATTGTGACATCTTTGCATCCTATTCGAAGGCCTAGGTCTGACAGTAGTGAGATGCACTCCCTTTGTTATATGCCATTCCTGATTCAGTAATATTTGATGCACCCAAATGTGCTATTGAATCATAAATGTAGGATATGACTTGTTGATTGTTTGACACATAGTATTTAAATCATCCAACTATTGAGTCATATTCACATCACTACGGTTCCTTTATAATATATTATTTACAATTGCGTTTCCACTCATATATTTCTACATAATCTTATTTGGTGATAGTTATTTTTTTCTTAACTACAGGTAATTTAATAAAGACTTAAGTATCTAAGAAATTGTTTTGTTTTTTCACAAAATTTTACAGAAACTGAAAATTATTATTATTTTCTTTTTACCTAGTGATGGATTTAGCAAAAATAATCTATAAATACATAGAAATATTATTATTAATTTTCTTTTATATGTACTTATTTTTTTTTAAAAAGCTTTTAATAGTATCCAGAAATATATGATTGGAAATTTGTGTTTGACAAAAGTTTATGACATTTAGAGAAAGAAAATACAGCTTGAAGTTGACTAAATTACTAAAGATCATAGTTTTTCATTAGATTGCAGCTTCATATGATTATCATTTATAGATAGATTGCTGTGAGCAGTTTCTTTTGAAGCTTTTTGAATTATATATTATCAAAAAAAAAGTTTTGAATATTGGTGCTAATTAGAAATAGTTCTTAAATTTTACTTTAAGACAGTAAGAAAAATCAAATGTTTAAAGTTTAGAATAACAAGATGATGATAAAATATGTAGCTTTGTGTCAGATGTACAAATGTATACATGCTTGTCTTTAATTATGGCATGTTATTAATAATTTGTTATAGCTACTGCAATGGTTGCAAGTTTATTAAATGATTGTCTGATATATAAGAAACATTTTTTAAAAATTTGTTTTTATTGCAGCATTATACTCATATTTTATTTTAGTACTATCTTTTTTTTGTTGTTTGAATATTGTACTAACAATAAAATGGATGCAACAAATTATTATTATTTTTTTCATCTGTTAATTGGTTTTTGTTTACCTAGTAAAGAAATTATGTTCACATATATAAGATACAATGTGAGATAATTATATTGGAAGACGTGAGTATTATGAGAGATATATCAAAGATAAAATTGAAGGGAATGAATTGATTGAATTATGATCAATCATAAAGAAGATGATTTTAATCAAGATAGATGATTAAAATCAAAACATTTTACTAGCATTGTCATATCTCACCTTGCCTTCAAATAATGGACTAATCCAGATTCCATTCTATCTAAATTGGATTGAGCATTCATTGTCATGATTCTATGCATATACAGATAGATAACGCATAGCCAATGGCAAGAATGGGCCAATAGGTGATGATGCTGTCTGAATCTAAATGTTTCCATTAAGGTTGGGGATTTGGCAATAAATAGCCAGTATTTTTAAAAGTAGGTCAGAGAACTACTATTACAAAGCTGAGCACCGAATTTATGTTCTCCATACATGTTCTGCAGAGAACTACTACCATACTTGCATTGCAGTATGCACGTTCTGCAGAGAACTACTGTCTTAGAACTGAAGGACAATCTATGTTCTCTAGATAATTGCAGTTAAGCTAAATGGTTGCTGCAGTGAGGCAAGTCCACAATCAGGATTGGAAGCTGCTAGAACCAAACATGGCATGAGGCAAGATGTCATAGTACAGTCATTAGCATGCTGGTCAAAATATAATTGGAAGTGATAGGAAACTTATAAGGGCAATTGCTGTTTTTTTCATAGTTCACCCCAGAATTAAGAGCTATACTTTGCAACAGTAGCTGGTGGAGTATAGCCATTCTAAAGTATATTGTAAATATGAGTATATATTTGTTTAAATAGTTTATAATAAATATAATATTAGAAACGTATTTACATATGTTTGTATTTATATTTATATGAGTCGGAGATTATTAAGTTACATATATATAATCCAGACAAAACTCAACAATTATCAAATATTTATTTAGTTTTTTTTTATCGTTATATAGGAAACAATTACTTTTGTGAGTTCATCAAAATATAATCGTATAGTGCTTCATCAGCTATACGAAGATATAGGAGATAATGCATTTGCTTTATATCGAGTGCAGTCAAGAATGAAGCAAGGAATGGTAAAAAGGGTAAGAAATGTAGATATAGTTCAGTACAGTAGAACCTGCATTTTATGTTACACTTATTTGAAAGCCTGACTATGCACAACATTGTTTACAAAGTTTATGTTTCCTTAAAAAAATCCAGAAAATTGCTGTCATCATCCCATCTTGAATTAGTTTTTTTTCTGTGAAAATTCTGGAATTCAGTCAAGAATTATTATTTGTACTACAAATAGATATTGATTTTTGGTAGTAGAACTTATATATTTTTATTTATTGGATGGAATAAATTATATATCATGTTTATAATAAAAGTATACATTTTTAAATTATTTTTGATTATATATTGGTTATAATTCTATATCATGTTTATAATAGAAGTATACATTTTTAAATTATTTTTGATTATATATTGGTTATTGGCAATCTTATAAACCTCTGTTTTATTTATCAGATATGTAATTGACATATACATTGAATTGTTATATATATATATAACAATAAAAATAATGGTAATTAACTATTATATACAGTCTTTCAATCTGCAGAAGTATTTTTGCAGATTGAAAGACTATATATAATAGTTAATCACTGTTATATTTATTATTTTTATTGTTATTACAGTAGTTTTTAATTACTGGTCATTTTTATTTGTTATATATATATATATATTGTAACCTCTTCACTCTACACCTATATCGCTTTATGCACAAATAAATACCCAGGCACCAATTCTATAAATGATAGAATAAATTTATAATCTAGATTGCATCTATACTTATTGATAAGACTCTTATTGAATTATTAATTTACAGCTTAGCTCAGTTGGGGGTTATAGGGTATCGTAGTTATCTAGAATGCAAATGGGATGAGAGTAGCATTTATAGGTAACAATTATATAGTGTTTATTTAATTATATTATAAGCATTTACTAAGTTATCAAAAGGAAGCAATTTATGGATTAACTTAAATCATGATATATTCAATTCTCTCATCATCCAAGTACATGCTAGACCAATCATGCCACTCATCTAATATGTTTGGGGATCACTGCAATAATAATCAATCTACTGGCATTCAATTTAGATTGAACAGCTATATCAATGTTTATTAAATGGTGAACTAATCTCAGGGCTCTGCTATAGGAACAACAAGTCAATCCTAATCTAATATGACTATTAATCAATGAGGACTATTGTGAAATTGACATCTATTACAACAAAATAATGAATAGACAATGATAAGGATCGGGTACATTTTTATCTCACATCACTATCTATTTTAAACAAGGTAAAATTATATCTTGGCATTATACAAGGTTTGGATCTATTAATTCTGTATTGAAATAGATTGCATATACCATGAAATTGATAAATATTATAATTATATTGTGTTGAGCATATGTGTGTGTGGAAATGGTCAATCGAACGTATATGTTAAAATAATTAAGAGGGAATCTTACTTCAACAAAATATTTATTATAATACACTTTCTTTTATGACACATTGATGATGATTTAACAATAATTTACATTAAACACAGGTTTGATTAAATAACATTAAATTATATAATTTTGTACACTCAATATTTGAAGACGCTTCCTCCTATTTATTATCTTAATTACATGTATCACTCTATTTGCTCATTTACCAATAATAAACAATAAAAAATTATACATTTACATTCCAGTGTTAATACATCTATTCTCACTTGTGCTTGTAATAAGCTAAGACAAACAGTACCAGAGAATCAACTGATGCTATAAAATTATTTCTGAATATCTGTAGGTTAATATTTGCTATATAAATCTAAGTGACAGTTTTATTAATTTTTGCATTAGATAAAGTAAAATTTCCTAATTTAATACTATATTCATACCGGAGGATGAATTGCTAATAATGATAATAAATGAAATAGTGATAATATGGGTGATATGATTTGACAAATTTTTTATAACTAGTAACTCTAATGATGGTCTTCCTCAATATCTCTATGTTTACCATATTTCCGAATGTGTGTGCCTTTATAAAATTACAACCCAACGCATTTATAAATTATAATTTCTATCAGTTTACTTGCGGAACAAATAAACCTCACAATACGGATGGTGCAATAAGTCAAGCATTAAATTATTAGTTCTATTTCAAGTGTCTTACAGAAATCCATAAAAATATTTATCTGATATAACTAACATATATTGTCTGATGGTAACTATGCTGGAATGAGGAGGGAGAGGAAAATAATAATAAATATTCACATATACGTGTGTGGGGGTTAAAAAAAACAAACTCCAAAACATCAAACTTAATTCATCAATATAATATCTACTAACTTTTAGAAGCCAAAGGTTGCGGTACTCAGCCGACTTATCATCAATAAATGGGGCCTTTGCCACTTCATTTAGGAAATACAAATATCTCAGCATATATTATTAAAACAGAAAATCTACTACCACCCACAGCTCAACAAATAAGTAACCAAGGAGAGCATTGCTTAAACCACATAATATAATCATCCCTTCAATCACCTCTTCACCAAAATGTATTCAATGTATTTCATATAAACTATTCTATAAGCAGACAAACTCTCAAAGCTTCTTCCTCCTTTAACATATGCACCAACCGAAAACGATAGAAAAACAAAAATATAACTTTAGTAAAATAGTTTACGACAGTGCACATACATGCGAATCATCATCATCAACCATTATTAATCCACTGCAGGATGAGGTCTCTCCAAGTTTAATCCATCTTCTCTGATCATTACCTTCTTTTCTCCACATCACCCCTGCACACTTTCTTAGTTCATCCATCCATCTCATTATGTGGTCTCTTTCTGGATTTTTTACAATCTCTTGGAATCCAGTTTAAAATTTCAATTGTCCATCTATTATCATCTCTTCTAACAATATGTCCAGCCCAACTCCACTTCAATCTTTTAATTTTTTTAATGAGTTCAGTAACACCTGTTTGTTCTCTTACCCATACATTGCTCTATTATTCTTTATTTTAACTAAAGCATAACAAAATTCTTCTCTTGTTATTCTTGGTTCTTTCTCACCATCCTCCTCAATCATATTTTTATCCTATATATATTTTTGTTATCCAAAATCTTTTTTTCTTCATAAAAATCTTCAGTATATTCTTTCCATCAGTTACATATTTTATCTGTTCTCAAAAAAGATTCTTCCCTTCTTTATTTTTGTCAGTGATCATTATTCTTTTTATCCATCATTCTTTTACTATTCTATATTTTATTGTTATTAAGTTTTTAATTATTTTGTATTAGTCACTTATTATTTTTATTTCAGTCCAGTCTATAATGTTTTGGGCATCCCTGGTTATGCTTTATAGTTGCTATCACTATGTCTTTTTTTATATTAATCCAGCTCATGATATTATCTTCCAGAGCAGTTTCATCTTTTAATTTGCTATATTCAGATGCTATTTTGGATAATTATATCATCTTTTTTCCTAAATTTAATATACATTTTGTCAAAACAAATACATGATAACCAGAACTTTTAACCAGATTTCACCTAATTTCTTTAACTATGGTTGATTATAGTATCATCGTTCAATCAATCAAATATCTTAAAATTATTAGATGCTTTCCATGAATAGTATCTTTTATGCACATCATAAAATATGCTGTATTCAACATTTAAGCTTCTTATTTTTGAATTGAATCTTTCTCAAACCAACTTTACTAATATCTTCAATTTTCATTTGTACTCAGTGATATTTTAAAATCATTTATTAAAGTAATAATATCTTTATCATTTGTAAGGTCTTAATAGTTCTTCTAATTTTATCTAGATGACCATTGATAGAAAATTAACTTATTTAGACATCATGTTCATCAGAACATATCTTAATTATTAATGTTTTATTCATTTGATATGTATTCAGCACCTTATAAATCTATTACCTTTTACAATAAAGATAATTTTTTTTTCTTTTACTTCCATTATAAATTATTCTAAACCCCTCTGATCTAAAATTACTATTTCTGCTCACCTAGTCTTATGGGTAATTAAAATATCCATCTCATATTTTATTATTGAATTCTTTATCGCTTTCATTTTACTGGGTTTTTAGGTACCCATCTTATAGCTAAAGACGCTGTTCTATGGCGCCGTTTTCGCGCTAAAAGTAATAAAAATGCTGTTTCCGCGGCCGACACGTTACAAACCCGCGTTTTCTATAATACAACTTTTTTGTTGTGCTACAGAATGCAGGCCGCTATGTCGCGTTGCAGCACAGCATGTATGTTGCATGGAAGCAGATATATTTCCCAAATTCGCACAGTTTATAAAACAGTTACGACTTGATGAAAGAATGTGTATTTGAATTGTATGGAAATGTAGTTTTATTTTTTATTTTTTTATAATTTTAAAGGATTAAAATGTTCAGATTTTGTAAAGTAATAATTCTAAGACTTTGTAAAACATACTGTATTTAAGTTTTAATTGTGAAAACGTTAACGATCTATGTTTTTAGTGAGTTGCAATTCGGTAACGCGTCAAGTAACGTAGTATTCGTAACATTCCAAGAGATAAACAATATGGCACAGGAAATCACACGTTGTTAGATTCGGTGATTTGCCAACAACAGAATATAATGCTGGGTCCTATTTGCAAGCTTTACGGCTTATATATTACTAAACCTAACCCTAAAACTAACCCTAACTCTAAAACTAACAGTAACAATTGTTACTTTTTATTTTAATTAAAAAATAGTCGTAATATATGTTTATCTGCTAATAAAAAAAAAAAGTAAAATGAAGACTAAGAAAATAAAAAATAGACTAAGAAATTTTAATTTTTATTACGAATATTATTTTTTAAACAACAACAACAAAAAAAGTCGTAACACAAGTAAAAAAATATCCGATAGAAAATTAATAAAAAAAAGCCGTAACACAAGTAAAAAAATATATGATAGAAAATTGATAAAAAAAAAGCCGTAACACAAGTAAAAAAATATACGATACAAAATTTATTTTTCTAATAAAGAAACATAAAAAAGACGTATCAAATAGTAATTTGTTTATTTTATTTTACATTTATTATTGTCATTTAAACTGTATACGTTAATAGAAAATAATATTTAAAAAAGACGATTTTGTTTTGTTTTTATTTTCGCATTACAAAAAAGCACAGAAAAATTATTAAAATCAACGGCCCGTGAATGTTCATATTTTATAGTTTTAGTGTGAAAACGGCGCCATCCAACGGCATCTTTAGCTATAAGACAAGCACCAGTTTTTATAATGTTCTCTCATTCCAAGTGCCCATCACAGATTATTATTTTTATTGAAAGAGTTTCACAACTTGATGATTAGCATAGCCTTTCCTTCTATTAGATCTTAATTCGTAATTTTCATGAGCAGTAATCTCAGAATTAAATTTAATCATTTATTTATGAATACAAACCCTTGGGATATTTTAAGGTTATTAATGTAGTAATTTTATGTTGTTTGTTATATCCTTATTCCATTGGCCCCAAAGTTCATTCTCCTTTAGAGAAAATGTCTTTTCCCAAAAGTCCATTGTTTATAGGGATCTTTGGACATGTTCTAATCAAACAAAAAAAACAAAACAAGTTTGACTTAAAAAATGGTTATGACAGATTAGATCATATTTAAGTATTAAAAAGACCAATGAGTAAAAGACCAATGAGTAAAAGTGTCATTTATAATTTTGAAAAAACAAAACAAAACAAACAACAAACAATTATTTCATAAACATTTAGTGTAGAACTGGAAGGAAACTGTTAGGACTATAATTTCAATTCACTTTTCACTGATCTTAAGAATCAATATTTCTAATTTTTTTTAATAGTCTGATTCTTATCATCTAAAAATTTGGCAACACTTTATTTTTTATGTGTTTTTTTAAAATTATATGTAAAATTCTATCAATTCCTGAAATTTTTCATTTTTTATGGATTTAATTGCAAGTCTCACCCCTTTTTTAAATATGTTATAATTTTCTTATATATCTGAAAATTATATCATATATTTATATGATGTAAAAAAGAAAAGTGTGAAATTATCTACATAAATAATTAGAAATATATTTAATGTTGATGTGCTAGGAAATCATCAATTACTATTGATAATCATGAGGCTAAACTATGTTCTAGAACCCAATAATAACTATCTACATAAAAGGCTATTATTAGATATCCTTCAAAACTGTCAATAGGAATTGATGATTTTCCAGCAATATGAAGGCCAAACATATTTCTATTTATTTACATAGAAATAGTCTCACATTTTATTTTGCTTATATCATAATAAATCACACCTGCTAGATTTTATTCCAAGCCCTCATTCATACATCGTACATCTAACATATTGTTGTTAAGCTTTGATTCCAGTGGAATATGTATTATTTTACTTAACTACAAATGCACAGATATTTTTACATACACTTATATATAGCACAGACTTTTTTCATGTATATAATGTGCATACATAAATTAAAATTATAATATAATCAGAATTAAAAAAATGATAATGTAGAAATTACTAATAAATTTAGGGAGTTTATAGGCTGTATCCATGTGGGTTTTATGGCATACAACATAAGAATGTGTGTGCACAAATATAAAGTTGAAGGTAGAAATCAACACAGTCATATTTTTTTTGTAAATATTTTCTACATTTCACTGGAATAACAACAGTAAAGGATGAAATAATTTTGAATTTAAAAAGGTCTAAGTAATATTTTTATTGAATTCTGATTTTGAAATTTAAACACGTTTTATGTTAGAGTAGATTCACTGGTAATTGTAAAAATCTACTATCTAGTTTAGAAATCTTTTTTTAAAATAAAGCTTGTAGATCTTATTTGTGATAAAATGTCTACTATCTATTTTAGAAGTCTTTTTTTAAAGTCAAGCTTATAGATTATACATTGATAAAATTTCAAAATTGCTTTTAAAAGGATTAAAGTGGATTGATAAAGGTAGGAAAGACATTCTTGAGTTATTGAATGTTTTTTACCCAACCCTAGCTGTAAAAAGTGTTGATAAAAAGATTAAAGTTAGTTGGTTTTCCTAGAGGTATACAGAAGCTACCATGAATAATTAAAGGCAAGGGATCTTGGATCTGGAGGCTGTTACTAGTTCACAATGGTAGAGTTTGAATTCAGAAGCAAGACCCATTTTCTTGGTCTCCATAACCAACATTGTACTAGAAAACTTACCTGAAGTCTAACTAATCTTAGACTAAATGGAGCTGATGGATTACCAACATTTACCTGAATATACCTTTCCTGATGATGACTAAGCCAGTCTCACCAAGACCAGATCATCAAGAGAGTTCATCAGCTTGCTGAAAAATTGGTATATGTATGCTGCTTTATCTATATGCAAAGAACCACAGATAAATGTACCATATTTTATTTATATAAAGTGCAACTAGTGAGTTATTTTAAATAATTTTTTTAAAATGATATTTTAAAAGTGCCATATAGAGAGAATATTATTTTAAATCATTTATTTAAAAAATGATATTTAAAATCTATAATTTGAAAGTAAAAACTAGTAAATAATTTTTATTTGAATTAAAAATCTAAAAGTAAAAAATTGATTCATCTCCAAAAGTATTTTTCAATTGGAAAACAAAGAGATTTGATGGAGTATTTTTTTTAACGATGGTTTTATAATTAATTAAGAGTAATGTTAAAAAAAACTTTTATGAACTATCAAGGAATTGATATTATTATTCATAAATATTACCAAAATCACACTTTTCTTTATATTATTATTATTATTATTTATTTTTTTCAAAAAACTTATTAAAGAATTTAATAACTGAATCTTTTTTTTTATAAACACATGCATGTGTGAATTTTATGTATATTCAATAGGGAATTGATTCTGACACTATATTGTTAATAAATTATATTATTTTGATAAAATATCATGGTTTAAATGTCAGCATACACATAAAATATATCATTAATTATGTATTATATGATAAGAAATGAATTTCATTTATGGCTTTTATGATGATTCAAAGAATTTAATAAATTATTATATTGCATGTCCGTAATGAAATATATATTTTTTATATAAATCTAGTATAAGATATTTGTATCATTAAAATGTGATAACATAAAATTTCAATCATTTATTATATTTTATATGACAATAGAAATATATTCATCAATTGTACTGCATGTCTGAGTATAAATATCAATGTGTGTCAGATAGACATGTATAGGTAAAATTTAATCTTTTATTATTTTATGTCAATTCAGATACCTTCAAAAATTAGTATACTACATGTCTGTGTGCATCTATCAATGCAAATCATGTAGATACATGTAAATGTTAGTCATTTATTTTATTTTATATGATAATTGAAATATATACATCAATTATACTGCATGTCTATGTGCACATACTGATGTGTGTCAGATGGACATGTATATGTAAATTTTAATCGTTTATTTTATTTTTACATGATGATTCAAATATGTCTATAAATTATACATGTCTGAGTATGGGCATATAGATGTTTTATATTGAGACATAAGTAAATCAATTTAATAACTTGAATTTTGTTTTATGTTAATCAAAATCAGAAGGCTTAATTCATATGTCTATAGCTGTATTCTATAGACCTTAATGTTATTTTTTTATTGTTATTAATAAACTTATATTCCATTGTCAAAATTATTCCAGTGACTTAATTCTAAATAATTTTTAGAATATTATATGTTGCACCATTTCTTGTTTATAATAACAGTTATAAAGCTTATGTTCTCTGAGCTAGATTCATGCATAATGGTCTATTATACAAAAGGGGTGTATATTAGTGTTTATGAGTATCCAGTTGATGATGATCATCTTCCCGGATTAGCACAGTATATTCTTTAAAGTCCATGCACTACATTTTTTTATTTAGTTTAGTCTCTGTTAGACATTATGTTTATCATTGACCTGTATATTAATGATACTAAGTGGCCAGAGCATTGATGATGATCAGCATGTTTTTAATATCCCAGAATTATTGTTTTTATTGTTATATATTATGATGGTTTAACACTTAAATTGGTGCATCCAAATTAATGGTTAAATAATTGCCTTAAGCTGGCAAAGGCTCAATAGTTAGCCTGGTCTACAGTAGACCCCTTTCTAATCCAGTCACAAGATTGACTGTTGATTTGTTATATTGTTGATAATTCATAATGATGAATTAGTTATACTTATTTATAATGCTGGTGAACTTATAGTTGATTATGCTTATACTTAAGAAAGCTGTGTTGATCTTTCAGTCATTATATATGTGCTCATGCTTATTACCTTTATATTTTATATTAAATATTGATAGTTAGTTTTATATTATTTTGAATTGGGGTTGATGATGACTTGCCATCACCCCAGATTCAACCCCAAAAATGGTGTTACTGTTACAATACATATATATTTAGTATGTGTGTTGATTTATTCAAATTCACTCAAATAATAAAAACTTATTTTACTGTCTCTTTATTATTATTTTTAAATAAAATGAATAGTGAAATGTTAGAATGTTATTGCAATTACCCACTTTCTGGATGATATCTTTTTTCTTCAATAATTTTTTTTGGTACTGGTCTAGTCAGCAATCTGCATTCCATTTTTTCCTTAATTGTTTTTTTTAAAAGATTGCTTTGGTGTCATGAAGGAATACTGGGATAACTAATTGATCAATTGAAAATTCTTTACATTTGGAAAAGGGATTTATTGTAATATAAATTCAAAGTGGTCTTAAAATTTTTTTTATTGATGTCTTTCTTTTGTTGTTGTGAACTTTTAGATTTATTTGTTTTTTCAATTTCTTCTTTGGTTTTGAGAAAATGGAAGGATGGAAGAGAGGGGGGAAATATGGTCAATTCTAGATTTATAATTGATAGATTTGTTTTGGAAATTTTTATTCTTATTATTTATCTTTAAAATTTTAAATTTCTTCTTTATTGTTTGCTTTTTAAAAAGTGAGGAAAAGGGGGTCATTAGAAGTCTTGTCAATTTTGAGAAAAACAATGATTGTCAGCTACAATGCCGAAGTATAAACAAACTAACAATCCAAATAAAAATAGACTGACTAGTTTTGAAACAAATTAACAAAAAAGGAGAGCTTAAAATATGAAACTTCTTTCTTATAGATTTGGATTGCCATTGACTGCCCTATAGTTGTTTACTTTTTGACTTCACAAAAATCCAAAAATAAAATTCATCGTTTTCTCTTTGGACTAATTTATTGGCAGCATGCATGAACAATGCAAAATCACTCTAAATTCTCACTTGCCTTTCCTTTCTCCATTTTAAATGACCCAAAGTCTTTAAATGAAGAATGTAAGAAGGTTTATTTTTTTTTAAATTAAAAATTAAACAAAAAAAAAACAAAACAATTTAAATGAACACCTCCAAGTCTAATGTTTTCATTTGCTTCTCAAATAATTATCATATTGTATATATAGATTTGTATGAAGTCGATAATCTTTGCTACTATTATTGATAACAACTTAAAGCTTGCAGAGATCATGTGTTGATTTACAGATTAAAAAAAAAGTTAGATAATTTCAGATAGGATATGTATTTCAGTTATGTCTGCTATAATACTTACAATATTTATATTTCAGTTGCAAATGATGTATTTATCTTGCTTCGTGCTGTCCTATTTGTAAATGTATTCTGAGTTATTATGCTGTAATATATAAAAACATTTCTGTAGTTTACATGTGCAAATTTTTTTAACCATTTTTGATTTTCTGTCTAATTTGTAAAATTTAATCTGAAATGGCTTACTTGTTAAACAGATTGTAAGTTTAATTGCTTTTTGTTTCAACTTTATTACTTTTAATATTTTTCAGTTTTGAAATGGATTTATTTATGTATGCTACAATTCACTCTGCTTTAGTTGATCAATATCATTACTATAAATAATAAAAGAAATAATCATAATGTGGTTATCTTGATCTTTAGATAATTTCTCTAGATAATATATTTATTTTATTATGAATCAATGTAACCTTTTTTGGAATCAAAGAAAGTTCCAAATTTTATCTGATTTCAACCCCAGATTATTGATATGAGAGGGTAAATGCAGTTAAATATTAACCGAAGAGTATCTCAGAATCATTAGAGTATTGTCATTATATCCTACTGACAGAGGCAAATTTATCAGTTGTTTTTGGATATTTGTGTGTTGAAATTATTTTGGGGCAGAAGACTCATTGATGCAAGTGATTTACTGAAGAGTAAAAGCTTCTGTATCAATTACTAATTGAAGAAACATACACACATAAAATTACTTGGTAATCTAGATAATTGAATGGCAATATGATAGAGTTTTATTTTTGACATTTCTTGCATTGCCGAATATAATTATTACATTGCAATGTATACATTTTTTTTTCTTTATGTTAAAATCAGCAGTAAAATTTTCATCATGTTTTTTTTTACATTAACCTTTGTAATATTTATTCTGTTATAGATTTAGATTTAATATTTTATCTAATGAGTATGTCACAATAAACTTTTTTATTTTTGTTAGGTCTCTCAAATCTATAGTCAATATTTGGAGTATTATACAAAACCTGAAGTGTCATCTCAGTATCATCCAGAAGAATATTGGAATATTTTGTGTAAAAGGATAGATAAGAATTATATTCTTGTAAGTATTCACAGAACACTTAATATAAGCTGTTTTCTCATTGGCCATAATTGATCATATTCATTTCTGAATTCATAAACATGTTTTTTTTTTTTACAATGTACTGGTTTTTTTTTTTTTTAATTTTACTGTTTTTTAAATGTATCTTTTAAAATGGTAAATGGATTATTTGGAGAATAGTGAATAAGAGAAAATTGAGAAAGAATCTCTCCAATTTAGAAGATATTTGTTAATGCAAAGATTTTTAAAAGATGATTTTTATACAGAAAGATATTTTTGATCAAATAGAACAAATGGAAAAAGAAAAAAGAAATTAACCAATGCAATATATATTGAAGTGAATATGATAAGTTATTGAGTAAGCAATTTTTTTATATTTAGTAGGTATTATTGAAGCAAGTGTGATAGATGTAATTAGGATGTCTTCATTTTAGTTGGTAAAATAGTTGAGTATCAGTTGAACATGTTTTTAGTTGAATTATGAGTGTCCATAGATTATTTTCAAATGTTGGTCTTTTCTCTTGAAGAGGAAGTTATTCACTTGGAAGATTTTATATGACTAAAGAATAATCTTAATCCAACGTCATGAATTTCACTGTATCTAACTATATGACTTCAGTTATATGCTATCTAAAGAAAATGTAAACAAAAAAAATTTAAGATATTAGAGTAGCCATTTTTGTTTTTCTGAGTGCCATATGCGATCACATTTAAAAAAAAAGTAAAATTTGTAACTAAATTTTACAATATACCAGAAATTTCTTTTTATCTCAAAGTTCCATACATTTTATTTTTCTTTTATTATTCTTTATGATTTGATATGCAGTATTTTGCATAATATTTTTTGAGCATAATACTAAAATTTTACAAAATTTTAGGAGATATTAAAAGTTGACACTGATTTAATAACATCAAAACAATTAGAATGATTGTAGATTACTATTATGTTTTTATAAGAGGAAAAAAATTATGAAAAAGAGAAGAATATAATCCAGAACATATTTAATAGTGACAAAAGTCAGATATTGCACTATTTACTTTATTTTGAAAATAAAAATAGTGTAATTAGTTTTTTATTTTTATTGCTTCATTGAATGCATTTGTTATTACTTTTTAAAATTTTGTTTATACTATAATCTCAATTTATATATGCGTGCTATATATATATAAAAGTCTTATGTCTGTGTGTTGAAGCTCAATAAACAATACATATTTAATTCTCATCAATGTTTATCAACAAAACATGAGATATTATATGCTATATCCATTTGAACATGAGGGGGCTTGGGGAAAAAATATAGTGTAGTTTGAGTCTTCACTGTAATTTAAATATTGAAAAAAATATTGAATTACAATTAATTAATTCTGATATATTAATCTCTTTACTGCCAATCAGTGGAACCCAAATGTGATAGCAACAATAAAAAATTATAAAGAAAAAAAAAATCAAATAGTTCATGGTTCAGAAGATGATATGACAATTAGTTATCAGAACTGACATAGTTGAACTTTGATTCAGGGATATTTAGTTCTTGTTAATCTCTTTATCATTGGATTAAATCGTGAAAAAATAAATTGTGGGTAGAATCAATGACGTTTTTGTTTTTAATAATTTCTGCTATTATAATTGTATATTGCTTCCAAATATAATCCATCTTTGTTTTATTGTAATTTCAAACATGTCCTCATAAGTTTTTGTGCTTAAAGTAACTTTTATTAACTAATAATTTGTATGTATGTGAATTTCTTATATATATCTTTGATATTAATTAATGCACTTTTTTTACTTCAAGCAAAATACTGTTAGATTAAAATTATTATTGTTGTTAATTCAGGTATGAATGTGGCTAATTGCTTTTGATTTTTTTTTTTTTAAAGAACAATGAAGACATTGGTTGGCCAGATGCACTTGACATTGTAGTAAGTTAAAATAATAGTAATATAATCAAAATTCTGCATATTTGTAATAAATCAGAACTTTGTTCAAAACAGGCAAACTCTCTATACAATAGTGCCACTCAGTGCAAACCAGAGTAATCAAAGGCTTATGCATAAAATCCCTATCTAGTGCCTACTCATCCAATATCCACAGACTAGTTTCTAGCTTGTGGCTTTCGTCAATGAGGAGCCAGCATCCAAGGCTCCTCACTGACGAAAGCCACAAGCTAGAAACTAGTCTGGGAATATTGTATGAGTAGGCACTAGTTAGGGATTTTATGTGCAAGTCTTCTGGCATCCATTGATTATTCTGGCTTGCACTGAGTGGCACTACTGTAAGGAGAGTTTGCTTATTTTAAGAACAGTTATGAGCAAGCATAAGAAATGGTGATCATGTGATGTTTAGTGGTTTAACTTTGTTCAAACTTACTTTGTTAACATATTATGCATCCTAAATTCATATCAACACTAGATTAGATTATGGAACAAAATATTATTTTTATATGATTTAACATCTGTCATCACTAACTACTATTTAATTAAAAATTAGTTTCATCAGTAATCAATAAATGGAAAAGTTAGCAAATTTTTCTAACTGATTAATTGATTATAAATACGAGAGGTTATCACTATCAAATACAGAATAACAAAAAGAAATGAATGTTTGGCATAGTTTATTTAGCTACTGAAAGTGGATAGAATGTGAAAGAGAGAATGAGAATATTTGGTTGTATTTACACAGAGATATGAATGAATTTAGAAATAATAATTGTAAAGTATTGATTGTAAGAGATATAGAATGATAACTATTAATGAAACTGATAATAATGGAGACTATGAATCGAGCATTGTTGAAAAAGATGTATGAGAAAAATGATTGAAAATTGAGAATTTAAGTAAAGTAGATGATGGAGATTTTCATGGTAAAGATAGAATCTGAAAATATACTGTTGATTACATATTGGCTTGATAGATAAAGTGGAATTAGGAAAGATAAAAATTATTTGTTTAATGGGGGGGGGGGGAGCTCTAGTAATGATTATAATTTTATGTCTACAGAATTAGAGTATCGGAATGGTTAAGTGATGAAATTTATAAGAATTTTAACAGAGATATATGGTAAATGAGCAATAAGGCTAAATTTAAGTAAAATTATTAGCATCGTGGAAGCAGTTATGAAAAATGGTGATTTTGAATGGTATGAGGAGTGGATTGCAAATGAATTTTTAGAGTCAATAGGATTACTAAGAGAAAATGAGATTTAAAAAATTATAATAAAAAGAAGAAAGGCATACTGGGATTATAAAGAGACTGTTAAGAAAGAAACGAGAGAAGAAAAGATAAAGATAAGATTGGATAAGTACTTAAGAATAGAATTATGATGGAAATGAGTTGAACTTAATAAGAATTAATAAGGAATATTACCAGTATGGGTAAGGAGAATTAGGAAAAATTTTGGAGATATATGAAGGAAAAAAAAAAAATAAAAGGTTGATCTATTATTAATTGCAGAGGGAAATGAGTGTGAATATGGGAAAGAACTTGAAAAAATATGCAATGAATTTGTAATAAAAACTTTGTGTGAAGAAGAAGTGACAAGTGACTGATTTATTAGAGCTTAATTTATGAGAAGATGGATAGAATGATGGATGCAGAATATATTAAAACAATAAGTAGATTGAAAAAAAACAACAATAGGATTTGAAATAGATATAGGAATATATGCAAACTTAGTTTAAGAGAAAATTTTATTAAAATTATTGTTGTTAATAAGATTTTGTATGAATGTTAAGGTGTGAGATTGGATTATTATATAAAGAAAAGGGAAAAGATGTCAGATAGTTAATTATCAATAGATTAGTAGCAATAATTTCCATAGTTTATAAGTTATTTACAAATATTTTATTGGATAAGATTACAATTTCGATAGAAGAAAGTGGAATTTTAATGGAAATTCAGAATGGATTTTGTACAAGGAGAATAATAGTTTATTTATTGTATTTCAGTTTATTGAACTGTCTTATAATAAAATCAAAACATTATTTATTACACTTTTAGATGTTAAAAAACCGCTAATGATTGGATAGATAGAAATAGATTGGAGGATATAGAATCAAGTGAAATTAAATATGAAATTTCATTGAAACACTTATTCATTATCAACTTTATTATTTATTTTGTTTCTTAAAGAATTGAAAATTGAGATAGAAAGAATAAAGACAGGGATTTGTGTAGCTGTAATTGAGAATATATTATGCAGTACTTTTTATGTATGAATGATATGATAAATTTAAAGAAACAATATGGAAGGTATGGGTTGCTATTAGAGAAATTTGGAGAAGCAAGAAGAAATATGCAAATTTAATTTAATTAAAGAAAAAATTAAGATTGTAATATTTAATGGGGATGATAAAACTGAAAAAAGGAAAAAATCTTTAGAAAATATTTGTTTTGTTAAATGAAATTTTATAGATCAGGAATCAGGAACTGATGGCTCCAGAGCAGTATGCGGCTCTTTAGTGGAAAAAGAGTGGCTTCTTATTTTTAAATTTTATTAAAAATTTATATTATAAAATAATATTTTATTTATGTATACTAATATATAATTTAATTAAAGGGGATGCGAAACCAGACTTTCAAGCTGTCTTCAGGCATTCACTCTATATAATATAACTGATATCCATGAGCACATACATATGAAAAAGATAAATGATCTCCAATATACGTATTTCGTGCTGAGTCAAAACTGATTAGTTGGTCCAGATCATTATTTCCCATACATATATATAATCAGTGCTCATTTTTATATTAAAATAGCAAATCTATAAGCTTTAATGGATAGGTTTCAATCCTCTCCACTCTCCAACTCTTCGGCCATCCATATCATTGAAAATCTGGTGATGGAATGCTTAAAGACCTTGTTGATGCCATTATTATTGTCATACCCATGTTGACATTAAGTCACTCTGACCCCCACATGTAAGACATTAATACATCCATTTAAATACACAGTAGAGAAATGGGCAGAATACAGGCTGAATATGTAATATTTAAATACAAGTGTAGTATATATACTTAAGTCATCACCAGATTGTCTATGATATGGATGGCTGAAAAGTTGTAGAGTGGAAAAGATTGAAGCCTGTCCATATTAAAGATTGTAGATTTGCTATCTTAATATAAAACCGAGCACTGATTATATATGTGTAATAGATGATGATCTGCACCAAGTGATGAGTGCTGGTTTAGTACGAAATATGTATATTAGAGATCATTTATCTTTTTTACATATATGTGGATATAGGTATTGGTTATATTAGATAGATTGAATGATTTAAGGGAGCTTGAAAGTATGGGTTCAAATCTCCTTTTATTACATTTATATTTGTATTTAAATAATATATAATTTGTAACTAATTGTATTAAATTTATTATTATTTAGTTAATATAATTAATACCAATGTGTATAAATTATTGTGACTAATGCGAATGGTTTAAATTTAAAACAGCATACTATATATTGGTTTTTCCAATGAATTATGGGAAAAGTAAAACACAGGAGCAGATTGATTGATTCAACATTGAATGCTTTATTATTATTAAAATATACTCCAGATTTGGACAAATTGGCTTAGAACATAACAGTTCAAAAGCCAGATTAATAAATTTGAATATTAATATTGTTTCTTCCTATTTATATAATTTTTTTTCACTAATAAATTTTGTAATGCAAATTTATTGTGTTTACTAGAAATTTAGAAAAGAAAAGTTTTAATTAAAAGTAAAATTTAAAGAAAAATTTTTTTTTTGTTTCACCCACAAAATATTATATCCAAGCTTAAAAGTTGTTCGATTCTTGTAGATGTGGACTCAATGTTATAAATAAGGAATGAAATGGATTTCAAGTTGCAGATCCCTAAATTTTATTTTTTTTAAAATGTTTTTTGTTAAAATGACTCTCTGACTCAAAAATGTTCCTGACTTGTGTTATAAATAGATAAAGAAAAAAACCCAAAAGTGGATTAAGATTAATTAAAATTCTTGATGCTTTTCTTATAGCAAATGTAAAGTATATAGAATTATTTCAAAGGAAGTAATGGTACACACTTAGAAGTGATAGTCATGGGAATCAGAAATTTTTTGATATAATATAAAAAACTATTGATATATTACTCTGTGTTGTAATAGTTTGTTTACATTACATAATTCATTGGAAGGTACAGTTTACTTCTGTTTCAGTTACGTAGAGTCTGAGTTATAATTATTTATTATTACATTTGTTAAACTGAATTTTCATTTTATATTTGGAGGTTGTTAAAACTAAGGCTTGACCTTGATCTTTTGAATATTTAAATGGTGATTCTATAGAATTTATTTTATATATTAAAACAGTAACAAACCCTCCATACAATAGTGCCACCCACTGTAAACCAGAATAGTCAATGGATGACAGAAGGTTTGTGCATAAAATCCCTATCGAGTGTCTACTCATCCAATATCCCCAGACTAGTTTCTAGCTTATGACTTTCGTCAGTGAGGAGCCTTGGATCTAAGAGCACTGCACCTAGTTCCATTGATTACTCTGGCTTGCACTGAATGGCACTACTGTATGGAGAGTTTTACTTGTTTTAATAACAGTTATGACCAAGCACAAGAAATGGTGATCATGTGATGTTTAGTGATTGATTTTATATATATTTATAACCAATAGATTGAATCCATTTTCTCATTTAAAGTTACATTAATAAACTGCTGTGCCTGTTCTGCAGTGATTATATAATATAGAATCTACTCATGACCAATACATCAGTTGCAAAAAAGACAAGCAATAAAATATTTTTCTATCTATTAAGTTTAGTTAAAAAATAAAGAGCTGGATTAGATTTTTTTTTTTGATTATTTGTTATAAATTTTATTTAACATATATTTATAAGAAGAGCAAGTTAATTAAGAGATAGAAAATAATCATTAGCCACAATGAAACCTTATGAATTAAAATCCAGCAGATATATAAACCTTTTTTATCTTTGCTCCTAATTATGGGGATTTGAATTTGTAGGCTAAAAAATACATTTAGTATGAATTACTTATAACCCTAATAATTTTCTCTATCTGCTCAAAGGCTTTTCAAAATAATATTCTAGACCAGGGCAGCATGTATAAAAGTTCCCTAGATTTGCTTTGAAATGTCAGGAGCGAATCTTTCCTCAAGAGGGATTTTTTAGTTTGCCATTAGTTTACTACCTTATTCTGAAAGCAAAAGAAGTCAATAATAATCATTAAACTAAATACAATAGTTATTTTTATACGTTTAAGAAAAATATCCACCTCTACTTATTCTGGCGTTATGCTAGTTAGAAACCCAAACAATAACTTGATTGGAAATTTCCATCATATTTATTAATAGTAAATTATTATGAATAACTTTACTGGAATTTTCCATCACATCTACTATCTAGCAATAGTAAATTATTAAATTTTACGTCTGCAGTTTTTTTATAAGACTTTACAGAAGTTTACAGAATTATATATGTGTACATAAACTTTATATTACAGAATTATATATGTACATATAAAATTGCTTGTATAATATATATATATTTACACATTTATTACTCTTATAATATATATACATGACATATTGATTATCACTCTGTCTTTTAATAGTTTATTTACATTACATAACTTATTGGAAGGTACAGCTACTTCTGTTTCAGTTATATATAGTCTGAATTATAATTATCTATAATTATATATATTTAAATATAAAGCTCAAATATAGACGAAGTTAATGTGGAAGTACTGAAAACCCCCAGTGAAGTATATGTAAACTTATCAGCAAACGTAAATGTAAGATGAACTTTCTTACAATTTAGCTTTGATCATATATAAGCATACATTTACTGATGTACTTAACATAATATCAAAACAACCGTAAGCTATTCTGAAATCACTAACTTTTGCTAACAGTTAGTTTACATAGAGCTCACTGGGAGTTTTCCGTATTATATTCATCTATATTTGAGCTATCAAAAAGTTACATTTACATCTATTAACTGAAGGTTAATTTAAAATTAAGAGATTGTTAAATACTCAGCTTTTCCCACTGATTAGTTATAGTGATTTCAGAATAGCTTAGAGTTGTCTAAATCACAGTCTACATCAGTAAATGGTATGCTTAGATATGACCAAAGCTAAAGTGTACTTGAGCTCATTCTACATTTATATTTTCTGACAATTGATTTACATAGAGCTTGCTGAGAGTTTTCAGGACTTCTAAATTAATTTGATGATATATATTGCGTAATAAATTATGGATAACAAATTAGTCAGAGTAAAATAAGTGGCCTTCTTTTTTTTTAAATAATGTAAGTTAAAATAAATTTAAAATGTTTGGAAGATACAATATGTATTAATAAAAATAGATGAAGTAAAAATATATAAGAAATGTTATAAATTGTATAGAGAATGTAATACAGATACATAATTATGAAGGGTGGAAGAAGATGATAGATGACTTGGTTAGAGAAAGAAATGTGAACAAAAAATAATTTGAAATGATATACAAATAAAAATTATATAAATATGAAAGTATATATATACCATAATGTAAAGTGGCTTATTGCTATTTAGTGCAAAGATAGGAGTTTTAGATACCAAAGAAATAAGGCAAAAATGAAATAAGAATTAATAGGTGTAATTTATATAGAGAGGGAAGAGTATTGAATATTTAGTTTTGGAGTGTAAGATGTGGAAAAAGAAATAGAATAAATTAACCAGAAATATGAGAAATTTAAAATAAATGAAAAAGAGTAGATTTTATGATTTTAAATTTTTTAAATTTTCTATAATTAAACTGGGGAATATGTGAATAAGATAGTAGAACTAACAAAATAGCCTTTATTAAATGGATAGGAGGCAAAAAGAAATGAATCAAGAGTGGAAAAATAATTGGATAATATGGTCTAAAAAATAGCAGAATATATTGGGGTATATAAATTTTTTGGAGGGGGGGAATATTTATCTTGGATAACAGAATCTTTAGGCATAGTCTATGCACAAAATTTTTTGATTTTATTTAAGGAGAAGCCATTTTAAGTTAGAACACATAAATTAATGATATCTGGTTTTTTAATTTTTATTATTCCTGCAGAACCAAATGCCAACAACCCTTGAGATTTTTCTATTTTGTTTTAAATAAAGCAAGTTTAAAAACTAATATAAATCAGTTTACATTCAGTTTAAAATATTAAATGTTAAATTGTCCATATCAAATATTTATGGATTATTATGACTAATCTACTTATATACAATTTTGTCATTGTGTAAAATTAATTGATACATACATAATTGAAAAGATTTCTGTTTTTGTTGGTTTCTATTAAAGTAACATTTTAAATTATCATCACTGATTTTGAAATATAATGTGACATCCATGTATGAATTGTTTTTTCTGAAATAAGCCAGATATATCTTTTATTTTTATAAAACCGAGTTGGATTATTTGCTGATATTTATATATAAAGGATATATCTTTCCTTCCAGAAGGGAAGGCGACATCATATTAGTATCACTTATTTTTTCTCATTATATCAATATTTATCTGACTAACCCAGATTTACTTGGAACATTTACAATCGAAACTAGTAATGGTTAGATACTCATTTACTGACCAATATTGAATGACTAGTTGAATCACCTACTGGTCATTGCTTGGAAAAAAAAGACTTCTTTTAATCTAAAAAAATGTCCAAGTTTGATCCAGTGTAGACTCGAAGTTTACTTTTTTACCACAGACTTTGTTTCTATTAGGAACCAAGAAGTGCTTTCTGATATTGTTTGTATTAAATAATAGATTTAATTTTTTTCTTGTTATTAAAATCTTTTACAAATATTGATTTTTTAAATCAGATGAATGTATTATTTTTAATTGTAGATTGGCAGATTTGTGGTCAATGTGCTATTGAAGTGTCTTCATGTAGACATCAACATCTTTAAGAAGACCAATACGGTGTAAGATTCCTTTTTTTTACATATATATTTCGATGTATGTTATATGTATTTAAAAAATAATTAAAAATGTAAACGCCTTATATAAAAATAATTTATTGCATATTTTTTCCTTTGTTAATTCAAAATAAAAATATTTAAACTCTCAGTAATTTATGGTTAGCTTTGATGTCATAGAAATAACTTGAATAGAATGCATTTTTAATAGATAGGTACTAACTTATAACAAATATTAAAAAACTACTAAGTAAAACACATTATCTGTTCTATGATTAATCATAGTCTTTCATCATTTCCAAATAATCTAAGATTTTCTAAATAGAGACAAAATAAAATTATTTATTATTTTAAAAGTTGCATTTTTAAAAAAAATATCACCAATAGCTATTTGCAAATTATTATAACTTATTACAAAAAAAAAGATTAAAAGATAAAATATTATTATACTAGAACGTAAAATACAAATTCATCTATGAATCAAAATTACCTCATATTCAAAACTCAATGAGACTAGCCAAAGAAAATAAACTAAAACACAACCAATGGTTTCACTGCTTCAAGCAGACCTCTCAAGTGTAAAGCACTACAAGATACAGTTGAGAAGTCTGCTTATAGCAGTGAAACCATTGGTTGTGTTTTAGAATTTATTTTCTTTGGCTAGTCTGATTGAGTTGTGATTTGGATAATTTTGATTAATTTATTGACTAGTTTAGCTTTAGGCTTTTAATGTTTAAATTCATCTATGTATAAAGCATATTGGTTCATTATTCAATTTATTTCGTATTTTGTAATGCCATTTATTTATTTATTTTTTCCCATTAAAAATAGTCAACATGGCATCTTTTAGAATGTTTTGCAGATGGGGACTACCTCATCTATGAAAACCATGCTCAAATTCATCATGAAATACTCTTAGGAAATTTTACTTGCTGTTTTCATTTTACATGTCCGTATCAGTAAAGATGTAATTTTACAAAATAAACTGTAGAGTATCCCATCCAGAAAGTTAAAGGACACATTGACTGGTTTTATGTTCTTGCCATAGTATTTACAATTTTTTTTAGAAACATCCTTAAGTGAGAAATTTCTAATACCCTTACTCATTAACGTTTTCATAAATTGTCCATTGAACTACCAGGATGCCGTTGATAGCTTTATTCCAGCAAAATTATTTGTATATTTTTTGTTGTTTAATTAACCTGAAACATTATTTAAATTTTCTGTTGAAAATAGTTTTTATTATTTTTTTCAATCTAATGTTTATTCCAATATAAGCTTCCTTGATTTATATTTGTCTCTTTCTATGGTGAATTTATATCCAATAGTTGACATTTATTTGCAAAATGAGACTCTGGTAAGTTTTTTCTTTTAAAGTAAATCTCCACAATGAATTAAATGAATTTTATTGGCATTTCTGCTTTCTTTAAAAGTTATAATGGAATTCATAATCCAGTCATGCTTTTATTTTTACTTATTATTTCCTTTTTAATAGAATTCTATTTTTTGCAAGAATTACTTGTTCCAACGTATATGATAATTATTCTAGGCATTTCCTTTCTAGAACAAAAATAGTGGTTCTTTAAAGATTTCCTTTGAGTCTCTTTTAATTAGGTTGCATCATAACTACTACCAGTACTACTGATGAAGTGGAATAGTAAGTTTTTAAAAATAGTAAGTTATTTTAAAGTTGCTATTTTCTTGCCAGAAAAAATCTCAGTCATCTTTTTTTTCCCACCAAAAAAAAACAAAATGTGTTTTTTTAATCAGAGCAATCCTGCATTATTAACCAATCACAGTCCTTGATTTTTTATCTAAGTTAGATATTTGACAATTATAACTGCATTTTTCTGTTGCATTTTAAAGAAATGAGAAAGATGTTTATTAAAAAAAAATATTTTTTTTTTAAATAAATGATTTTTATAAAATCTCTTGAAGAATTTATATATGATGATATTAAGAAATAACGGAAAGATTACAATTTAATAACTCAGAGTTGTGTGTGCGTATATAGATAACCCTTTACATTCTATAATACATATAATAAATATACCCATATTGTTGTAGTTAAAGATTTAGAAATGTGGGTTATAAATTAGGAAAATAATGGAAATAATTATTAATTTTTGGCTAAGTAATTCTTGATTGGTTATCAAGTTTTAATATCATTATAGATTTAATATATATGTGGCCATAATTCTTATCTTATTTTGGGTACATTTTTTTATTTAGTAACAAAAAATATAAAGAATCAATTTGATAGGGATGCACCTTGTTACAGTATATATATATATATTTAAACAATAATCTCTTTAAGTCTCTTTATTTGATTCTTAATCTTTGCACAAATAAGAATGATAATGAATACTACATAATGTTACATTTTATCATATACATGATTATATATACGGCACTGATAACATGTATGTATACGTAGTAGGTGCATACCTATCTATAAAAGAATTCCTTTATAAGTCATGATATCACAAAAAATAAATAAATAGAATACTGAATACATTACTGACACCTAGATTACAAACATTTTAAAAATGTATGTAAATATAGTGTAACGGGCACATACGCCGTTACATTATTTTTTTATTATTAAACATGAAATTAAAATAAAAAGTTCGCATTTAAAAACTTCTTTTTTTTTTTAAGACATAAAAATTGAAAATTAATTCTATCTTAAATTCGTATATATTGTAACGGCAACCCGACGATCGAAAGGCTTAAACTTCCCTTTTATATAGATATAATGGGGAATTCTTATAATTCAAGATCGCCCACTTTCCGCTACCGCAAGCAGAGAGAAAATACGGACATAAACGAGTCTATATCCACACTTGACCGAACCTGTATGCTATACGGGTATAGCCCCAGGTTATATTTCCCGGTCAACCTTCTCCCGACTGCTGTAAGATTTAACAGAGTTACAGCGCTTGGATAATTATAAATTTAATGGGATCAAATACTGCACCACTAGCTTCATGTGTTAATTAAGTACTCAAATGCATAATAATTATTTTCCAAACCCTCAGATTATATTATTTTTGGAAGTGGCAAAGAAAGAGACGAAACGGATTTTACATAAATAAAGGATATTTAATACATTAAATTATAATAAAAGAAACACTCAAAATTATTAACACTCAATATAAAAAACAGATTATGCTATAACACTACAAAAAAATAAATAAATACAATAGAAGATTCTATAAATGATTGCAATCTGTGGAAATAACTTATCCCTTTATAATCATTTCAAATATTGAAAGAGTCTAATTAATTTCTATCTCATTATATGTGGGATTGGCAATTGCATTAAACTTAAAGGTATGTGCACATAATTATGTAAAATGTCTTATTCATAATTACCTAGGTGATAAGGTCTTCGAATAAACTTTGCGTCTTGCTGACCGTCCCGTGGAATTTTTCCACTTCTTTAGTAGGGAAGGGTCGCTCTTCTGTTAGATTTGATTGTTGGAACTCCTCCGTATTGTGGGCATCAAGGCAAGGCAAAACGAACTATTCGGCAGGCGCTACGTCGGCAGTTGTTACATCGAGACGCGAACCATTATAGCACGGAAGTCTGGATCGACCGGCGATCGCGACTGGCCCTTAGCCACACATCCTCGAAACTTCCCTTATGTTATAGTTTGTTTTCATGTTCCCAAATTTAACTTTCATGTCTGCTTTCTATTATATTTCTCTGCTTCTTATCAGAGCAGTGTCTTCACTGAAGTCTCGACTAATACTGTTTTCCAATTAATTAATTAATGTTCTTTATTTTTCAAATTCCTTCCTTATCTTGATCTCTTGCGGGGTTTTTTTTATTTCACACCTTTTTACTTTAAAAATGCTTTCAACAACTTATACAAAATTACTTTCAATTTGATACAATTTTATAATATATTTTACATTTATTTATCAGTCACTTTCTTTAATAAAATTATTTCATTTTGACATGAAATAAACCTTACTCTCTTTATTCATACATTCACATATGCATTTCATTTTTCGTCAAAATGTGTCATTTTAAGACCAGATCTTTATCTTTTCGTTGCATTCTAAATTTTACTTATATTTTATTTAAACTTCCCAACTATCGTTTTTGTTTTTATATCATTAAGTTTTTATTTTATTTATATTTCATTTCTCATTTTTTTAAATCTTACATTAAACACATGATATCGATATTTTTTTTAACCTTAATATTTCTATTCTTTCTAAAATCTGAACTTTGGAGGGTAAAAGATAAGAATCATTTCGATTCTAATTCCCTCTCTTTTTTACTTAAACATTTCTTTGTTTTGTAATTTTTTTAAACTCACTTTTTTATAAACCAAGCACAATATTTAACATTCTTTCAATGTCAAATATCTATATGTGTGACCGCATTATGTGTGATCATCACAATATATAAAATCACACAGATGAGAAATTAAAAAAAAGAAACTTTATTAAAAAAAAAGAAAAAGTATTTTAAAACTAAATTGTCAGTAAAGATTTAAAGATAAAAATGTATCTAAGTTTGTACAAAACAAATTAATTAATGTTATTGAAAGAATGGAAATGATTGTTTTAATTAGTTAAATTAAGCTAGCCCTTGGGCATTTAAATGTATAAGCAACGGTCAGATAGGAAAACAATAGAAACTAATGGCAAATGAAAGAAATCCATCAGGAAATCGGACCTCAACGGAAGAATCATCATCATCGATGACGTAATGCCCATTGGATCCGAAAGTTACATATAAAAGAAAAAGTTTGGAAATAAAAATTTTTAGTTGAGTGAAGAAAATTTAAAAGAAGATGGAGACGTGTTAAGTTGGAGAGTTGGAGGTGAAGGGATTGAAAGACGCACTTTCAATTCCTTCAGTGGTTATAAAAAAAAAAGAAAAGAAATGAAACATCGTTTTTTTTTTCTATATTGAGGACCATAGGATCATCGGGGGATTTAACGCTGGATTCCAAATGGCAAACAACGGATAAAGAGGAACGTTTTAAAAATCATAAGAATTTTATGAACATTTTGAAAACACTAAGAACTTTAAAATATAAACTTTCCCAATATTTAATTTATAGAAATAGAATCCTATCTGACCAACTTAATTTATTAATAAGTAATTTTATTTGATGTATTTCTTTTTTAAAATCATTTCCATTTTTTTTTTTTTCTTTTAAGTTTTATTATAATTTTTGTTTCTCGTTAAACTAAATTATATAAATGTTAAACTTAAGTCGGGTGTGAATGGCTATATAGATTTGTAAAGTTTTATTAGAGGAGGGTAATCTTAGGTTATTCATTTCGTAGTTGAATTGGGTCAATGGATTGGATATATTGGTGTAATTAGTAGATGTAGTACGAGGTTTGCTACGTGCAGAATTGAATTATATGCCACACAACCCCCTTTGCCTATAGAATGCGATCGTAAGTCAGCAAAAATGACCGCAGTCTTTTCCTATGGAGTTTTTTTTTATTGCTCTTCTCGTCAGAGTCAATTTCTTCTCTTAACCCTGCTGCTCAGATGTACATTCCTGACAGTATGGTATGTCGTGTTGTCGTATTCGTATTACATTGAATACATCAATATATCAGATGGATTGACGTTGGTTTAGCTACGAGCTTTTGGCCTAAGGTTAAATAAGGGATAGAATATTTTCTTTTCAAATGCAAATCTATGTAGTCTATTCATACTTGACACTAAATAAAAATGTATTAAATTTAAGTTGGGTATAGACGCTTGCATGGATTTGTTATCAGTTAATTATGTTTTGGTTTTCATATTTGATCAAAATATATAGACATTCGGTAAATAATGATACCTTATGGTGAGTATCTAAAATGTATTTATTCGGATGTCTTTTAAGTTATTGGTGTCAATGCGGCATCTTATGATGAATGCCATTGGGTTTCTTATAAATTTCCCTTTGCTTTTCATCAATGACTTTATATTTTGATCATTTATGTTTATTTTGAAATGTTTTTAACTGTGTAGTCTATGTAACCGATCTATACTCAACATTTATAAAACAAACTTTTATAAATCCATCTGTGTGAATTTATAAAAATTAAAATGTAAATTAAAATCTAAAATAAAAGTTAAAAATGTAGTTAAATGCTAAAGTAAACATACTAAAATAATAATGCTAAATTTTATATATATGTGCGTAAATAAATGTTATTTGTGTTAATTACTGGCAATGGCTTATTTTATTTTTTTTTAAAAAATATTCTTAGATAAGAATTTATAAAATATAAATCTCTGCTCTACTCCATGAGCTAGTGACATTGGGCTAACGGTCGAAATTGAAAATATTTAAAATAAAAAATTTTTTTTTTTAAACTTACGTATGCCTACTATATAAATTTTCTAGGTTCGAAGTAACCTAATGGCGCCTTCATAGTGCAGATACATTAAGACATTCTCTCCGTACTGTTATAATTGGTGCCCAACGTGGGGCCCAATCTTTAATAAACCACGAGGACCCTGAGTAAATTTCTTTTTTCAAAATGAAATATTTTTATCTGTTTACATAAAGTCGTATACTTTGAATCTTATGAAAATGTTGCCAGAAAGAAATTGCACGTATATTAAACACGAGAAAGTATTAATAATTTTAAATTGTGTTTTTTGTTAAAAAGAAAGTCAAAAGGTTGCAATTAATGTTTTTTTGGTTCTCATCTGATCCTTCGTGTCAGCCACTAAAGGCGCGATTTCTAACCCAAAAACACATTAATATAACGTTCCTGGGCTAGCGAGTCTCTATTAATATTGACTTCTTTTTTTTTGTTTGTTTACAAAGTTTACTTTCTTTCGTTTCTGAATTATTTTTCCCAAATAATATTTTTGACGATGGGATAATAATAGTTGTTTTTTTAATTTTTTTTTTTACCAAAGGGTCTTTTTTGGTTTGTGTTCAAATAGTAATTTCTGTTTTTTTTAAATAGTATTACTGTTTTTGTAAAATTGGATTGACAAAATTCAAGAGAGAACGGTTTTTTTTGATGGATCTTTAAATAATAATTTACGTTACTTTGATAGGTTTACATTTGATTGCCGACAACAATTAGTGGGAGGTTTTTTGTGTACGATTAAATAATAATTTACGTTACTTTGATAGATTTACATTTGATTGCCGACAACAATTATTGGGAGAAGTGTTGTTTTTTTTTTCGCGCGTGTGTGTGTATGTTTAAATAAAAATTAAAACCTTTACTTTTATTGGTTTACATTTGATTGACGACCAATTTGACTTCCTTTCGTTTATAAATTATGGTTTTGGTTCTACAAATAAATATTTTTGACAATGGGACAATAATAGTTGTTGTTTGCTTAATTTTTATTGACAAGAGCGGGTGTTTTTTGGTGTAGATTCAAATAGTAATTTGGGTTACGTTTAAATAATAAGTTGCGGTCTTACTTTGATTGGTTTACATTTGATTGCTGACACTAATTATTGGGAGGGTTTTTTTATGTGTACGATTGTAGACAACAGTTATTGGGAGAAAGGGTGTAACCGTTTAAAGAATAGTAGTTTACATTACTTTTAGTGGTGGTGTACATTTGACTGCTGACAATAATTAGTGAGAGAAGTGGGTGTTTTTGTGTGATGATTAAATATTAATTTACCTTCCTTTTATTTTACATTTGATTGCCGACAACAATTATTGGGAGCTAAAGGGGTTGTTTTTTTTGTATATGTGTAAATCAAAATTGAAGTTACTTTTATCGGTTATATCTGATTGACAACGGGTTTGACTTTTTTTTTTTTCGTTTATAAATTACTTTTGATAGTGGGATAATAATCGTTGTTGTGGTTTCTTTCATTTTTATTGACGAGAGTGGGTCTTGTTTTGGTGTATGTTCAAATAGTAATTTGGGTTACATTTAAAAAATAATCAGTTTACCTTATTTTTAGTGCTTTACATTTGATTGCCGACAACAATTAGTGGAAGGGGTGTTTTTGTTTATGATTAAAGAATAATTGTACGTTCCTTTTATTTTTTACATTTGATTGTTGACAACAATTATTGGGAGAAAGGGTTTTGCATTTTTTTTTTTTGTTTGTGTGTATGTTTAAATCAAAATTTAAGTTACTTTTATCGGTTACCATTTGATTGAAAACCGATTTGACTTTCTATTTTTTTCGTTTATAAATTATTTGGGTTTTCCCAAATAATATTCGATTTGATAATGGGACAATAATAGTCTAGGTTTCTTTAATTATGATTGACAAGAGCGGGTCTTTTTCGGTAAACGTTCAAATAGTAATTTGGGTTATTTTAACCCCTTGTGACCTGAACGGCCATTTTGAATTCACAGAAAAAATTACAGGACATACAATTTTAAATGAAATGTCTAATTTATTACAATAAATAACAAATATATATACATTTTTAGAAAGTGCAAATATGAAAGAATGTAATGAAGCTGATAAAATAGTCATTACCACAAAAAAATAATTAAAGAAAGGAGATTTTTCACATTTTATATATCTTTATTTTTACATTGGTTCACAAACTCTCAATTTTGAAAGATATAGCCTAAAATGACAATTTCATACACACGCTCTTCCGATCACATTCGTCATAAAATGCAGAAAAAAATAATATATAACATGACCTACCTGAGTTACAGATTGTTGGTGTAATGTGGCAAAAGGTGACCATTTCAATTTCTTTTTTCTGCTTGACACTCTATGTGTTCTATTTTTGCAAGCAGTTGTTTTTCTAGGCCCTCTATGCGGGATATCTATTAGAAATGCAAGGTTTTAGTGAGGATCAAAAAAATAACAGTAATAACTTTAGTAAATTCTAAGTTATGGGGGTAAAAAATAATGACTATATTATTGAAAAATCAGGGGTGGGGCGAGATAAATTATGCATTATTTCATGGCAGATCATAATTGCCAAATATGCAAATAAATAATTTAAAAATTTGTTTCTAAAATAAAATGAATAACAACATAGTAAATAAAATAAAATAAATAATCAAAAGGAATTACAAGCAATTATTATATATGAGTGGGAGATGATGATGACTGTTGATTCAGCATTGTGAGGTATTTATTTTTTTCACCTTGTTAGTTTCACAGAACAGAGTGGATAGTTTGAAGACAGTTTGCAAATTGTTGAAAATATAAATGCATGAGCAAAATCAATTTCAAAATAACTGATGATGATGATGTGGAGCAACTGGTAAGGGTGAGCTAAATTATGCATTATTACATAGCAAACCATAATAGTAAAGTATGCTATCAAATAAATAAAAAGTTATCTGCAAAGTATGCTATAAAATGAATAAAAAGTTATCTACAATGAAATGAATAAAAACGTAGTAAATTCTAAGTTATGCATGTAAAAAATAATTACTACATTATTGGAATATCATGAGGGTAAGAGTGAGCTAAATTATGCATTATTACATAGCAAACCATAATAGCAAAATATGCTATCAAATAAATAAAAAGTTATCTATAATGAAACGAATAAAAATGTAGTAAATTCTAAGTTATGCATGTAAAAAATAATTACTACATTATTGGAATATCATGAGGGTAAGAGTGAGCTAAATTATGCATTATTACATAGCAAACCATAATAGCAAAGTATGCTATCAAATGAATAAAAAGTTATCTACAAAGTATGCTATAAAATGAATAAAAAGTTATCTACAATGAAATGAATAAAAACGTAGTAAATTCTAAGTTATGCATGTAAAAAATAATTACTACATTATTGGAATATCATGAGGGTAAGAGTGAGCTAAATTATGCATTATTACATAGCAAACCATAATAGCAAAGTATGCTATCAAATAAATAAAAAGTTATCTATAATGAAACGAATAAAAATGTAGTAAATTCTAAGTTATGCATGTAAAAAATAATTACTACATTATTGGAATATCATGAGGGTAAGAGTGAGCTAAATTATGCATTATTACATAGCAAACCATAATAGCAAAGTATGCTATCAAATGAATAAAAAGTTATCTGCAAAGTATGCTATAAAATGAATAAAAAGTTATCTACAATGAAATGAATAAAAACGTAGTAAATTCTAAGTTATGCATGTAAAAAATAATTACTACATTATTGGAATATCATGAGGGTAAGAGTGAGTTAAATTATGCATTATTATATAGCAAACCATAATAGCAAAGTATGCTATGAAATGAATAAAAACTTATCTACAATGAAATGTATAAAAACAGTAAATAAAATAAAATAAATAACCCAAAGGAATTACAAGCAATTATTATATATTAGTGGGAGATGATGATGATGAATGTTGAATACTTACAGGTAATGGGGAATACGAAACCTCAAAATCAAACACATCAACAGAAAAGTTCGTTATAAACGTAATTACGTTTAGCGGCGAAAATAATTGTTTTCTCCGTATATTTTTTTTATCGGTTGATAAAATCTAGAAAGATAAAAAAAATTACAAAATTTTAATAATGTACTTTACAAAAATTGCTATAAAAAATCTAATTTTCATCGCACAGAAAAATTTTTTAGACGTACAAAAAGATAGAAAAATGGCGGAGAGAAAGAAAAAAAAAGCGTAACTGTGACGTATACGGTTTGCACGCTATTGCGGTCGAAATTGTAAACTTTTTTTAATGCGTAAACAGGCGGTTTTCGGTCTCAAAGTTAAACTAATAATTTACTGTCTTACTTTGATTGCCAACGATAATTAGTGGGAGGGTTTTTTGTTTTTTTTCTATACAATTAAAGAATAATTGACGTTTCTTTTATTTGACCGTTTGATTGCCGACGACAACAATTATTGGGAGAAGAGGGGTTTTTGGGGCTATGTTTAAATAAAAATTTTAGTTACTTCTTTTATTTTACATTTGATTGCCGATGACAACAATTATCGGGAGAAGAAGGTATGTACGTTTAAATAAAAATTGAAGTTACTTCTTTTATTTTTGACATTTGACGAAGGCTATTTAGAATCCCTCAAACAAGCTTGCCTTTACAAAGTGAACATTTTGCGTAGGCAGTTTTTTTTTGATCTCAAATCTGCATATATTTTCCGACAATCCAATCTTTTCTTTCAGCAGCAGGATGTTTTTTTCTTTTTTTCTGCTGTAGAAATATTCCAGCGCCGGCTTCCGTGTCTGGAAATTCCCATCTTTTCAAGTTTTCTGTTGTGGGAATTAGCCATTCTTTTTATCTCAGAAAATTTCTCGTAAAACATGACTCAAAGCGTGATTTTTAAAATTTTACGCAACCCCACCCTAATCTACATTTAGGAGAAATACAAATATATGAGGAACAATCACGATACTGTTAAAATTGATAAAATATAACAGTACATAAATTTGTCTTAAAAAAAGGCACCAATGAAAATTTAAATAATTTTGACACAATCAAATTAACACACCCTCGTACGATATTGTTACATAAAATACATAACACAGCATTACCATATAGTATGTGACACAAACAACTATGGAATTTTCCTGTGCTTTTAGCATCGGAAAAAGCCACACCATTAGCCGCTAAGCCAAGTTAACACTCTTTCTAGGTTTTATCATAGAAAGAAGACTTAACTCTGAGTTAACACTCTACCTTTTAGCGTAGAAAGTAGACTTAACTCCGAGTTAACAATCTTTCTAGGATTTATTTTAGAAAGAATGCTTAAAGGCTTGGGTGCAGCCACGGAACTGGCATATTTCTAGAAATTTAGCTAGAAATAGCGCCTCCAGTGGCTGACACGTTGGATCAGATGACAAACGTTTTTTTTTTTTGTTAATATATATTATGCTTTAATGTGTATAGGCGCGCACGGCCACGTAAGTTTATGATTGAAATGTAGTATCTTACGATGAGTACCTTTTGGAATTACTTCAGTGTAATCCTATATTTGCATTTCAATCAATCATAAATAATTTCATGGTATTTATAATTGTGCTGCAAATATACACATATAAACTCATTATTTCTTAAAACATATTTACTTCAATGCAACCTTCTTAAATAAAAAAATTTATATAATTCGCTTGTCGTGCCGTTTGTTAAAAAATAAAATGTATAAAAAATAGAACTTTTGGGGGAGGGGGTGTAAACGTAGATGGTTCTTAGGAAAACGATGGTCAACATTTTTCTTTTTTGTATATAGTCTTTTTGTAAAATTACTAACCGAATGTTTTTGTAAATGTCTTCGTTAATCGTGTACCGTAATGACTAACCCTGAGTAAAATATTTTTTTTTTGTTCATTTTTTTAAAGCAAGTTTACTGATATGTAACGGGCATATACGCCGTTACATTATTTTTTTTTATTAAACATGAAATTAAAATAAAAAGTTTGCATTTAAAAACTTCTTTTTTGTTAAGACATAAAAATTGAAAATTAATTCTATCTTAATCTCGTATATATATAAAATCGCACAGATGAGAAATTAAAAAAAAGAAACTTTATTAAAAAAAAAAGAAAAAGTATTTTAAAACTAAATTGTCAGTAAAGATTTAAAGATAAAAATATATCTAAATTTGTACAAAACAAATTAATTAATGTTATTGAAAAAATGGAAATGAATGTTTTAATTAGTTAAATGTAAGCTAGCCCTTGGGCATTTAAATGTATAAGCAGCGGTCAGATAGGAAAACAATAGAAACTAATGGCAAATGAAAGAAATCCATCAGGAAATCGGACCTCAATGAAAGGATCATCATCATCGATGACGTAATGTCCATTGAATCCGAAAGTTACATATAAAAGAAAAGTTTGGAAATAAAATTTTTAGTTGAGTGAAGAAAATTTAAAAGAAGACAGAGATGTGTTAAGTCGGAGAGTTGGAGGTGAAGGGATTGAAAGATGCACTTTCAATTCCTTCAGTGGTTATAAAAAAAAAGAAAAGAAATGAAACATCGTTTTTTTTTTCTATATTTATGACCACAGGATCATCGGGGGATTTAACGCTGGATTCCAAACGGCAAGCAACAGATAAAGAGGAACATTTTATAAATCATAAGAACTTTATGAACATTTTGAAAACACTAAGAACTCTAAAATATAAATTTTCCCAATATTTAATTTATAGAAATAGAATCCTATCTGACCAACTTAATTTATTAATAAGTAATTTTATTTGATGTATTTCTTTTTTAAAATCATTTCCATTTATTTTTTTTTTTTTTTGTTCTTTTAAGTTTTATTATGATTTTTGTTTTTCGTTAAACTAAATTATATAAATGTTAAACTTAAGTCGGGCGTGAATGGCTATATAGATTTGTAAAGTTTTATTAGGGGAGGGTAATCTTAGGTTATTCGTTTCGTAGTTGAATTGGGTCAATGGATTGGATATATTGGTGCAATTAGTAGATGTAGTACGAGGTTCGCTACGTGCAGAATTGAATTATACGCCGCACAACCCCTTTTGCCTATGGAACGCGATCGTAAGTCGGCAAAAATGACTGCAGTCCTTTCCTATGGAGTTTTTTTTTTATTGCTCTTCTTGTCAGATAGATGTAGTATTCCTATCTGGATGAGAGTCAATTTCTTCTCTTAACCCTGCTGCTCAGATGTACATTCCTGACAGTATGGTATGTCGTATTCGTATTACATTGAATACATCGATATATCAGATGGATTGATGTTGGTTTAGCTACGAGCTTTTTGCCTAACCTTAAATAAGGGATAGAATATTTTCTTTTCAAATGCAAATCTATGTAGTCTATTCATACTCGACACTCTAAATAAAAATGTATTAAATTTAAGTTGGGTATAGACGCTTGCATGGATTCGTTATCGATTAATTATGTTTTGGTTTTCATATTTGATCAAAATATATAGACATTCAGTAAATAATGATACCTTACGATGAGTATCTAAAATGTATTTATTCGAATGTCTTTTAAGTTATTGGTGTCAATGCGGCATCTTATAATGAATGCCATTGGGTTTCTTATAAATTTCCATCAATGACTTTATATTTTGATCGTTTATGTTTATTTTGAAATGTTTTTAACCATGTAATCTATGTAACCGATCTATACTCAACATTTATAAAACAAACTTTTATAAATCCATCTGTGCGAACTTATAAAAATTAAAATGTAAATTAAAATCTAAAATAAAAGTTAAAAATACATACTAAAAATAATAATGCTAAATTTTATATATATGTGCGTAAATAAATGTTATTTGTGTGTTAATTACTGGCAGTGGCTTATTTTTTTTTTTTTTAAAAAAATATTCATAGGTAAGAATTTATAAAATATAAATCTCTGCTCCACTCCATGAGCTACTGACATTGGGCTAACGGTTGAAATTCAAAATATTTAAAATAAAAAAAAAATTTTTTTTTTTTTAACGTTACGTATCTGCCTACTATATAAATTTTCTAGGTTCGAAGTAGCTTAGTGGCGCCCTCGTAGTGCAGATACGTTAAGACATTCTCTCCGTACCGTTATAATAGTAAGTACAAATAGTAAGTACAAACTGATAAATAAACTTATTTAAAGTTAAATCATTATCTTTCTCAGAATAAGAATAAAATAATAAAACTTTTCACTTTTGTATACTTTCTTATTCTTTATATTATGAAAAATAAAAAATTGTAAAAAAAATATGATGTCTATCTAACCTTTCATTCCAAAATTCAAGCTGTTGTATTTGCAAGAAAAATATAACAACAATCACTTGTAACATTTTGTGATTGCATTGTTTCAGTCCTACTGTGAATTAAACATTTTTTAATTTTTTTATTAATTTCTAATAATTTTATTTAATATATACGTATTTTTAAATGTTCATTGAAACTGCAATTAATGAAAACTTGGGGTGTGTGGCAGATAGGCTGTATATATGTGTGTATAACATAATCTTAGATATATTATTTATATTTGAATGTGCATTTATTAATTCCATAATTATTTCTATAGTGGGTTGTTGTTAAATAGTTGTAACTTATAATATATAAATCAGAGCATTAAAATATCTTCTCCTGAAATCATATTGTTGAATTTAAAATTCAGAAGTTGATTTTGATATATATATAATCTAATAGTGTATTTTATAATAAGGTCAATTCAGAATGCTTCAATGCATTGATTTATATATATATTAAATACTATCTAATGCTATACTTGTAATTATATATAAAATAGAAATTCACATAACATTACAATACTAACCAAAAACAAAATTCACTAAAATTCTTTCACAACTATGATTTCATCTGTTAACAAATAGACCTTGTCAAGTAATATTCAACTAAACATACAATGTATAAATATACAAAACAAAATAGCTTTCCCATCATTCACTTCAATAACCGACTTCCTTTAATATCAAAGGATGCCTTCATGAGATTAATGGCCTCAAATTCAAAACAATTTATCATCAAAGTTTATTTTAATCTTTTCAATTCACTGTTTTTCATAAAAGATAGCCTCTGCATTGTCAAATAATATTTTATAATCTGTATTCAGTTTAATTTTTTCATTAAGATTTAATTTATTCTAATCTGTATAAATTTTATGACAACTGCAAGGAATCTTATAAACTACCCCAGGAATAGATTTGTAATCAATTGACTGTTTGGAACTATTTAGTAATGAATTTAAACTTGGGCTTTTTTCAAATCACTTTCATACCACCCAATAAAAAACTATTCTTGTAAATCAGTTTACTAATTGATGACTTATGTGGCAAAGAAATAAATGCTTTATTCTCATTAACAATTAAATCTATTAACAGATTTATAGATATTTTTATTAAATATATTGCTAATAAATTTTTGATTATATCCTAATTCAATATAGTCAGAAGCAAATTGACTCCTGAATATAATTATTATTTTCAAAATTATTAAGCCTTTCATTTTTATAATAAAAAAAATCAATAAAGTCTTTTATGAGTAAAAGATTGATCTAAAAATTTTAATTGAACAAATTCAGATATACTCCTCTCAATAGTAAATTTAATATTAGAATGAAACAGATTCAATCTGTCAAAAAAATCCTTTAATTTATCTTCTTGTATAACAAACAAGCAATCATCAACATACTTAACAAATAATTTTAATGAAGCAGAAAATTATTAATAACATTACTCTCTAAAAAAATCAATATAGATAGAGCGTATTAAAGGAGAAATAACATAATTAATAACGCAACCCTCTTTAATTTTATAAAATACAACAATACACAAAAAACAGAATCTTCTTATAATAATAGTAAATCATGAATAACTTTAATCTTATCTGCAGAGAAATAATCAAATTTCTTTAAAACATCAAGAAACACATTAATGCTCTTTATCTTATCAACTAATTGCTACATATTTTCAATATGTAAACTACCAAAAACACAATTATTTTCTAAAACAAATCCATTAATTTTTTATATATTTCAAAAGAAGAAGAAACACCAAATTGATCTAAATTTTTATAATTCTTAAAAAACATTATATGAAATTTTATCATCAATCCTACCTGTAAAATGAAATATACACCTTAAAGGAAAATTATTTTTACGAGATTTCAAATTTAAAGAAAACCTAAGGAGCCAAAAATTCATTAGGATAACAACTTAAATAAGTAGGTATCAAAAATTAATTTATTTACCATAGATTTCATAAGTTCAATAGAATCTAGATTTTATTTTTTTACCAGAATCAGAATTTAAAATAGAATACTTCCCATTATTTAATTCTTAAGAAACTTTATTTTTAAAATCATTATTATTTAGCAATTCAAAATGGCCACCTTTGTCTTCTTTTAATAGAGTAACATCATTGGTCTTTAATCTTTTTTCTAAGAAAATCTCTCTTTGGGGCAAAAACAAATTTTTCTCTCTCAAGTAACTGCCTATTTAAAATTACCTATAAAGATTTTATTATTATCTGAAATATTTCTTTATTGAATTTGAAAATAATAATTATATTTAGAGGAGTCAATTTGCTTCTGACTATATTGAATTAGGATATAATTGTAAACTTATTAGGAATATTATATTTAATAAAAATATGTAATTCTAAAGAATTTTATAACCTGCTTTTCTGTACTAACTGTAATAATTAAGAAAATGTTGAAATATTTAACAGCAGAACAGGTTTGATTTATAATAAAGAATTTATTTAAAGCTAAGCATTTTCAATACTGAATAGTATCGTAATCATAGCATTTAATAACTAAAAGCAGTTGAGATTTAAATTTATTTTGAATATTATAGAATAAATTACCATAAAATGGAATTTTTAAGGACAAGCCAATGATGAAAAATGATAATTACAAGTGTCATTTTTTAGTGTCCTTTTCATTATGAGTGATTATCTTGAGCTATTATTGATTATGCCTCCTTCACCTTTCTATCATTTCTCTCAGAGCAAACAATATCAGCTGTAGAGAGATCAAAATTGTTGCCAGTTTGCAACTCATAATCCAAGAAAACAGAAGAGTTCACAGATGCTGGGCAAATCTTGTAGATAAGTTATCTCTTGTTTATCTATAATAAATTTTTTAAGCAATTAGATCCTTTGCAATTTTGTAAACAATTTAATGTGAAGCCTCTAGTTATTTTGTTTTTCGAATTATTTAATAACTTATTTTAAAGATGTAGGCGAGTGAAAGCTGATATTGTATTTGTCAGTACAAATATTTAAAATTTATGTGTAACTTTAAAATCATAAGGGAGACTAAATCATTTTTTGTCTTCAGATTGGATGTTTATAGGGACCAAGATTTTGTTATAAAAATTAGCGATAACCAGAGAAAAAACAGACCTATATACAAAAGATTTAATTAACATAGGGAATTCTAAAAAAATAAATTCAATTATCGCTAATTTTTATAACAAAATCTTACACCATATAAACATCCAATCTGAAGACAAAAAATGGCCTAGTCTTCCTTATGTTTCTAAAGTTGCACAAAAATTAAAAAATATTTATTGACAAATGCAGTATCAGTTTTTGCTCACCTCCATCTTTAAATAAGTTATTAAATAATTTGAAAGACAAAATAATTAGAGAGGCTTCACATCAAATTGTGTATAAAATTAATTGCAAAGGATCTAATTGCTTAAAGGCTTACTATTGTAACGGGCACACATGCCGTTACATTCTAATAAATAAAATTAAAAACAAGTTCGCAGATAAAAACTTCTTTTTTAAGAATTAAAAATTGAAAGTTAAAAGTCATCTAAACTTTATATATATAAAATTGCACAGATGAAAAATTATTAAAAGAAAACTTTATTAAAAAAAGAAAAAGTTTTAAAACTAAATTTTCAACAAAAACTTAAAAAGCTTTAAAGATAAAAATATATCTTTAAGAACGTACAAATTTAATTAATGCTATTGTGTAAAATGGAAATGATTATTTTAATTAGTTAAAAGTAAACTAGCCCTTGGGCATCTTCAAATGTATAAGTAAAGGTCAGATAGGAGAGAAAAAACAACAGAAATTAATAGCCAATAAAAGAAATCCCTCAGGAAATGGACCTCAATGAAAGGATCATCATCATCATGACGTAGTGTCCACTCAATCCGAAATTTTACTATAAAAGGAAAAGTTTTGAAAAAAAAAGAAAGAAAGATGTGATAGCGAGAGATGTGAAAGAAGGGTGTGCGGAGAGAGTTGAAGGAGAAGGGATTGAAAAGACACACTCTTCAATCCCATCAGTTTTTTTTTTTTTAAAGAGAAAGAGAAATGACCAATCATTTTCCCATATTGCGGACTATAGGACATCTGGGCCCGGCAATAAAATACCAGCTACAATAAAGGACCAATGGCTAATTGCATACCGATCTCCGCAGGACTTTGTGAGAATTAACACCTTCCAAATTATAAGCAATTAGAAACTACGGACTTTTTAAAACAGTAAGAACTACATAACTAATGAACATTTTCAAAACAGTAAGAACTTTAATTCCAAAACCATTTCAGTATTTAATAGAAATAGAATCCTATCTGACCAACGTAAATTATTATTAATAATTAATTTTATATGATGTATTTTTTTTTAAAAATTATTTCCATTAAGTTATTTTTTTTCGTTCTTTTAAGTTTTATTATGATTTTTTTTTTTTTGTTAAACAACTTTTAATAAATTTAAATTTAAGTCGGGCATGAAGGGCTGCATAGATTTGTAAAATTATATTAGTTTAATTAAGGGAGAGTTAATCTTATGTTATTTGTTTCGTAGTTAAATTGGGTTAATTGATTGGATATACTGGTGTAATTAGTAAATGTAGTATGAAGGTCCGCTACGTGCAGGATCACATGATACGCCACACTTGAGCAAAATAAGTCCCATATCGTACTGACCATTGGAAGCAGATGTATTTCCTGCTCCTTGGATCACCCCTTTAGCCTATGGAATGGGATAGTAAGATGGCAAAAAGGACTGCAATCCCTTCCTATGGAGTTTTTTTTTATTGCTCTTCTCGCCAGACAGATGTAACATTCCTGTACTGGTCAAGAGACAATTTCTTCTCTATAACCATGCTGTTCAGATGTGCATTCTTGACAGTATGGTATTGTGCTGTCGGATTCATGCTGCATTGAATACATCAATATATCAGATAGATTGGTGTTGGTTTGACTGCGAACTTTTGGCCTAAAGTTAAATCAGGGATAGAGTATTTTCTTTTCAAATGCAATCTATGTAGTCTATTCATACTCGATACTAATAAATTATTAAATTCATCTGTGCGAATGTCTAAAAAAAGTTAAATTATAAATTAAAATCTAAAGTAAAATTATAATGTTTTATAAAAAAATTAAAGTAAACATAGTAAATAATAATGCTAAATATTATTTATATTAAATAAATATTTGTGTGCTATTACTGGCAGTGGCTTCTCTTTTTTTTTTTTTTTTAATATTGAAAATATATTTTAATACGAAAGTATACATTATCTCTTCTGCTCCGCGAGCTAATGACTGGGGTTAATGGTTGAAATATAAAATAAAGTGGGATCTTAACTTATGTATCTGCCTACTATATAAATTTTTCAGGTTCCAATAGCCTGGTGGCGCCCTGCACGGCAGATACGGTAAGACTCCATGTTCTCCCCGACCGTTATACTATGAAGAAATGATAGCTAACTTATCGATAAGACTTGTCCAACATAATTAACACAACTGTGCTAAGAAAAGCAGTCAATATGTTTCTGTTTTTTCCTATCATGAGTTGCAATCAGGCCACATCTCTGATCTTTCTATGGCTGACATCGCTCGCTCGGAAAAAAATGATAGAAAGAGATAGATCAATGAGGCATGATCAATAGCTAAAGATATTCACACCATTAATAAAAAAAATCTCTAGTACCCCTCTTTTTAAAAAATGGCACTAGTAGCTATTATTTTTCATCATTGGCATACAAATCTACTCTTAAAAATTCAATTTTATGATAATTTATTCTATAATGTTCAAAATAACTTTAAATGCAGATCTCAATTGTTTTTAGTCATTTAATGCTATGATTATGATGCTATTTATTAGTGAAAACTTTAAATCATTTTTTTTTATTATAAATCAAACTTTTTCTTCTATTAAATGTTTCAACATTTTCTTAATTATTAATAAAAATATTTATAAATCTGTTAATAATAAAGATTTAATTGTTAATGAGAATAAAGTTTATTTCTTTATCTTATAAGTCATCAATTAATAAATTGATTTATAAGAATAGTTTTTTATTGGGTGGTATGAAAGTGGCTTGGACAAAATTTCTGAGTTTAAATTCATTACTAAATAGTTCAAAACAGTCAATTGATTGCAAATCTATTCCTGGGGTAGTTTATAAGATTCCTTAAAGTTGTTATAAAATGTATGTGGGTCAGAGTAAATTAAGTCTTAGTGAAAGAGTTAAAGTTTATAAGGGTAGAGTTAAAAATAGATATCATAACTCAGTTTTCTATATTTATGAACTGAATACAGGTCATAAAATATTATTTGACGATGCAAAAGGTATCTTTTATGTAAAAAGTGAATTAAAAAGAGTAAAATAAACTTTGGTGATAAATTGTTTTGAATTTGAGGCCATTAATCTCATGAAGGCATCCTTTAATATTAAAGGAAGTTGGTTTTTAAAGTGAATGATGGAAAAACTATTTTGTTTTGTGTGTGTACATATATATGTTTAGTTGTATATCACTTGACAAGGTTTATTTCTTAATAGATGAACTCATGATTGTGAAAGAATTTTAGTAAAATTTTGTTTTTGGCTAGTATTGTAATGTTAAATCAATCTTTAGTGTCTACTTAAGTATATTAGACGCTAATTTTATCATTGGTTGTATCAGATAAAAATCAAATCTTTTAATTGGCCAACTCACAAACTGAAGACAAAGCTTATTGTTAAAACGTATTCGCCTATAATATTAAATTCAACTCAGATACGTTTATAAAAAGTATATAATTAATTTTTCAGGTCATGAAGAAAACGAAAGTTCTTTCAAAAATAAATTGCTATTTATTTATTCTAAGATATTCAATATCGGCAACATAAAAGTTATAATGTAAACAAAAAGATCGACTTTTACGTTATAGAAAAGTAAATATTTCTTTTTACTACATCTTCAATATATTTACTTAAATCTTCAATATTTTTCGAAAATAATTTTGTTTTTTTATTATTCTCTCTGAAAATTATGTTTAATTTCCATAAATATTATTTAATAATAATTTAAATCGTATTCGAAATGAAAATCTCAGCGTTTTTCTTTATTTTCTTTGATCAGGCAGTTTCTTTGTTCTTTCCAGCCAATCAGAATGTCTTTTTCGGCTGAGAGCATGCTAAGAACCAATCACAAATAATGTTCCTTCTTTGTTTAGGTTTAAATGCGTTTTTTTTCTATTTTTTACTTCTAAAATAAATCGGAAGATGTCACCATCGTACAGAACTTTTAAAAACGAATTCAATACGTATTTAACGAATATTTTCGTATAAAAACTGGCTGAGTTAGAGTGATTTCAGATGTCGACGAGGAGCCTCGTAGGAGGCGGGAAAAGGGTTCCCACTTTATTATTAAAAAGAGATTGCCTTGACAACAATTTGAAATTGTTGATTGTTATTGATGTTGGGATTGTCTAAGTGTTGACTGGTTTTTTTAATGATATATATATGTAAGACTGTACATTTATGTGAGTAATTTCATATATTTATGCATATAATTATATTAAATTAAATTGAATACAAATGAGTTGTCTATTATTTTGATTTATTTATAATTCAATTAAGTTGTTTATAATTTTTTGACAACATTATGATCATAAAATTTACTGAAAAATGATTATAAAAAATGAAATTATATATGTATGTATGCATGTGTGCATGTAATTTTAATTTTTGATATAGATGAATATATATGGATTTGTACATAAAAATGAGTAAATATTTTATGTATTTATGTATGGATTTATTTTTATATTCATAATTTATTATAACAATTTAAATTGTAACATGTTGAAATATTTACTTTTTTATATTATAGAATATATTTTGTTTTATTTCTTTTATTAGAGATGATAAACATATTTATATTTTAAATAATAACTTCATAAGTATAAATAGGAAATAACCAACCAAAAACTGCACCATTAAGTTTTACTGTTTTTCTGAAGAAAGTTATAAATAGAAAAACAAAAGAAATTTCAAATAAACTTCAATTTTTTTATAAAGTATAATTAAACAACATTTAACTTACATGTACTTATATAGAAAATAATTTTTTTAAAAAAAAAAAATCTTTTATAACAGACATATGGTTCCAGCATTCTATCTAATGTATCGGCATGGTGTTCCTCATATAATAAAGGTGAGTCGTTGACTTTTTTATTTTATTACATGAAGATTAAGGAGATTTAAAATTTTGAATTAGTTTTTATTATATAGATTATCTTTCTAATTCTCTGATTATATATTGTAACACTTGCACAAGCATATATAAAGTTGAAAGGAAAAGTAGAAATAAAAAAATTTTGTAGATATTTTTCTACATTTTCTGGAATAAAATTAAATAATTTTGAATTTAAAATAAAATTTTATCATAAAGCATGTAGTAGATGAAATAGAACTGATAATTTTTAACATTTCTATTATCTATCTTTGAAATCTTTTAATCAATGCTTGTATACATTTTTCTATCTATTCTTAAAAAAAATCTTTGTAGATCAACTTTTTGTAAAATTTCAAAGTTGATTTCAAAAGATTAAAAAGAAAAAAAACAGCTTTTAACTAAAAACAGTTTTAATTAGTGTTGTTGTCACCTCAGCTGACTATATAAAAAGAGTTGATAAAAAATAGTTTAGTTAGCTGGTAGTTTTTTGTAAGTTTTTTGGTTAATATTTTAAGAAGCAGTTGGCAGTAATTATAGCTGGTCAGAAGTAGCTAGCTAGCAGAGTACTCCAGATCAAGACAGAAAACTAACATGGATCAGATGTAGCTGAAATCAAGCTATAAGGAGGCAGGTACTACTGGTTCACTATGCTGGAGTTTTGATTTATGAAGCCCGATCCAGTTTCTGTATTCATTAACTTGAAGAAATATGGACAAGATAGCTTGTTGGCCAAAGTCCAAGTGGAACCAAGAGAATGCAAACATTGACAATATTCACTTGATTATACCTTTCTGATATGACAATAAACCAATCTTACCAAGATCAGCAAGCTCACCAAGAGAATTCCTTAGCTTGCTGAAGAATTAGATATACCTATGCTATTTCAGCTATATGCAGAGAAGCACAGATAACGTATATACATGGAATATAATTGGTGAGTTATTTTAGTAATTCTTTCAAATTAGATTTTAAAACCTATATTTTTAAATTTAAAAACATAATCACCATTTTAAAAATATAACAGTTATATAAAAAAAAAATCTTTTTGTTGAATGTGTGTTAATGTAAGGATTTCTATAGCTAAGTTGTACATAAGATTAGTCAGTTTAAATTTGCTACTAAAGTTTTTTTTTTAATTTTAATTTAAGAATAGTTAGTTATTTTGAAGAAAAGGATAACATTTTAGAGGCCTAATGTACACATGATTATTGATCAATTGTTTTTGAAAGCAAAGTTTTTATCTTTTGTGCAAAGGGATTTGAAGAGTAGGAGAGGAAGTATAAAGTCAAATATAGAATAGGTGACTTGGAAAATAAATAATATGGATTGCATTTGTATTTTGCAATGCATATATAATTGTCAGAAAGGAATTAGGCGTGCTGTGGTAGAGTGTACTGTATGTGATGAGGTTTTCCACTTGAAATGCTTAAATAAGACTAGGAAGGGCATAACAGGCTTATGGTTATATAGACAGTGTGTGAATGTTATAAAAGAGGTGAAAAAGTGATTTAAAAGTGTAGATAGCGTAAAGAGAAAGTCAGGAGAAATGGAGCAAAACATAGTTGAAGAAGGCAGAATAGAGTGTATTTGTAGTGACAAGAGATATGGTTGGAAAAATAGTTAGTGCATTGGAGATGGTTGGCCAAAGAATAAATAAGATAGAGGAAGAGGATGTAGAAGCAAAATTAAAATCATTAGAGACAAAGTGTGAGCAGATAAAGGAATTATTGAGTAGGAATGATAAGGAAGAAATAGATAAGGAAAGTCCAGAAGGTGGTAGAGAAGGTTGTCAATGAAGCAGAGAAAGTAGACTATGAGATAGTATTGATAGGCGATTCATTAATAAGAGAATGTGGAGATATAATTGCAAGGGAAAATAGAAACAGATATGTAAGAATATGTTTGCCTGGAGCTAGAATCAGGGATGTTACAGATAAAGTAAAGAAGCAAGGGAATAGAGATGTATATGTTATGGTAGGGACTAATAATTTATCAGAGAGAGTAATGGGTGAATACATAGAATTGATTAGGAATTTGAGTATGATTAAAGGAAGAATAGGAATAGTTGGTTTATTACCAAGATTTGATAAAAGGTATATGTTAGATAGGGCATGTTCTATAAATGAGAGATTGAAAAAATTGTGTGAGAGAAATGATGTTACATTTGTGGATGTGTGGGATTTTTTTATTGGGAAGAGGGAGTTATATAGTAAAGATGGGTTGCACTTAGGGAAACAAGGAAGTGAAGTTTTAGGGAGTCTGATTTATAAAGAAGGTAGTTTGGGAAACTTGTAAAGGGGGGTGGGATTTTAAATTGCAGTGTTATTTGAAAGAAGAAGAATGGATGGGATGTAAGGAATAAACAAAGAGAAGCTGATTTAGATATAAATGTAGATATGGAGAGGGAATGGGTCTGTAAAATTAGTGGTTAAGCAAGTTATTTATAATCATAATGGAGAAGAAAGAATCAAAAAAATTTATAAAAGAGTAGTTAGGAAAGAAAAAATTGTTAAAATTGAATATTTGAATATGCAAGGTGGTAGGAGACCAGAAAAGTGGCAAGAATTAAACAAAGCAATTGAAAATGAAGAGTTTGAGGTATTAACAGTAGTGGAAACACATCTAAGAGAAGAACCTGTTTTGGAAGATTTGGTATGGCAGGGTATAAATAGAAAAGAGAAAGATAAAAAGGGTGGTGGTATAGGTGTTATATCAAAAAAATATTTAAATACTGTTAAATGCCAAGAACATTTGTGATTTGAAATAAGATTGGGAAGACAAGAATGGATGGTGGCTATAGTTTATATAACTGTGGAGATAGTCAAACTATAATGGAGTGGAACAATAGCATATATGAGTGCCTTGTTAAGGATATACAGAGTTTTAAAGAAAAGAGGAAGAGAATAATGGTTATAGGAAATATGAATGGGCATATTGAAGAAATTGATGATGTAGATAATAAGAATCTACAGCTTTTGAAGAAATTTTGTCAGAGAGCGAATTTGAGTATTGAAAACTTATCAAATATTTATGAGGGACAATACACATGGTCTAGAAATAATATATCCCACACAATAGATTATGTATTGATAGAGAAAGAGGAAATTAATAAAGTATGGAAAATTAAGGTGTTTGATAATGAAGAGAGAGTATGTAATAGTGATCATAATTTCTTTGTAATTGAAATGGTTAGTAATGTGATGGAGAATAGAAATAAAAGTAGAAACAATAGTGAAAGATGTGGGTTTGAAAGTGAATGATAAGAATAAGTTGGAAGAATATAAAATACAAGTTGAAGAAACCATGGAAGAGTTGATTGGAAATGAGTATTAGGACTGGTGTGATGAAATAGAAAAAGTGGCAAATAGGGTTTTAAATGAGAATATTCAGAAGAATAAAAGTAATAAAAAAATGAGAGTTAATAAAAGTGTAAAAGAGAGGAAAAAAGCATGCAGAGAATATAAGTGTTCTATTAAGATCAAAGAAAGTGAAAAAGATATAAATGCTAAATGGGAAAAGTACTTAGAAAAGAAGTTAGCTAAAATAGATAATTATATAGAGAGAATGAAACTGAATAGTAAATTATTGGACATATTAATAAAAGTGGAAGAGATAGGAGTAAAAAATTTTGGAATTACATTAAAAGGATAAATGTAGGGGAGAGAGAGATAGTATTACTGGATGAAGAGGGAATAGAGTGTAGCTCTAGAGAAGAATTAGAGAGAATCTTGAATAGGTAGCTAATGGATATAGAAAAAATATTAGATGTGAAGGACAGAGGATAGAAAATATGAAAGCATATAGTAATGGGAATATTAGGTTTCCAAAAAATGAACTGAATGAGACAGGGAAGAAGTTGAGAAGTGGTAAGGCAAGAGGTTTGGATGGATGGGCAGCAGAAATGGTAATGAATTTAGGGCATAGGGCAAAAGTAAAGCTATTATCGTGTTTTAATAAGATGGCACAGAAGAGAGTTTTTCCGGGTAGTTAGAGTAATACAGGAGTAAGGCTACTATTTAAAGGGGAAGGGTACAGATCATAGAAAGTTAAACAATTATAGACTGATAAGGTAATGTCAGTGCTATATAAAGTTTTCTCATATATGGTGGCTGGAAGGATTGCAAAATGGATGGAAGAAAATAATATAGTGGGAGAAATGCAAGCAGGTTTTCTATCGGATAGGCGTATAGGAGATAGTTTATTTGTAGTTACACAACTTATGGATATGAGTAGGAATATAGGTAGACAGTTATATATGGTTTTTATAGATATAGACAAGGCATATGATAGAGTAAATAGAAATTAGATTATGGGTAAGTTTATTAAATTTGGGAATGGATGGAGCTTTATTGGATATTATTAAGAAATTATATGAAAATAATTACTATATGTATCAGGGAATATAGAATCATTTAAAGAAGAATGCCCTATGTCACCTATTTTGTTTTTGTTGTATTTGAGAGAAATGGAGAGAGCAATAGAAAGATTAGGAAGAGAGATAGGATACCATTAATAGGTGGCAAGGGAGTATATACATTGTCGGGTTTTTTATTTGGGGATGATATTTTTTTGTGTGCAGAAAGAAAGGAAGATATAGAAATTATGCTGAGGACATGCACAATGGTTGGTAAAGAGATTGGGATTAAATTTAGTGAAGAAAAATCAAAAGTAATTATGGTTAATACTGGGGAGAGAGAAGATAAAGAATGTTTATTGGGGGATTTAAAGTTATATGTTGTGAATAGATATAATTATTTGCGAATCGTTTTAAGTAATTAGAGAAATTGCTTGGATGAATGGTAAAAAAAATTGATAAATGAATTAAAGTAAAGAAAGGGATTGATAAAGAAATTAACAGTGTGCTCATATAATAAATATGATGTAGCTAGAAATGTATGGAAGGAAGTGGCAGTAGCAGGGTTAACATATGGCAGTGGTTAGTAAAGGAGTATTAGATTACTTATAAAAAGTACAAAGGGAAGTAGGAAGATATGCATTAGATGCAGATATGTGGACAGCAAAGGAGGTTATCAAGTTTTTATATGAGAGATGCAAAGAGCAAAATGAAAATGTTCGGTAGATTGCAGTTTATGGATAATAAAAGAATAGTCAAAATAGTATTTAATTGGGTTATGAATAAAGGGCAGGCAACAAGATGGGAAGAAAAGTAATACAATATGCAGAAGATTTAGATAAAGAATTTATGTCAGTATTCTTATACAAAAGGTGGGATCATTGTGTTAGGAGAATATTGAGTGTTAAGGAATGGGATAGAAAAATAGATGCATTAATAAAGAATAGGGAGTTGGAGAGCTAGTACGGAGAGTAAAAAGAGCTTAAATATTTATAGAAGTAAACAGAATTTGTGAGTTAATTTATGATGGAAAGTAGTTTACTATTTAAGGCTCGAACGGAATCTTTAGCAACAAGTGAATATACACATAAATTGGAAAATATGGGTGAAGTTGTGTAAGGAAGGCATAGAAAGTATTAGGTATCTGTTAATTGAATGTAAATGCGTGAAAGTAGAAAGGATACAAATAATGAAGTTATGGAAGAATAAATATAAACAAAGTGATTATACAGAAAATGAGTTATTGGTTTTTAAGCTGGGTTTGGGAAAAGATAAGGGGGATTTCGATATAAAGACCATAGAGTTGGTAAAGATTATGTTGTGGAAATGAGATGGAGGGATAGAGATGAATATGGGAAAGCATTGGGTGGGGAATGAAAAGGGAAGTCAAAGTGGCTAACAGGTTTCTCTGGGCATAGTTGCTGAGAGATTCTTGTTTCCGTATAAGAAGTCACAGTGCATCACATCACATCAAAATTTAAAGAGGGGGCCACTAAAAGTATAACTGTAAATTTTTAGAATTTCAGTTTAATAGTTGAGTTTGGAGATATAAATAAAAGGTGGATAAAATGTATTAAATAATAATGTTATAGATTAAAGTAAATTATAAATTATTGAATGAATAAATTATAAATACTGATTGTTAATAAAATGAATAGTAATAATGTAAAGTATAAAAGATATTAAGTTAGAGTTAAATATTGAAAGAGTAATAAGAATAAAATAAAAATAGAATATATATGATTATAGGAGGTTTTAATTAATAAATATAGAATGTAAAAAGGTAAAATATATAATAATATTCAAAAGATAATAAATAAATGATGAATATAAGATTTATATATAGAATGTAAATTATATGTTCATGTATATTTATATTCATATATTTGTATTATGTTGTAGTTCTGAAGAAGATTGCTGGGGCAATCGAAACTGTCAAAGAGGGTTGTAATTAAAGCATTGGGAAATAGTATTAAAGTGCATAGATGATTTAATATTATATTATTGAAATGATATATAAAAAGTCTTGCTTTTTTAGTTTACGATGGTAGTATTTAAAAAATATCTATGTATTTTATTTGTTATACTACTGAAAGATAAGAAAGAGAATATTTCTTCTCTAACAAAACAAATAAAAGACATTGTAATAATTTGTTCTGAAATGTTTATTAAAAAATAAAAAAAAAGTAACTGCTTGGGTGGGTAATTTATTTGTACACATACACTCTTACATATATTTATTAAACAATTCAAAACATAGCAAAACTCTCCATACAGTAGTGCCATCTTGTGCCAACAAAAGCAATCAATGGATGACAGAAGGCTTGTGCATAAAATCCCTATCTAGTGCTTACTCATCCAATATCCCCAGACTAGTTTCTGGTTTGTGACCTTGGATCTGAGAGTATTGCACCTAGATCTTAGGATCTAATGCAACAACACACACACAGCTACCTTTTAACTCAACTACAAAACTATGAGAATGAAATTGAAAACACAATAATATTTTCAATCCAAGCTAAATAACTTATATAGTCATATGGGTCTGAACTCAATTCAGCACCCATACATTTTGGTGACTTTGGCTCTTTAACAACCATAGTCACCACTATCCTATTAGGCAGGATTGGTGTTAAACCACTAAACATCACATGATCACTATCTCATACTAGCACATAATTGTTATTAAACAATTCAAAACATAGCAAAACTCTCCATACAGTAGTGCCATCTTGTGTTAACAAGAGCAATCAATGGATGCCCGAAGGCTTGTGCATAAAATCCCTATCTAGTGCCTACTCATCCAATATCTCCAGACTAGTTTGAGATAGTGATCATGTGATGTTTAGTGGTTTAACATATATTTATATATGTGAGCTATATTCTTTGAAGATAATAGCAGTAGAATAATGTTATTTTTTGGAAAATAATTTTGGAATAATTTATTGGTGTATTGATAAATTTTCATCTTTTATTAGTAATGAAAATTGTAGATTATTTTTAATATTTATCATAACAGAAATTATCACTCACAATCTTATTATTTATTTTAGATCTATGATGAGAAAAATATCCTAAAAATATTTGTAGTCATATAATAATTTTAGTTTCTAGAAAATAATTTTAAATTAATAATTCATCAAAGCCTTTATAAAATTTTCCATCTGACTGTGGAAAGATAATCAAAATGTTTAAAGTTTATTAATATTTATTGTAATTATATCAAAATTTAAAAAATGGAGATGAAATATCAAAAATGAAAGAGAAAAATTTTATGATTTTAAATCAAAACTGTTCAAATAGTTTCAACAGTTTTAACAATTATTTTAAATATTCTTTGTCATCTGCTTATTTCTTTATTGATTTTTTAAATATATTTTTAGGCAAATTTTTTTTTTTTATTTCTCTCATTTTTTTGATACTATTTGCAGATCTTTTTTTTCTATTTATTTTTTTGTCTATTTATTTCGTAATTTGGTAGAAGTAATCTTTGACTTTCAAATCCTCCTATTTTTCAAAATATTATATATATATACTGTAACGGTATGTAAAAAGGGATAGCATGGGGAGATGGAAAATCATCATCATCTCTACTAAATAAACTAAGTAGTCATAAGCAAATAATCATCATAATCATTTTAATTAACATTGACAATGAATAGTTATCAACAAATATAAAAAGAGCCTAAAAGAATCAGCATAAAATTAAAATAAATATTATACTTACAAGTTTCATCACATCTCTTATGACTGGATCTAAAAGAAATTCAATATTAAAAGATAGGCTACTTATCGAATGAATGCCAAATATGGGGCATAATATAAAACAATCATCTACATACACATACTTAAGTGCTAGTCTATCAATCAAAGTAATTAATACAATACATTTCAACATATAAAGGCAAAATTACTAAATTCTAAATCTTAATATTGGCCAAGCACTTTCAGAGCCTGTTTACTCCATATTCCTAGCCTTAATATGTATTAAACTCATTGCATGCAAATTTATGCAAAACAATTCAGACCATCCATTTTTTTGAAATTGCAAAATACATAGATTTTCTATTTATAGCATTTATGTCACTAGCAATGAAGCAAACCTCCTTGATTTTTTCTTTGGCATCATTTCTCTCAGTACACACTATCTCAGCTCTGGAGGGTTCAAATTCATGATTAACCACCTTTTGATGATCAACAAATGTAGAATTGCCTTCGTTTTTGGTTAGCAATCTGTTATATGCGTACTTATGCTGAGACAATCTGTTATTGACTGTGGCTCAAGTTTTACCATAATATATTGCACTGCATCCTGCTTTAGGGCATGCAAACTTGTATACCACTTGTGGCATTGATTCTAGGTTTATTTTATCCTTAGTGTTATTAATTATTCTATTAGTGTTTTGCATCAATATGCATATAATGAGTTTAATACATATTAAGGCTATGAATAGGGAGTAAACAGGCTCTGAAAGCGCTTAGCCAATAGTTAAGATTTAGAATTTAGTAATTTTGCCTTTATATGTTGAAGTGAATTGTATTAATTATGAAGAACTGGTGAAACAAATTTATTATTACAATCAAAGTAAAAAAAAACTGGAGATTTTGACACATGCTGATCATCATCATTCATTGTTCTTCCCATCCATGACTCTACAGGCCAACATAAACTAATTTCTAATCTGTATAAAAAATAAAGTGCAGTAAATGAACTTTAAAGATGATTTTATTCTTTATGCCATACAGAATATATATATGCATTTGTAAATAATTAAGTAAGCAATAGTATAATTCCTATATCTTCTAAATTGCTAAGCGATTGAATCTATGAAGAAAGGAAAAATTCTAGGTAAGATAGAATTATCATTGGCAGCTTAAAAGAAGCTGATGAAGAAATAGAAAAATTGTTGACAAAACGTTTGAATCATAAAATTCTACCAGATGATTGGAAGAATGCAATAGTAATATTAATATTTTAAGAAAAATGATGAGAATATATTAGAATTCACCAATGTTTTAATATCTTCATTAAACAGATTCTCATTAATTTTCACTCATAATAATGTGGGTACTATTTTTTCTGATGAAAAATTTGCATTTTCTTTTCTTTATTGTGTTGAAGTTATTATTGTATTGCTGGTTAATAATAAACTCAAGTCTACTCTTTATCTATAAATTAAGAAAAATAGAATTCATAAGTCAAAATAAATATTAAGTGTGGTAACTATATTGCAAAGTGTGATTTTAGATTTAAGCTTAGAATTCTTACACTGACTATTTTAAATTTTTTGTAGATGAATTGTTTAATGATTAAATGAAATGTTGCAGTTAATTTTGGAGGTGTTGTTTGTAAACTTTAGTCTCTTATGAATTGTAATAATAGTATATTTATGACACTTTTTGACTCTTCTATCAATTATTCATTATTACTAGAAGTGTATTTTAGTGATATTTATTTGTTCTGACTGTGAAAAAAATCTTTAGTCAAAATCGCATTTCTAAGTGCAATTCATATATGAAGTAAATACATTTTCTGAACTCAATATTTTAACAATTACCTGTTCCATTTAGGTTATTTATTTTACAAGTTGATAATAAAAAGGAAAGAATTGCTAATGTTTATTATTAAGTGACTCAATAGAATATTTATTTTCCCAATAAAATGATAAATAGCTGTAAAATAGTTAAATAACGTATTTATTATTGATAAATGTAAAATGTTTTTCTACTATGACAATCTCCGTAGAAATATGAAATCTTTATTTACCAAAATCTCCTTTTGATATTCTTTGTCTCATTTGATATTTGGCATTTTAGGTATCCAGTTATAATTTATATAAAAAATCATTCCATCTTCACTGATACTTATTTTTATTTTAGTTATATATCTAACACTATCTCTTCTTTCAAGAAAATAATGTAGCTATGCCATTTTTATTTGATAGATTTTGGAGATTACAGCTTTTAAGTACATCCATGAATCCATGAGAAAAAAAACAAGAAATCTGGAATTGGAACTGTTATTTCTAAATCTGTGATGCTAGATTTATGAGAATTAATCCATAATCAGGAACTATTGACTAAATTGCATAAAAAGACAAGTATATCCTTACAGGGACACATGAAGTGGTTTCAAAAAAGATGTGAGATAGTTTAATTAATAAATCTACAACTAATACTGACAGATTGATTATGCCTATTTTGTATTCTGTTTTGTGGGTATGATTTTTTTAATTGAATTGATAAAAGGAATTTTCATTAGAAGCAACTTATTAATGAATAATAAGGGATAAAAAATAAAAAAAGAATGACAGAAAGAACAAAAATGAAATTTTTTTCTATTTACAACAGACAGGATATTAGCAAATCTGTTATAAATAAAAAATAAAAATTCAAATATTGGTCTGATTAGGAGAGATTTGTTAACATCAGTTGTGAAAGAAGAAAACAATTGCTAAATGAAATGTTCTCCATGTAAAAGAAAATTAATTAGAGTTCAGAAATACATATGTTTTGAAATAAACTATGTAAAGATGTTGAGAAAAATTAAAGTGCAGAGAGGATTTTTTTTTAAAGAGAAATGGGATTAGTAAAGCAAATTTAAAGATCAATTATTAGGTATAGATAGAGATCACAGCAAAATTATGATGAAAAAGTAATTAAAGAAAAAGGGGTAAAAATGGATCACTGATTAGTCTAAATGCTTTATTTTAAACATCTATTGAAGAGTGAACTGATTGGATTCATGCCAATAATAAGAATGAATTTTATATAAGAGATAGTTGAGGGGTGGGTGGATGGATTTTTGGCCAAATAAAAATGAAGATTCTGATAAGAACCTTTGACATATAATAACATAATCATACTAAGAGATATCATTGATATTGGCAATTTAGCATAAAGAGTTGGATAATTTTGGAAAATTCAGTTCAGAAATTTAAATACAAATAAATGAAAGTCATTTTTTTTAGAGAGAAAATAAGGTTAAGATTGATCGCTGCTATTCTAGTGAAATTTAATTTTTCACAATGGGTTCTTGTAATTCAGCATTTGAAAGGTTTTGTAAAGTGCCATTATTTGGATTGAATACAACAGAGAATAATTTATTTGATTGAAAAAAAGTTTTGGAGAAAACATGCCAACTGTTTAGTGGAATAAATTTTTAATGAAATTCAATCTAACTTAACAGAATACAACAGTTGGAATGAAAATTAGATATCCATTTTACAAGTTGAAGATGATAAGAGACTTTGTCAAAAAGTCATTTTTGATTGATTTAAGATTTTAGAGATATTTAAAATAATTGGTTGATTCTCTGAGAAATAACCTATTGTTTGTAGATCTGTAGCTAATGTGGATTGAAATGGTATTCTAGGCTATAAGAAGACAAATAGAATCATTTGCTGCCATATGTTGCTGCCGAAACCACTAATAATAATCACAAGTGAAATAAATGCAAACTTTTCAGTAGAGAAATAAAAAATATCTGTGATAAAGTAATTTTTTACTATGGATGAGTAGAACAAGCTTTGAGTACCAATTGCTCAGTTCTTAGCCAGAAAGTGGTGAGTCTACATTGCAATCTGCCAAAAGTTTTATTATAATCTGCTGAAGAGAGGGAGAGAAAATGCAGGAAGATCATTAGAAATATTTAAATCTCATAGTCAGTGCATTTCAAGATGATCAGATTTACAGATAAGTGAGTTATTAACTGCATATGTGACATTAAAAAGGATATAAACCAATACTCGAATTTAAGAAATGCAAAACTTTTCTGTAATACATATATCTGATTTGTGAACTCTGGACATCAGCATGTAGAAAATTGTATGGAGATCGATTAAAGTAAAAACAATGGATAAGAATTACACGTGTGTATGTAACGTAAAATCAAAACAAACTGAGTTATAAAAGTACGTACTTTGAACTGCTTTAGCTAAATGAGTTCAGAATAGCAAAAGATATGTTATTTTAGTTTACTTTGCTTTTTCAATATATACTGAAGTGGAATAGTTGTCCATGTATTCTTTTTTGAGATTGGTATTTTGTTTTTGTGTGTGTTTGAATTAATTGTACCTACTTTTTTTATTGTAAATCAAAGAAAATGCTTATTTATTTCTTGGGAGTTAGTTTAGATTTCAAAATGCGTTTGTAATTTAATTTTTTTTTATTATTATTAAATCATTAGTTTTATTAATATTGACTTTTTTTTTTTTATTAAGCTTGGTAGCATTCCTAAAGATATATAATAGCTTATAAGATTAACTATAAATATTTAAACCACTAAACATTACATGATCACCATTTCTTATGCTTACATAAGCTGTTTACACAGAGACTACACTCTCATTACAGTAGCACTATCCGCATTAGTCAGAGTAATCAATGGATGCAAGGAGATTTGTAATAAAATCTCTATCTAGTGTCTACTCATCCAATATTCCCAGACTAGTTTCCAGCTGTGGCTTTCATCAGTGAGAAGCCTTGGATCTGAGAGCACTGCACCTAGACCTTAGGATCTAATGCAACCATCCAACAGCCACCTTTTACCTTAGCTAACTATAAAGCTTTGAATCCAAAATGAAAACACCATAATGTTTTTATTTCACGCTCATTAGCTTGTATAGTTGTATAGATCTGAACTTAGTTGAGCATCCATACTTTTTGATGTCTTTGGTTCATTAAACCTACAGTCACCATAATTCTATTGGGTAGGATTGATTTTAAACAACTAAACATCACATTTCTTATGATCACCATTTCTTATGCTTACACAATTTGTTTATACAGAGGCTACACTCTCTATACAGTAGCACCACCAGTGCACACCTGAGGGTTGCATTAGATCCTAAGATCAAGGTGTAGTGCTCTCAGATACAAGACTCCTTACTGATGAAATCCACAATCTGGAAACTAGTCTGGGGATATTGGATGAGTATGCACTAGATAGAGATTTTATGCTCAAACCTTGCATCCATTGATTATTTTGACTTGTACTGATGGTGCTACTGTATGAAGAGTGTAGCATCTGTGTATTAACTATAAGTGTATGGTGTGTGTGATTTATAAAATTAGTCATCTAAAGGAAGATTAAACAGCTACCACATCTAAACGAAATAATACTAATGAGAATTAATTTAACACATTATGATGAAAATGCCGTAATACTTAAAATGATTGGTGCTCATAATGTATAAATCTTTCCTCATTATATGATCTATTGGGTAACCACCAGAAAAGTTATAGTGAGAAATCTAGTTTATCTATTATTCAAAGTATATATATGTGGTTAATGTAGATAATTACTTTCATGTGGTTACCCAAGTGTAGTCTGTTTAAATTTTTAGACTATATCCTAAAATGTGGTGATGCTTGTGGCAACTGGTACATTTGGATGCCCAAGTTGGGCCAATTACTTCGAGTTATATAATGGAATCTAAACATTTAGTTAAATTTATGTTTTACATAGAAATAAATTTATATAATGACTCAATACTTTGATAAAACGTATAAAATAATATTTAAATTTATTGTAGACTTTAAAACAAGAATCAAAATATTTTATAAAGACATATACTGCGTAGAAAAGGGAAGAAAAAATGGTTAATTATTATTATAAAAATAAAAGTTAGATCTGGTCATTAATAAATATGGATATATTTTACAAAATAAAATAGGTTTATAAAAATTATATATTAGGCAGGAAAATTATTAGGAGATGAACGTTTTCTGATGGAGTGGAGTAGTTGATAATTTTTTTTTTTTTATGTTGATTTGAAAATATATTTTGTTGGTAGTATTTTAGATAGTATTCATTTGGAAATTGGAATATTGTGTTATTGAAATAGAAAAGAAAATATATATATATATTTTTAGTAATTATTAATAGTCAGTAAAAAAAAAAAGATCATTCAGTCAAAATCATATAAAATGGATCAACACATCAATGAATCAGAAACTATGGAGCAAAGGGAAGAACAGTCAGCAGAGGCTGTGAATAAGTCTGCGGACGAGAAAGTAGTTATGCTGGAAATATTAAAAATATTATAAGAAGAAAATAAAAAAATGTTACAAAAAAATGCAGCAAAAGCAGTGCAAACAAAGTAATACAAGAAGAAAATAAAAAGATGCTGCAAGAAATTAAGCAAAAGGTATTAGAGAGGATATGATAGAGATAAAAGAATAGGTACATTTAGAATAGAAAGTTATCGAGAATAAGATAACCGATGACAGGAGCAAATTAATAAAAAAATGGATAAAAGCCAGATGCAAGCACAGGAGGTAATACAGACTAGTATACACAGGATGGAAAAGCTTGAAGTCCAAGAATTAAAAAAAGTGTCTGAATAGTAGCAACATTAGGAAGCCACCCAAGAGAATGTGAGAAAGACAAAGAGGTGGCTGGTATATTTAATAAGATCCAAAATGAATGAGGATAATCAAAACTGGTACAAAGTATGGAATGAAAAAATTTAAAAGAATCAGAGCCAAAAGAATTAAATAAAAGCCTGAACACAGAATGCATAAGAAATTTGGATATATACTGTAACATTAACCAATTTCTAAAAATTTATGTGTTTTGAGGTAATGCAGGAGAATCACCAAATAACACCTCTGATTTTCAACTGAATATCTCAAGAGCAATGAACAAATAGCTGTGGCATCTTCCAAAAGAGTGGAAGATTTCATTAATAGCTAAACCATCTTATGCAGAGTATTGTGATGTGATCTTCAGTAATTTCTGGAATAAAGAAATGAAGAAAAGAGTTCAATATCAAGAGATGCAAGAAAGGTTTTGTGTGGATAATGTCAAAAACTTCACACAATTTATCATGCATCAATCAAGTAGCAAAGCTGAGAACTCTCAATACTTGTGCTTTAAATGAAAGTCAAATCATCTGAATAAAATACCACAACATAACATTTAGAATGGAGCAGTTACTTTTAAGCACTAATAGAAAGACCATCAAACAAGTAGCAGTTTTTTAATGCTATTGACCTACGCGTACAGGATCAGGATAGTAATGGTAGAAATTTAGAAAAAAACCTAATATGTCAAGCATTGGTGGTTGAGAGGTCAGCGACAGCTGCACAGCAGTTGTCTTGTATTAGCGGGTTCACTTCCCAACTGATGCTATGACACATGAGAAAAAAAACCTAATATAGGATGTATGGAGTTAGGGATTAATACTAGATTCCAACCATACTGGAGTTGGAGGAAGAGGAGTACTGGTATTATAGATGGCACCAAAATTGTAAGACGATCTAGAAACCACCAAATTTAAGACAAGTAATTCACCTCCACTACCTGGATCTCTATTGTTTGGTACCAGCAAGATGCCTGCATAATTTAGTAGTAAAAGTAAGGAAGCAAAATTTGTTAAACAATCAAGAAACTTAATAGAATGTTTCTCATTTCAAGTTCTTACAAGGAAAAGGAGAACAGTGAGATGGGAAAGGTGTGACCAAAAAGTCATCTTAGTATATGACTGGTATGACAAAGTTCCACAATTTGCTTTACAAACCTGCACAAAAATTGGAATCATTATTGAAGGAATTATTACACATGCTTTTATCGATTCTGGAAGTCAGATATCAATAATGTCAGGTATTATATGAACAATTACAATAAGTTGTATCTCAAGTACCTACCATTTCTATAAGAGTGGTACAAGAAATGTTGGTTAGCAGTTAAAAAGCTCACTCATAATCAAACAAATATGGGCTGCAGTTAAATGTTATCAATACTTTAATTATTTTTGATATTGAATAATATTGGGAACTGACTTTATGCTCCAGTCTAATAGTGTTCTGGATTTTACTAATAGACAGATGACTTTTCTTGAGAATCAATTCCATTTATATCTCCAACATTATACCATTCAAATTGCATTTAAGTAGAATCAGATCACCAGGAGGTAATAGGTAAGATCAATGAGACCAAATTAACTGGTAACTGGAAATGAAAAGTTAGGCAACATACTGACTACATATCAAATAGTTTTTTCAGGAATGACTGGGATCATAGGAGGATAAACTCCCTGAATTGAAGTCCTAAATGAGCAACCACATCAGACCAAATTATACCATGTACCACATTAATATAAGGCTGAAGTAGAGAATCAATTGCAGCAAATGGTGGAATGGGGAGAAATCACCAAAATATTTATCATCCTGTAATAATGCTCTGGTAGTTATCAAAGAAAAATATGGATCCACATGGCTATGCTTGGATGCCTGCCAACTGAATAAAATTATACTCGATAGAAATATTCCTTACCCATCATGATTTGCTTATTAGGTTTAAGGGCAAAGAAATCTTCACAACTTTTGATCTTACATCAAGCTATTGGCAAATTAAAGTATACCAAGAGGATAGGAAATATACAGCATGCAGATATGGAGACTATTTCTATTGATATCTTGGAATGTCATTTAGATTGATAAACAATGGGGTGGTTGTTGTGGTTGTTGAAATGCTTAGATCAAGTTCTATTCCAGAAGGTTGATGCTATTGTGACACCATATAGATGATGTGGTAACTGTCTCAATGGATGTTAGTGGAGATTAAATCCATTTAGAAATTTTTTTAAATGAATGTGGTGTAAAAAATATTTAAACAAATTTAAGAAAAGTACCCTAGTAGAAGTGATGTTTTTAGGACCCATTACTGGAAGGCAGAGGATTAGACACCATGTGGACAAAATGATAATGATTAAAAAATTTTGATGTATCTAAAACAAGGAAACAAATTAGATCCCTTTTTGGGACTGTGTAAATGACAGACATGGAATCAATGCTGCAGCAGTTGCAGAAATATATCTTCTGGAAATGACTCTAGGCATAACCATGACTTGGAATAAATCAAAATGAAATTTTTGAATGCCATTGGTCTTTTCTATTCTGATTTTAATAAGCCTATTTACATTTACACTGATAGTTGTAGGTATGGAATTGGAACGGTTTTATTTCAGATTTTGAAGAATAACCAGCAAGGTGCTATTCATTTTATCACTAGGCTATTGAGATGCTCAGGACAGAACTATACTATTACTGAAAAGAAGACATTAGCAAAAAGCTTAGGCTTTCTAGAAGTTTAGTAGGCAATTTCTATTGGGTTCTGAGATCATAGTAATTACTAATCATAAAAGGCTTGAATTCTTATACCATAGTTACCTAACTAATAGTCAATTGGTTTGGTAGAGCTTATTTTTTACAAGAATTTAATTATTTGGTACAGTATTGTATAGGGTAATAATATATTGTAGCTGTCATATTAAATCAAAATCTAACCCATCCTTGTTCAGTAATGTTGATGTGTTGATGACATATATTGTTACCCTGAATTTAGTTATAGCTGAATTAGTGGAAGAAAAATGACAAATATTACCTTTACTATTAGTAAAACATAATACTTACTACAAGTAGTCATGTCATGTTGTGGCATTGGTTATTTTAATGACTTTAAAAGAGAAATAACTCTTATCATTTAAGTATTCTGATTGAGCACTCAATTTCATATTCATAGATGAAAAATCAAGTATTTTGGCAGAAAAATTACCTAAATTTTATTAAAAGAAAAAAAACACCAGACTTTTCACCACCCCCCTCACTCTCTTGACACTTTCTTATGTTGGACTGTTCCAAATTGTTGAATTAAACCATTAGTACTTCCGAAATATAAGACGGAGATAATAAAATAAAAGTACGAAAAAAATAATAAGACATATCTATACAAAAGAAAAAAAATCATCATAATGTTTACAATATTTCATGAATCGATATGATCAGGCACAAATCTTCCTTAGAGTTCTTCTTACATAAACAGTTCTTACAATTTATGCATCTTTTTATTATAAATGTTGAGAACTCATTAATTTTGAATAGCATATTCTGAGCATATTTATATTGGCAGTCGGTGATTTTGTTTTATTCCTCATGTAGATTTCCATCCTGCGTGGACCCAGCTTATCAGGCACTTAGATGTAGACAGATATATAGATTAACTTTACATGGCCATAGTGGATAAATGCTCCACATGAATATTTCATATTTTGCAATATATATCTAGGTTTATATATATGCAGTTCGCATTTAATAAAAATATATATATAGAATACAGCTATTTACTGTTTTCAATATTGGCTATATAATCTTTTAACTGAATAAACCGTTATAATTTCTTTTTTAGTTTCTTTAAAAAAAAAATCATATTTTTTTTAATTTATAAGTTATTTTACACTTATCTGAATATTTAGCTATTATAAGAATCTTTTACATTTGTTGAGATGCTGGTTTTAAAAAAAAGTGTCCATTTTGTAGAAAATGTTATTAAAATAACTGCTTCAGTAGAACTGCCTTTTCATGTCAAATGCACAATAATAAAGAACTACGATTTTTAATTGTTTTCCTTTTTTGAACCCGGCGTTATTTCCATTGTTTAGACACAGTGCATGCCTATTGTTGCATTATAAAAATATTTTTATTATCGATTCATTTTAAAAAATAAAATAAAAAATAAAACAATGTATTAATTATTATTATTATCTCCTTATATTCAATTACTTAATACAATACTTGATTTTTTTTAAATTTCTATATCTGTGTTTTTTTTACTGTTTAAGTCATTATCTATATTTATTATAATCAACACAATATATATATAAATTTATACGAACTTTATCAATGTTTATTTATTTATTTTTTTAAATACTAGAATTTTATTACTAATATATATGTGTGATTTTATGTAAAACAATCTACCATTCCCACTATTTAATATACAATTAGTATACTGTCATAACTATTTATACATTTATATATATATTTAAAAAGTTTTCTAGCAAAACTTAGTATTTATTTTATATTTACATTCTACTTAAAAGACAATCAATATTTCAGGTGGCTAAGGTTTGTTGTGGATGTGATCTTAAGCTACCCTCACAATATATATAAAAAGGAAAATATATGTTAGGTGAATTTGTATATATATATAAAATAAATCTTTTATTTGATTATCCTTTCCTTGAGGCAATACACATTGTTTTTTTTTACTTTCAATAAAAAAAGAAAAAGAGCAAATTTAAAGAATAAAAGCAACTACTGATTTGAAGTATTGATAAAAGTTCTGCAAAGTGTGATATGAATAATTAAATATGGCCATGATAGTTACAAAAAAAGAGTACTTGAGAACAAAAATCTAATGAAAGATAAAAGTTTAAAGAAGAAATTCAGGAGTTGTTCAACATACTCATGCATGATGAGGTTTCTGGGGGATATAAAAGGGATACGCTGCAAGATGCAGAATTACTCTGTGATAGTTGCGATATTCATATGGATGGCTAGAACACCTGTGTATCCCTGGTTTTCCTTTTCCTTGGACATCATTAGAATGATTTAGAAGAATGAAGTCGTCACCTGCTTGAACTAGAAGCATCACATCAAAGCTGGAACTTAATATACGGATCACAGAAGAAAAGCTGAGGATTATATTTATTACCAAGAAACTATTTTACTGGACAATCTTACTGGTAAGAAATTAAACTTTGAGCTCATAATATTTATTGAACTACTTTTGAAGGTATTACCCATGTCAAGTAAACTACAAAAAAAAAAAAGAATTGATTAATGGAATATAATGAACTATAAATATGGCTAATGGATTGTTGTGATTATTATATTACTTTTTTTCGTTATTAAATTGAAATAAATATGCTCTTAATAATAATAAAAAAAAGAATTGCAATGTGTCATTTGTTTAAGTCTCGTAAATATATTCTCTCAGCAATCTTCTTTGAAAATTCAATTGTTGATGACAACACATTTTATTGTATTTCAGGTTCATTATCACACTCCCATTGTTGATTTAATAGGGATATCTAAGTAGAATCCTGGTGCCTAATAAAAAAAAATATATAAATTTAAACTATTAAAGGCGACACTATTTTAGTAAGTCAAATTGCCCTTATTTGCATTAAGAAGTAGATAGATAATGCCAATCACTGCATATAATTGCTGGCGGATTTTAAAAGCATGTATGAGTTAGTGCGTTATAATTATGACCATATTACCTGGAAATATACAACGCTTACGCTAAATCTCAAATGGTTATATGTAATAATATAGATTAGGTGGGTGTGTGGTAGATAATGGATATATTCTTAACAGATATACAAACCTAATTAAATATGACCATTCACATCTAATAAATTAGGTTAGGTAAAAAACAGTACAATATATATATACATATTGTAGCACTCTGGTCTACTCATCCTTGCTAAAGTTAGTCTGACATGTAAGTAAAATAAATAATACATATACCATACCCTCTCAAATATCTTGCTTTCATTCTTCATGAATTAATTATCATCATAAAATCTATAGTTTGGAATGGATTTTGAAAGTGATCTTCAGTACCTTTGCGCTATTTACATAATTACAAAGAGAATTACAGATATCCAGACACAATATATATCGTATATCTTTAGTCCAGAACTGATTTAGTAGTTTTCATGTGGTTGATCTCATTTTGCCCTCTTTACTAACTCATATAATAAATTGTTTTTCTCTTCACCAATAAAAATTGTAATTATACATATGCAATTTTTTCACATCCGTTAGTGAAGCTGTAATTATACTATAATGTTTAATATGCCTGCTTAGCGCAATCTTCTGGGACCACCAAGCAGCTACAGACCATGTATTCGAACCCAGTTCTGCCCAAATAATTTGCACAAAGAAGAAAAGTCAAAGAAGCTTTTTATATAGCAAATGATCTCAGTGCCATTAATAGAAGAGAGGCATGCTTTGCTCTCTCCAAACAATGGACTAAAATTCAAACTCATTTGCATATGTGTACAATAAATTACCTCAGTCTTCATTCGTAAAGCTATGAGTATGAGATTAGAATACTAAATCTTGAAAGCGCTAAGCATGCATATTAAACATAATATAATTACAGCTTCACTAACACATTAAAAAAAATGGCATATGTATAATTACTAATATGTATAATAAACTATATAAAAAATTTAAAACAGAATAATTAATTTTAACATGTTATTAACCATAAGAGATTTCAAGCTCCCTTCAGCTATCTGCTCTAACTCATAGAACCAACATCCATGACCACACACTTCATCGAGATTACAAAGAGCACAGTTTGTATTCCTCTTCCAATTTGTTTCTAATTTGATTTTCTTTTGATTAATTAATCCCTTTTATATTTTTCTAGTTATGTGCTATCATTTTACTAGTTACGGAAAACCCATTTTTGATAATTCTCTTATCCCTTAGATGATTTGTTCTTTTAACTAATCTGTTGTGTTGGCTAAATTTTCAGGTTCGGTTCCAAACTAACAGACAAATGATGACACTACTCAACAATTAATATGTATAATTTATTAGTGACAAAAATATATACACGTTAATTAATAAAACATATAAATATGGTCTCTACAATTTAATGCTAAGATAGACATGCCGAGTAACTCTGAATTCACTTCCAGCTTTATAAATAGCCTGATTCACGAGTTCAAGTACATTTCTTCTGGCTGTGCAGTACAGTTTACCTTGAGTCCGCTGTAGTTCAGACTCTTACAGCTGTGCAGGACAGTTTGTCTTGAGTCAGCTGCAGACCTACAGTTTCCAGCCCTTAGGTGGACCTGCCTCTATGCGTGGACGTCATGATAATGACTAGAGAAAATACATTTGCTGATAACAGAAGATTTATTGGAGAGCATGTTTAGTCGTTCAGGTTGATGGAAGTAATTGCTCTCTGTCTTGCCTCCAAAAAGGCTGACTATTTAATGGCAGATCCCTATCTTATTGGAAACACTCGGATTATATGCATGAACCCCGAAAGATTTATCTCCATTGGATAGTGACCATGTGCTAGTCAATCAGGCAAGCAATCTGGAATAGTTCACTTCTAAAAGCAAGGTCAGATATGACACCCCATCTAAAATTAGCCCTGGAGGATGTAGTCATCGAGATGCGCTGAATGACGTATTGTCCACTTTGTTGATGGCTTTTATTCATCACTGTCCCTGGATTCTTCACTTGATGAAGTTGTTCCTGGATGTTTACTGCCACCTTGACTTTGATGATCATCTTTCCTGCTTGATTTACTTTTCCTGGATTGGTTACTGAGTCTTAGCTGGTTAAGGAGGGAATGATGTTGATGACCATCTGCTGCACGACAGTATAGGGACCCTTTAGTTGAGTCACCACTGCTGGTATTCATTTTGTGGACATGTAGTACCTATGGCATAGCTCTTATATACCTATTTGAAGTTTTATTTTGTTTTTCTCTTACTTGTTCAAATTTGGCATCAGGCTTTAAGGATGAGGATGGTTCTTAAGGGACTGTTGAGTAACAGTTCTGCTGGGGACTTCTCTGTTACTGTGCTAAGGGTGGAGTCATGCACTAGCAGAGTCCTGGCAATTCTGGTTTCAACTTCCCATATCCATTTTTGGTATCAGCTTTTTGTTGACTTCTGAGTAATAGGTTTTAATTTAGTTAATGTTGTGATCTAATTCAGCTTTGTCATTGCAAAGCCTAAATGACTGAACCACTCATAGCCTAATAAGTTGCTACGATTACCTAATGTCACTACCAATGGTAGGTATATAGTTTGTTAGGCATAGTAATTTTTTCTGTTGTTTGACCCAATAGTTTGATTTTATTCCCGTGACAGTCTGAGAATGACCTACTGCTAGAGTGCAATTTATATTTATTCTCTTCATTAATGATTGCCAAGATCTTTCTTGAAACTATAGACACTGCTGATCCTGTATCAAGTTCCAACCTAACACACATCATTAATTATAACAATATGTATAAATTCAGGCTGGTCGTCTTTGATATGATTTATACAGGCAACTTGTTTAGATTTCTTATAATTGCCTTTACTGTTTTTTTGGAATGGGTTTTTCCATTCTCATATTGGTCATTTGTCTTTTCAATTTCAGACATACCACTTTTATATATCCAACTCACTTGCAAAATGCACATGTTGTATCACGGTACAGGCATTCTGTATGCCTGTGCAGTTTTTCATTGCATCTATAGCAAAATCTTGGGCTATTCGATGCTGACTTCTCTGAGCTGAATGAGTATTTGGATGATTCAGTGTTATGCTCACTTTTTTGCAACTCATACTTAGTAATTCTTTTTAATGGGGTAGCTTGACTAACTATAGTCTCTGCGAGTCCTGCCTGAACTACCACTGTCTCAAAATCTAGGTCCAGAATCATCATTTTCAGCCTCAAATTGTGATTGTTTGTGCCACAGATAAAACTATCATGAAGTCTTTGAAATCGCACTTCAAGGCTAATGATCGGATTCTTGTAAATTCTCTAGCTGCTTCCCTGTTCTTGCATGCTGAGATTGAAATGGTATCTCTGCATTATTGCCAAGAGTTTAGGGGAAAAGTACTCTGAGAATTGTCAACACTCTGTCAAAATCAAGCTCAGCTGGGGTTACAGCCATAGATTGAAACTTGAGTATATTGTATATCTGAGGCTCTATAATGGTCATTAGTGTGACTAAATGTTACCTTGGACTCTTCTTTATCTGGTTAGCCTGTAGGTAGAATATCAAGCACCCCTTTGACCATCAGTCACTCCTTATAATTTAACCAGCCCTCAGCTTGAGTTGGGTCAAAAGCTTTTATAGAGCCGATTGCATTAGCCATATTTATTTATTTATGCAAGATACCACTCATAATTATTTTTAAATTTTATTCAGGTTACCACTCTTAATTTTTAATTTTATTCAGAGTTACCACTCTTAATCTTTGTTTTTATGCAGAGTTACCACTCTTCATCACATAGTCACCATTTCTTATGCTTGCTTATAACTTAAAACAGGCAGGCAAAACTCTCTATACGTATTGTCACTCCATGCAAGGCAGAGAAATCAACGGATGCCAGAAGGTACTAGATGGGGATTTTATGCACAAGCCTTCTGGCATCCATTGATTACTCTGGTTGCATGGAGTGGCAATACGTATGGAGAGTTACCACTCTTAATTTTTAATTTTACAACTATGTTTTTGTAACTAACTCACCAAAGCTTTTAAACCACTAGGGCAAGCTTTTTTCGCTGTCTTGTGGGTAAAGTTCTCATGATTGGTTGTAGCTTTAAATTGACATGCCTTTGTGGTCAATTTTTATTCGACAGTTTTACATGGTTTTAAAAAATCACTGTAATGGAATTACAGTATATGCAACCTTAGAACACGTGCATTTCTATAATGAGTTCAACTATAATTTTTTTCAGCCATGAGGAAAAATTTTTTTGTCAGACTGCACCAGATCTGTTATGTTTGGCTAGATTTACAGGTTCAGTTCCAAGCCAACTGACAAATGATGATACCACTCAACAATTAATATGTATAATTTATTAGTGACAAAAATATACCCACATATTAGTTAATAAAACATATAAATATTGTCTATACAATTTAATGCTGAGGTTGTCATGCTGAGTAATGGAATTCACTTCCAGCTACATAAATAGCTTGCCTCGCAAATTTAAGTATAACTCTTCCGGCTGTGGAGTGCAGCTTGCCTCGAATCGGCTGCAAATGTAGCAGTTTCCAATTTTTAGGTGGACCTGCCTCCCTTCATGGATGCCATGATAATGATTAGAGAAAATATCTTTGTTGGTGGCAGAGGATTTATGGGAGAGCATGTTCCATCGTTCAAGTTGACAGAAGTAATTGCTCTCTTCCTTGCCTCCAAAAAGACTGACTATTTAATGGCGGATCCTCTATCTTACTGGAAACACTTGGATTATGTGCATGAGCCCCAATGAATGATTTATCCCCATTGGATAGTGATCGGGTGCTAGCCAATCAGGCAAAGAATCTGGAATAGTCCACTTCTAAAGACAATGTCAGATATGACATAACCAAATCATAAAACAAAGAAGCACACATAAAAAAAGTCATTTAATCAATTTTCCTCCATGCTTACAAGATTAATCTTTAATTAAAACAATTTTTTTAATACCCAAAATAATTTATGAAATCTATAACAGCTTTGATCTCAAAAACAACTTACTTTTAATTTTTTCTCTTTTGATTATTAAGTGAATAAAAATGGAATGGATTTTTTTTTCTTTTTTGTTTTAAAAATCAATGTGTCTGAACAAAATATTTTTTATATATTGGACCATCTGGAACTGGAGTTATGGAAGTTGAAAGAGAAAACTTATTCTTGATCTCGCACTTTGGAAGTTAAATATATAACTGGTTATATAGAGAAGAGAAATAAAATTTATTATTAACTTTTAATTTTATTTATAAATTATACTATTGGTCAGACCAGGTACTAATTATGGTCACATTTCAAGACCATTAAATCCACTCTTAATTGACTAAAAGGAAATCCTCAATGAATATAGAATTGGACTAGGTTTAGGTGCCATCCTGAACACCAGGCAAATCCATGGGAGGAGTTTAAACACTTCAGCATTACTAAGGTTATACAATGATGACTAGCTTGGTTGAGTACATGATATCTTATATTATTGGCTATCACAATTTGATCCTTTTAAAATAAATAACAGATTCTACAAACAATTCATTCACCTTATGTAAATAGTTTGCTAAATTTATGAAAAAAGAGAACAGGTTAAATTAACAAATATGCAATAATAATTTATAATTAATCCAATATGTATTCTATTTAAGTTATTACTATCAAATAATACAAATATTGGAATTTAGATTATATATATATAAAATAAAACACATAAGTAATTATAATTGTTACTGCATTTAGGTGACCACCTCTAAGAAATGTTCCGAAAGCCTTTGGTGAAAAGTTTGGGTCTCTTTTGTTAAACTTAACATTTATCAGTCTTTTGATTTACTTCATAATGGATGTTACAGAGTTCAGAGTCCATTTCTGGCAGATTTAGGTTCCTTTTTTTTTTTTTATTTTTTTAGACATTAAAGTTTTAAAACTTTTTCAGCTGGCTTAACATTGTAGAAGCACTCGGGTCATGTTTCATCACCTATCTATGGATGCACATATTCCATGAGAGAAGATTTCCATTTGATATGTAAAATATAGCAAAGGAAAAATATAACTCAGAAAATGGCAATTTAAGTTCAGTCACATTCTGGCTTTTGACATATGCTCTTTGGATAATTTTAGGAACTACATTATGTCCAAACAGATGGATACACCTGGGACTTAAGCGGTGTATCATCAATAAAACTCTACAACACTGGTTTTTATTCATAGCCTGGCTGCTGAATCAATACACAGACTATAAACCTGAGTGAAGAAAGAATGATAAAAGACCCATAATAAAATTTAGTGATCTTTTATATTCAAATCAACCATTGCCTAAGCTGAGCCTTTCCCCACTTTTTCCTTACTTTGTTTTTATTTTGTTCATTAATTTTAATTAAAGAAATACAAACTCTAATCTTTTTAATATCATATCTATAAATGTCTTAATCTGATTAGGTTTTCATTAAATAACAATTTTGTACAAATTTTTTTATAATTATAACATTCCATAACTAACAAAATAAAACTTAAACTCTTTTAATTTTTTTTAAAAAAAAAAATCATATATTAAACTTCAAACTTTGAGAAAATATAAGCAATTAATGTTTTAACTACATAGAAAATATTTTGTCTTTTTTTACTTTAAAAAATAAATAAAAACTTTTTCTAACAAAAAGAAATATAAACGGTCTTATTTAAAATGTAAATAGTTTTTTTTTTTCATTTAATTTAAAGTAAAATTCCCTTTTTTTTTAACTTGTCAAACTTTTTTTATTTTAAAAACTTTCAAAACTTATTGTTTTTAAATAATTGAACTTATACACTACTTTCTTTTTGTAATTCTTTTATGTAACTCACATTTTTTTTAGCGACCTTACAATGTACACATAAATGATGTTTTGGTTCTATTTTCTTAATGTTTCAGGTTTTTAAAGTATAAACTAACTCAGATGTGCTTTTGATTCAAAATTGTTCCATTTAAGTTCATCATTCTTAAGATTCATATCCTTCATTCATTTTCTTTTTTTAAAACTGTTAACACATACTTTATACCATAAGCATGTACTATTATTACTTGGCAGTGAAACTAACATTTTAATGTATATATTACAAAGAATTCAAGTCATATATCACATGACCTAATTTAACAAGCCAGAAACCGATCTGGAGTTGGGGATATTCTGCAAAGCTTGTTAAGAGCTTATTTGCGAGCTCTATATACAACATAATGTATATATGTATGTAAACACACATGTAAATGAATATAATATTGGCAAGAGATATGATAAGAAAAAACAAGTTTTATAACTTTTCTTAATACTTGAATCATGAGATGTAATGATTTATTACTTTACTTACCATGTTATTGATGACTTAAGAATTATAGGATTAAGTAATTACTAGAAAAGGCAATGATTCAGTAGTAATTAATTTAATTAGGCCTGTTACCCTAGAAATATATAATTTAATTTTTTTTATATTATAGTGGTCCAGATTTATAGCACAAGAAAGTGGATAATCCTGAGAATTAGGGAGAATTCCTATCTAACTCAAGTGTAGATATACGTAATGCACAATAAAATAAATATCATAACAAATATAAGAAGTAAATATTTTTACCCACTGCTGCCTGGATATCTTAACTTGGTTACCGAACTTGACTATATCTGAAAATTTCCTTTTATATCCTATTAGGTCAAGGAGATACACAAGACTATAATAATCATGAATCTATCTTAAATAACGCCACAGATAATATGATATTGTTTAAAATAAAACTTATATTTCAAAGTACTGGATACAATAAGAGTTTATTATAATCATGATTAATAAAGTTGTACAGAAATTCATGCAGATAATTATGGATAATGGCACTTCAAGATGGCCATGAGCTTCAAAATAAAAGAAATGTTACTATAAATCTAGTTATACTTCAAATACAATACAATATTAATTTATCAGTATTGGCTATGAACCTTAGACTATAATAAATAATGTGGATTTGAGAAAAAGATATCTAAGTAATCATTAATTATAAATGTATCTTCATGCTTTAAGTAAAGATTAAAAGTCATTTTATCTTGTGTTTATAGACTAATGGATATCGTATTTCATCATTACAGGTTAATTATTTTGATTATTATACTAACTCTTATCACTTATACTAATCCATGAATCCAGCATTGGGTTCATAATTATTGCATCTATCTTGGGTCACTTCTTATAATTAACTCATACATGGATATCATCTCATATATGAGACAATACATGAATGAAACATGAACGTATAATTTTTATTATGAATCGAATATACTTCAATTATCTTTGGATGGATAATTTATCTCTATCTAAGAAAAATATCACAAATGTAAATGCCTAACCATTAAGAATAGCATGAAAATTGATCAGCCTTACTTCCAAACAAATATAGCTATATAATAATCAAAAGATTCAAAACATTTCACAATGCAGGTCACTAAATATTTAAAAGATACATTACTTCAGGCGAATGGATGCTTCATTATGTAATAATAAAAAAAATACAAACTTCTCAACTTATAACTACAGTCTATCAGCAGGAATATCTGGTTATAACCATTTAGGATCATCTATGACCCCTAATATAACAAAATAAGTGGTATAGTACATAGTCATACATGAGAACAGTCACATTGGGTATACACATATATGTATACATGTGACAGAAGATATCATCTGCTCTAATTATTAATATTGAACAATAAACAACAGCTTAATTAAAATGTTTATTGAAATCCTTAACAAAAGTTTTAAATGCGTCTGAATATTAAATATTCAACACAACAATTAGATATGGGAAATATTTTTGATCACATATCAAATTAATGTTCATATATAATAATACAAATATGTGCTGATTAAACATGAAATTCCTTATACAGACTATAATTTAAAATTAAGAAATAAAGAAATAAGACATCTAGGTGGGCTTTTATTTGTCTAGCGATCATTAAACATAAAATCAATCTTTTATTGTTAATCTAACTTTCAATTTAGCTCATGTAATTATATGTTATTACGACTTTTAAGGGTGATCTTTTATGGGCCTCTTCAATTGCAATTTTGCTCATGTAATCATATGTTATTATGACTCTTAAGGGTGTTCTTTTATGGGCCTCTTCAAGAATTTAAATTATTTTAATGAAAAATTGTTAATAATTGATATCTTCAATAACCTTTTTATATATTCATGGTTATTTATATTAATATGATTGGTATAGATTATTTCATTGAAATCATTATGTTTTCATATTTTAATTTGCTCATTTTTCTTTTCTATTAATTTAATAATTGACTTTTAAATGGTTTATAATTTTTTAATGGTTTAAGTTTGTAGTATTCTTTCAACTTTTTAAAGAATATCCTATAAAAAGATTTGGTGCAGTGGAATGCAACATTCAAATTACCATTTATAAGTTATACTTTGACTTCTAATTATAAAATAAAATAATATACAAGTTAGTTTAGATTAAAATGTTTAAATTATTGCACAAACATTCCCACCTCTGTTAAGAGAGAATATATAAATAAATGCTCATGTAATGAGAACAATGTTAAATGTGGCATAATAATGACAACAGAGGGATATATTTATAATAATAATAAAAAAAACAACAATATTAAAAACCTTGACAAGAATATTTGGATTATACATTAATATATAATATGTATAAGATGGAGTGGATAGCTGTAAGACCTTGAAATCTGATTTCAAGTCCCTTCTAATTATATATATATATGAAGAGTGGAATGAGAATAAGCATGGACATATATAAGTGTGATTGATAAATTTGTAAACCAAGATGAGAAATTTACGTTTATAATTCAAATAAATCATACACAGATGGAATCTGGAGTGTAAACATAGCTATGTTTTTGTTATACGGTGTGTGACTTCACTTCCAGTTCACTTTGTAACATGGAAGTTTTTTCTTTTTTAGCCAAGAGAAATATACAACTTCGGTATTGGCATGCAGAGCTTTCTTTATAGAGAATAGAATTTTTCTTTTTTTTTTTTAAATTTTGTCATGAATCAGTAATGCTTGAAAATTCCAGAACTGGTGAATTGTAGAATCAGGGTATTTCAGAAGTTCTTTATATTCTGACATAGTTTAAATGTTAATGTGGTGATAGGTTACGCATTCAGAATTTAATCAGACAACTATTTATTGATAAAAGACATATGGACAATCTTTATGCTGGCCACAAACATTAAACATCAAATGAACAACCAACTGGAGAGGGTCTGATGTTTTAGCAATGTTCATTATCTTAATCATCCAGCAGCAATTGACATTTTGAACTCTCACAACACATTTTACAAAGGATTTATACAAAATTTTTTATAGTAGATCTCCAGAAGAATTTCTGATTCATGATTATGAGTACTTTTATTGTCTATATAAGCAGAAGTTTCTACATTTCATTCAATTAAATTTAAACCCCTCCCCCCATATTTTTTCTTCTGGACATATTTTTATTTATGTTTAGCTTAATAGATATTCTTTTGAAAGTTTCTGCATATTTTGATCTTTATCTATATGGCAAAAGGCTAGATATACATATTCTGTAACAAAGAAAATTTTTTTATCTTTCCATAAATTGAATTTTTGTCATCCTTTTTTGCTTACATTTAGTTATCATAAGAAAAAAAAACTGAATAATATTTAAATGTTAATGAAAAATGTGAATTTAGACTTAAATGTTTTAGAAAATTGACTTTATTTATACTGATTTTTTATATATACACACACACAAGTTTGTCTTACTTAATATAATTTGAGGTTATTTATCTACTGTTTTTTTTTTTCATATGTCAATGCGTTGACCGGGAAGCAAACCCGGGCCACCTGCTTGGAAGGCAGCTATGCTAACCACTAGACCACCAATGTTTGACATTTACTGTTTTATGTAAAATAGTCTTATATATGACGAAGATACAAAATTTACTACCCATGACTTCTAATTCTATAAACTAATGGTTCTAACTGAAAATATTTTTTTTGAATGAAGCCAATGTATGCAAACACATATGTTATTATACTTCAGCATATTATAATCATGCAAAAGACATGTGAAAAAGGAAAAGGTTCTCCACTTATGTATTTTGTTCTGAATCAGAACCAATCAGTTGGTCCAGGCCTGCTTGTCTTACGTCTTTGCTATTCTTATTTAATATTTATCAACATCAAATTATTTACAATTTTATGTGAAAATATCAAACTTAATTCACATATATGTTTTCCAGATAAATTTTGTTGATGTTAATATTAATGTATATTTTGATTCATTTAGCCTCATCCTGTTTTAAGGAAGTTGTTAATCCGAGGAAGTTCAGATATTCTAAATCTTGCAGTTCATCACACTCCGATGCTGATTCCTCCCATTCCTTGGTCCAATACATCATACGGGGGCTATCTTCTCTCATCAAGTAAGAATTTTTAATTTAAAACAAATTTTCATTTATTTTATTATCTATATAAATAAAAATGTAAATGTTTGTTTGTTCAAAATCTTAAATCTCCGAAAAGTCTTCACCGATTGCTTTGAAATTTTGGCACAATGTTGCATTCGAATACGCGTGTTTTTATATACCTACTATTATATATATATATATGTGACAGGTAAAAACATGCTTTTTTTGAAAAAAAACAGTGCTATCTGTTAAACATAAAAGCAACACACGCTATACTAAATATTTTATGATTCCATTTCAGTGTTTCCAATTGCATTGTTAAATTGAATTTTCATAGATTTCGATTTATTTTCATTTTGATTTAATTATTTTGTGTGAGAGATTGCAATTCCCAATTCTATTGGCATTTGCAATCACCATCAACAAAGCTAAGGGCCAATCTTTAGAATTGTGCGGTTTAGATCTAGACATGGATTGCTTCTCACATGGACAATTATATGTTGCATGTTCTAGAGTCAGCAAAATAGACAATCTCTATATCTGCACAGACAATCGAACAACAAAAAATATTGTATACCCACAAGCATTGTGAAATTAAACATATTAGAAATGTGCGCTTTCTCTTTTCTTTCTTTTCCATTTAACCAGACTGAGTCACAGCAACGCATCGCCGGTATGGCTAGTATATATTTATATATATTAATAGTTACTTTAATTTTATTTTGAAATAATATTTACTTCTTAATTTTTAAAATAGTGCATATTTGTAGACATTTTTATTTCAGCTATAAATTTATCAGCATAGCTTGCTTAATTTTCCAATAAAAAAATATTTAAACATCTTTTGAAAACAAATTTTGAAATGATAATCTGATCATTAAATTAAAAATATTATTTTTAAATTTAAGTTGTATTTTTTTTTTTCGATTGCAGTCTTTTTGTATTTCTGTGAAAAGAGTCTCTTCAGTATGCTTTAAATAATTAAAGCAAAGATAAATTCAAACTCAGATTTTTATTATATTTGATAAAATATAATTTTTAAAACATTTTTCATGTTTAATTTATATTTAAGTATCTTTTTTATAGTTCTTATTTATGGCTTATTTTTCTTAAAGAAACACATATATTAAATAAATCATAATTATCAACAATCTTTATTTTACCCCAAAGTCAGAATAAAAATATCAACAAATTTTATTGCTGAATCTTTCAAGTTAAATTAACATTCTATGAATAAAGAAAATCATTTTGATTGGATGTTGACCATGATTTTTTATTGGTCCAAGTCATTTTAGATATCCCAATGTTCATTAATGTAGCTCTCTATTTATCTAGCAATAATTTGATCATTTCAATTTTTTATCATTATATAAATAGAATATAGTATAACGATCGAAATGAAAGTGAAGATCGAATCTAACCGCAAAAACAATATCTGCTCTACAAGGCGCCATCTAGGCATTTAAACCTAGAAAAATTTATAGAGTAGGCAGATACGTGCTGTTAAGATTCCACTTTATTTAAATATTCCGATTGTTAGCCCAAGTCACTAGCTCAGCGGAGACGCAGAGATAAAAATCTATATCTTAATTTATATCTTAAATATCAATAAATAAAAGCCACTGCCAGAAATTAACACATAAAAATATTTATTTACGCACATATAAAATCATTCTAAATTCGAGGAATAAGTTTAACCTTTAGATTTTTATATTAACTTGTAAATTTACATTTAAAAAGATTTCAATAAGTTTAATTTTTATTTAGTGAGTCGAGTATGAATAGACTATATAGGTCTGTATTTGAAAAGAAAATATTCTTTCCCTTATTTAACCTTAGGCCAAAAGTTCGCAGCCAAAACGGCGCCAATCCATCTGATACATTTATGTATTCAATGTAGCATGAAAATACGACAACACAAAATACTGTACTGTCAGGAATGTCCATCTGAACAGTAAGTAGAATTAGAGAAGACATTGACTCTCCACCAACAGGAATGTTACATCTGTTGGCAAGTAGAACAATAAACAAAACTCCATAGGAATGGACTGCGGTCTTCTGCCGACTTACAAACCCATCCATAGGCAAACAGAAGATGTGTGGCGTATATATGCAATCCTGCCCGAAGCGGATCTCATACTACATCTACAATTACACAAATATATCCAATCCATTGAACCAATTCAACTACGAAATGAATAACCTAAGATTACCCTCCCTTAATATAACTTTACAAAGCCATATAGCCATTCACGCCCGACTTAAATTTAACATTTAAATACGTTCGCACAGATTTGTTTAAAAATGTTGGGTATAGATCGATTACATAGATTCCACGGTCAAAAACATTTCAAATTAAACATAAATGATCAAAATACAAAATTATTGATACCGACAATCGCAGAGGGAAATTTATAAGTAACCCAATAGTATTCACCATAAGATACTTGCGTTGTCACCAATAACTTACAAGACATCCGAATAAATACATTTTAGATACCGTACGGTATCATTATTTATCGAATGTCTATATATTTTGATCAAATATGAAAACCAAAATATAATTAACCGCGAACGAATCCATGCAAGCATCTATAAACAACTTAAATTTCATGCATTTAAATAATCTTTACAATAAGAAAAAAAAAAATGGAAATGATGTTTATCAATCGGAAAACATATAAAATTAAACATTATTAATTTGATTTAAAAACTTACAAAAGTCAGATAAGAGTCCGTTTTAACATTTAAGTTGGCTTGTTTATCAATTTATAAAACTTGACGAAAGTTCTTAATTGATTTTAATAATTGTTCATTTCATATAGCTTATGGTAGAAGAGTCCAGGTTCCTGTTTTTAATTCCCGTGACGCCTCCATTGGAAGATAATGTTCTGGAGATGGCAATAGCTGGTTCAAGGTATCACAGTCTTTTCCTTTTTCTTTTTTAAATAGAGAGTGTGGTATGTGCGTCCTACTACAACTCTCAAACACACAACGCTGGAACTGTCCGAAAAAACTGTATTTCCCTTTTTATATTATCCACACGGATTCAATCAACAAAACGTCACTAATCCATCACTTTCGTTAGGGTCCGAGCCAAGGCTTAGTGCTTCCATTGGTCAAGCTAATTTCTCTTTTCTTCTTATCTATCTTTCATCAGATCATTTTAATTATACAAGAGCCCAAGGCTAGTTTGGTTTTCGATCATTCATAAACAATCATTTCCATTTACAGATTACATTAATTAATACCTGTTTTTATTTTTAAATCTTGTACTTTTTTTTTTTTTATATAAAAAAGTACGTTCAAATACTTATTTATTTGTTTTTTTAAAAAAAAATATTTTTAAAGTTTGGCATCTGTGCGAATGTATATACGTTTAACAAACATTTTAATTTTAGCGTTTAGTTTTTTACTTTTATTTGCGAACTTTTAAGTTTTTATTTTAAATTAATGTAACAACATATTTATATATCGTTACATATCAGTAAACTTCCTCAAAAAACAAAAACATTAAAAAAAAAAAAGAATTTACTTAGTGTTAGTAATTACGTTACACAAATTGATTATATATGAAAATTTCAAAAGGACAAAACTTTTTTTTTTTACAAGACAAAACAGTAATTACACACAAATATAATGATTTAAAAAAAAATTGACTGTTGATTCCCTATTACCAGCTAAATTTCTGCCCCTTCCTTCCAAGTTTCATTTCTCCTACCTTTAACTATTACTTAAGCCAGTTGAACGATTAGATTTTAATTTAACAAGACTTTTTTTTTTTTTAAAAAAATATGATTTAGATTTATTATTACGTTTTATTTATTAGTTTTTATTCCTTGAATTTATCATTACATATGCGCAATTTTTCTTACTGGCAGCACTTTTTAAACTGCAACTCCACGTCAATACAACAAATATATTTATACTAATTTCAGAAAAAATATTACGGGCATGATTTATTTTCAAAAGTACTAGTGGTTCATTAAACATCTGGCTATAACTTTACGTTAGTACAAAAATGTACTTATTTCAGAAAAAAAACAACAAATGTTATTTGCATGATTCACTTTTAAAATTCTCAGGGCACTCGTGATTTATTAAAGATAGAAAATTTCATCATCATCAATTCCCCTTCTCAGGCTCAATCTCTGAGGTAAGGCCACACTTGGGACGCCAATTATAATGATCGAAATGAAAGTGAAGATCGAATCTAACTGCAAAAACAATATCTGCTCTACAAGGCGCCATCTAGGCATTTAAACCTAGAAAAATTTATAGAGTAGGCAGATACGCGCTGTTAAGATTCCACTTTATTTAAATATTCCGATCGTTAGCCCAAGTCACTAGCTCAGCGGAGACGCAGAGATAAAAATCTATATCTTAATTTATATCTTAAATATCAATAAATAAAAGCCACTGCCAGAAATTAACACATAAAAATATTTATTTACGCACATATAAAATCATTCTAAATTCGAGGAATAAGTTTAACCTTTAGATTTTTATATTAACTTGTAAATTTACATTTAAAAAGATTTCAATAAGTTTAATTTTTATTTAGTGAGTCGAGTATGAATAGACTATATAGGTCTGTATTTGAAAAGAAAATATTCTTTCCCTTATTTAACTTTAGGCCAAAAGTTCGCAGCCAAAACGGCACCAATCCATCTGATACATTTATGTATTCAATGTAGCATGAAAATACGACAACACAAAATACTGTACTGTCAGGAATGTCCATCTGAACAGTAAGTAGAATTAGAGAAGACATTGACTCTCCACCAACAGGAATGTTACATCTGTTGGCAAGTAGAACAATAAACAAAACTCCATAGGAATGGACTGCGGTCTTCTGCCGACTTACAAACCCATCCATAGGCAAACAGAAGGTGTGTGGCATATATATGCAATCCTGCCCGAAGCGGATCTCATACTACATCTACAATTACACAAATATATCCAATCCATTGAACCAATTCAACTGCGAAATGAATAACCTAAGATTACCCTCCCTTAATATAACTTTACAAAACCATATAGCCATTCACGCCCGACTTAAATTTAACATTTAAATACGTTCGCACAGATTTGTTTAAAAATGTTGGGTATAGATCGATTACATAGATTCCACGGTCAAAAACATTTCAAATTAAACATAAATGATCAAAATACAAAATTATTGATACCGACAATCGCAGAGGGAAATTTATAAGTAACCCAATAGTATTCACCATAAGATACTTGCGTTGTCACCAATAACTTAAAAGACATCCGAATAAATACATTTTAGATACCGTACGGTATCATTATTTATCGAATGTCTATATATTTTGATCAAATATGAAAACCAAAATATAATTAACCATGAACGAATCCATGCAAGCGTCTATAAACAACTTAAATTTCATGCATTTAAATAATCTTTACAATAAGAAAAAAAAAAAAATGGAAATGATGTTTATCAATCGGAAAATATATAAAATTAAACATTATTAATTTGATTTAAAAACTTACAAAAGTCAGATAAGAGTCCGTTTTAACATTTAAGTTGGCTTGTTTATCAATTTATAAAACTTGACGAAAGTTCTTAATTGATTTTAATAATTTTTCATTTCATATAGCTTATGGTAGAAGAGTCCAGGTTCCTGTTTTTAATTCCCGCGACACCTCCATTGGAAGATAATGTTCTGGAGATGGCAATAGCTGGTTCAAGGTATCACAGTCTTTTCCTTTTTCTTTTTTAAATAGAGAGTATGGTATGTGCGTCCTACCACAACTCTCAAACACACAACGCTGGAACTGTCCGAAAAAACTGTATTTCCCTTTTTATATTATCCACACGGATTCAATCAACAAAACGTCACTAATCCATCACTTTCGTTAGGGTCCGAGCCAAGGCTTAGTGCTTCCATTGGTCAAGCTAATTTCTCTTTTCTTCTTATCTATCTTTCATCAGATCATTTTAATTATACAAGAGCCCAAGGCTAGTTTGGTTTTCGATCATTCATAAACAATCATTTCCATTTACAGATTACATTAATTAATACCTGTTTTTATTTTTAAATCTTGTACTTTTTTTTTTTTATATAAAAAAGTACGTTCAAATACTTATTTATTTGTTTTTTTAAAAAAAAAATATTTTTAAAGTTTGGCATCTGTGCGAATGTATATACGTTTAACAAACATTTTAATTTTAGCGTTTAGTTTTTTTACTTTTATTTGCGAACTTTTAAGTTTTTATTTTAAATTAATGTAACGACATATTTATATATCGTTACAATAGATTTGAACCAACTGATGAGATATGGTTCATGTTGAAATGCATCTTGAGAATGATTTTTAATAATTATCTCTAGCCCTGTGTTTAAATAAATAGTATGAGCAGCTATAAGTAAAATTGAGGCATTAAGTACAAATTAATAAATAGTCATGTTTTAATAACTATTAATAGATTTTTAAAATTTTAATATGATAATTAAAAAATATATATCTGGATTAAACAAATTCAGTAAAATAATCACCTATAAATTAAATTGGTTATTTTCTATTCCTTCGTGTCAGCCGTTTGATGGCATTGATGCGAATCAAAAACACATACATATTACAATTCCGGGCCGAGTCTGCGATTCTATCTATATAAATATTGGCTTTTTTAGTTTTTGTAATAGGAAATTAGAGGAACTAATAGTAAATAATATTACTATTTAAAAAAAAAAAAAATTTAGAAATTCACATTAAATTTAAAAATGATACCCGAATAATTGACGTTTTTTTGGACAGTAATTAATCGTTTTTGTTTGTGTGTTTCTGTCAAAAATTACGGGATTTTTTTAATTGAAAATAAAACACAATTATACTTTTTTTTTTCAATTTACACAAAATTTCTATATACACACTAAATTTACAAATGATACCCGACTCATTTACTTTTTTTTTTGTTTTTGGACAGTAATTAATCAGAAAGTGGGTTCTTTTTGTTAGTGTGTACATATAAAAAGTATCGTTCTTTAAATACTACATTTCAAAATGATACCCGACTATGTTGCATTTTTTTTTTTTGGATAGTAATGAATCAGAAAGTGGATCGTTTTTGTTAGTGTGTAGATTTTATCAAAAGCCGTAATATTATTTAAATACTAAATTTAAAAATGATACCCGTGAATAACTTTTTTTTGGGTATTGACAGTAATTAATTAGAAAGTGGATTTTATTTTCTTTGTGTGTGTGTGTATATATATATATAAAGTTATGGTCTTTTTTCAATCAAAAATAATACACAATTCTACATTATTCAATTTGCCCACAACATTTAAAAAATTCACACTACAATTTGCTAATTTGCTTTTTTTTTTTGGGACAGTAATTAATCAGAAAGTGGGTTCTTTTTGTTAGTGTGTATATCTAAAAAGGTCTGTCATTGAAAGACTCAATTGAAAAATGATACCCGACTAATTTGCTTTCTTTTTTTTTTGGACAGTAATGAATCAGAAAGTGGGTTCTTTTTGTTTGTGTGTCTATATAAAAAGGTACCGTTATTTAAATACTAAATTTTGCATTTCTTTTGGACAGTAATTAATCAGAAAGTGGGTTTTTTTTTGTAAATATTCTGAATATATAAAAAGTACTGTAATTCAAGTACTACATTTAAAAATCAAACCCCGACTAATTTGCTTTCTTTTTTTTTGGGACAATAATTAATCAGAAATTAGGTTGTTTTTATTAGTGTGTAGATATAAAAACTAATCTTATTTAAATAATAAATGTAAAAAAAAATAATATCCGATTAATTTTCTTTTTGGACAAGTAATTACTAATAATCAGACACTGGGTTGTTTTTGTTTGTGCATATATATAAAGTAACTTGTCATGGATGAATTCCCGCGCAAACATTACTTTTCACGTGATCCTCGAAATACTGCCGCACCCTTAAAAGCAATTTTTGAGAGTTATCCATTCGTAATGGAACCTTCATGACATTGTTAATAAAGTTACAACGTAACAGTAGGTTAGAGCACTTGGAAAAAAATACCTTTGTAATGAAATTTTAAATAATTACGACAGGCTAAAATCCACATACTCTCATACCAAATTATAGAGAAAATAGACATTCTAGCATTACGGTAGACAACCAACTACGGCAGCCAATAAAGGCATTTGTCTGTGTTTTTAGCATAGAAAAAAGCCAGACCGGCGGGGAGTTTTTCTGTGTTTTATCATAGAAAGAAGTGTCTTAGGTTGGATATAGGCTGCTGAAATGGTATATTTCTAGGAATTGACCTAGAAATAGCGCCGTCATGCGGCTGATACCAGGGAATCGAAAACAACCAAAATTAAATAAATTCTTATGTCACTAAATTATGGGCATGCTTCAGTATTGTAAGTCAATTAAATTTTAGTACTTTGTTTCAGTTGATTATTTTAAACTTTTTTAAAAAAAATTATAACTGTCATAATTTAATACTGCAAAAAATAGAGACTACTTAGAAATACATTCAGTTAATTTTCCCATTAAATGGCAATAGCTTAATCTATTTCATTTAGGTTTGCTTTATATAAAATTTTTATCTTTCTTCAGATCATACTATTGATGATGTCTGCGTCATTGGTCAGCAACTAGTAGAAAACTTTTAGTGCAGACAATTGTTGGAAGATAGATTGAACTGTTCTAACTAGTCTGTTTGCAGTATTTCAACAATTGAAGTTACAGATAGGAATAGTTAATATTATAACATGGCTTGAGTAGTTATTAGATCTATGAATCTATTTTATATTATGTTTTTTATAAGTGAATTTTTGCATTATAATTTAGATGAATTCGAATGGCATTTTTAAATATCTCAGTATGGTTGTGACTAATATTTTTTCCCCAATATATTTGCAACATATAACTTAGTCAAATTTATTAGTGGAGTTTGTCAATTGTTTTCGGGATACATGATGATCTTCCAGGATATAAAATGGTTGGCTTTTGAAAGTGTAATAGGATGTCAAGTTTATCATGGAATCTGTATATCACTATATGTGGCCATATAATTTTATGGTATACTTTTTCAATTATATTAACAGTCAGATGAATATGAGATAGAGTGGGATTACTCATAATAATAGAATTTTATATTGATTGCACACTTATCTACTTTACTATCTAGAAGCTGCAGTAGAGTTCTGCAAATACATTTACTTTTGTTACATTATTTTCTGATATCCTGACTACATTAATTCTTTTGTTACAGTTTTACAAAATAAGATTTAAAAAAAAATATTGTAAAGCAAGCGCTTAAAGATAGTCTATTTCCTTGGTGGTACCATCTGCAACTTGCCAAAATGTTATTATTTTTACTAGCTAATTATTTAAGCCACTAATGTATTCCTACGAGATTGCATTAGTGAACTACTATTGTTCAGCTTTCCAACTCTCATTTAACTTTCTAATAAACAAAATTTGTGGCATAATCTTTTAAATATTTAAAATAAGAGAGCAAAATAATAATATTAAATATAAGTCTTAAAGATAATATTGGAATGTATATGTAGTCTCTGCATATGTTTTTATCCATATGCGACCATACATTTAAAGATAAATTACATTAATCAATTTCAGTATATATATACATTTTTCTTCACTCATAGAGTATTAATTGTATGACAAATTAGGAATTTTGGACTTTTTTTTTTTTCTCTTTTCTTATGAATGGATGTGAAAAATGCACATCCATGTATGAGTGTATATATGCAGATCCACAGATGCATATGTGTAAATCCGAAAGCCAAACAAATAAAGGGAAGAGGGTAACATTAATTAATTAGTCTTAACCCATAGCCAAGTAATGACAAAATGGAACTCTATGGGATTAATTAGATTAATAGATTTTTTTGTTTTGTATTATATTAATATTTTTCTTTTTTTTTTTGGCTATTCTTATTATTCGTATTTCGTGAAGGGACATTAATATTTAATGGGGAGAATGATTCATTTTGTGATATAGTATTATTTCGCTTTGATAAAATAAATTGATGTGTTCTTAAAATTACCTAGTTGGCGATCAATCACTTCATTAAATTATTTATTAAAATAATAAAGGAATATTAAAAAAAAAATTTGCATTCTGTGTTCATGTCAAATGAAGTTCAAATGCCACTCACCCTGAGAATTATTGTTTACTTCAATAATGCTGAGCTGATAAGGGGAATTGCTTTGCCGGCAGTCCTGTTATACTTTCTTTATTTGTCTTCTCTCATTGCATAATTTTTTACTCATAATATAAGAATTGACCTTAAGGTTGATAATCAGTGTCAGCACTTTTAAATATATCTTGAGGGAATCGACATCCAAACTTAGGTATGTGTGAGTTGACTGGGAAATGTAACTAAATAGTATTAGTTCGGTCAATTTTCATTAAATGAAATTGAGAAGTAATGGGTAATCTTATTTTAATATCAAACTGTGATATAATCTATATGCTTATATAAATAAACTAGTATCGTTGTTTGATGTATTACTTGATCTCAGATATTAATTAACCTGTGAGGAAGCAATGACTGGTAAAATATATAGATTTTTTTTTTATTTCAGTGAAATTTAATAATTTAAATTAAGAGAAATATATTTAAAGTTGTTTTATTAATATTATTATTTTCTTAATATATATCATTTGTTTAAATAAAGTTAATTTGACATTGTTATAAAAAAGTCTGGTGGATTAAAATCAATTTTTGTTATATATCCAATGATAAAATTGATTTATTATAATTTTATTAATGTTAGGATGTTGATTTATAAAGAACTATATTGATTATTTTACTAAATATTTTAATTATAACTAACAAAGACTCTATCATTTTGTTGGAGAATTGTCAAGGATAATATTTTTGAAAAATAAGGAATGCTGGTGTCATGCATTTTTTCTTGGCTGACATTTTTAATTAAAAAAAAATATTGGGTAAAATTTTAACAATGTATAGCTAATCTTATTGTTTCATCTCAAAGAGTGGATATAAATCAAATGGATATTAATGAATTATAAATCTAAATATTTTCAAGACTATTTGCTGTGTAAATATATTGTAACACTTCAGGAAAATACGGGGTCATACCTATGGTAATGGTCACCAATACATGAACATCAACTGCTCTAAATTGGTTAGCCATTTGTAATTCTACAGAAAATTGGTGTTTAACCATGAATGAGGAATTGTATTTTTATCCTCAAGTTAAAAAAAAATTAATCTCAAAAGGATGAGCATAATAAACCACTCTGAGAGATCAGTATTGCTAACTATAAGTTTACCAGTATTTCCCAAAAGTAATAATCATTCATCATCACGAATGATCTATCAAAATAAATCAACCAACAGTCCATCTTGTGGCTGGATTAGAACAATAAAAATATATAAATCAATAGTCAATTTGGAGACTGGATTGGAAATGGGTTTTCTGTAGAAGACCAGGCTAACTTTTTAGCCTTTGCTAGCTTGTGGCAGATTATTGGAACTATTAAATATACCAGCCTGTAATCCATTACAATACATAATCATCAAAACAATAATGCTGGAAACATGTTGATCATCATCAATGCTCTGACCACTAAGTGCCATTAATATACTGGGCAATTGTAAACTTAATTTCTAATAGAGACTAAACTAAATAAAATGTAGTGCATGGACTTTAAAGAATATCCTCTTTGCACCAACCCAGGAATATCATCATCATTTGGATCCCCATACATTTAATATAGCCCCCTATTCCATACCACTATTATGCACAAATCTAGCTCAGGAAGCAAGAATTCTATAATTATTACCATGAGCAAGAAATAAATAAATAAATTAGCTTATTATAGATAATTTAAGCAATTCATGGACTTCTCCTACTTATAAATAACTAGTTTTATTGGGATCATCAAGAGAAAAAAAAACAATTAAATTCTAGAATATAAACTGTCATGATATAAAATCATACACTTACTGCACTTCATGAAACAGGAATTGGATAAAATAAAGTAATTAAGACTAGAAAGAAATTTTTTTTTAAAAACAATTATTTAATATCTAATTAATAACAAAAATGACATGATAGTAAATAATTTCAAACATCCATTTCATTATAAATAAATAAATATACAGTTTGATAAAATTATATTAACATACCAAGTAATTTTTATTCATGGATTAATTTTCAATTCATTAGGTTATTTCTTTAAAAATAACTTTGGTAAATATTTTCAAAAATCAAGATAGCAATCTTTGATTCGACCCAGAGGGCAAATTGAGAAAGAAAAAACTTATTACATTTATGAAATAAAAACAGATTTTCTATTAATAAAAATATAGTATGCACACATAAAAAATAATACATCTAGCCATGGCTTTAGTGTTGATTGAGTCCTTTTCAGGTGCAATTTCCAGTTTTCTACTTAATTAAGCTCCTTGAAGGCTTCTTAGACATCGCATGGTTAAGGTGTCCTTCTCCTGGTCTGTAGCAATTCCAGGTAATTGAAAAGTAACAAAATTTGTCCATTTGGTTCTCTTGAATTTCCAGGTGAGACACAGGTAAATTAGTCTCATTGTTCTTGGTTGAATACAAGATTGAGATTACTTTGGGAGCAGGTATTCCCTTCTCTATATTTTTATTCCACTTAAGGTAGGTTATGAGGAGGAAGATAATGCCTAGCTTTTATCTGAATTTAGCACATGGTTTTCATTGTATAAACCATTTTTAGTGGTAAACTCATAGTATGCTAAAAACTTGATTCACTAGCTTAGTATCAGCTGAATTCAGCTTGGTCTCCTTTCTCTTCAACAACTAAGTTAGGAATAATTTCTTCTATCTTTTACAGCAGCAGAATTAAGATTTGATTTCTCTTTTCAACGGTTAATTTAGTAATAATCTCTCCAGACATTTGGATGTTATCACTTATTCACACTCCCTCATATATTTTTTTAGAACAATCTTGCCCATAAGCCAATTACAATCTATATCTTATATTATCATTTTCATGACAACCAATTAAATAAAATTTCATAACTACAATTATTCTGCCAATTATCTCCTTAATCATAGTTATTGAAAACAAGTTAAGAACTTAAATTTAACAACATAATACTCTTGACATTTCTTTATAATTAAAAACCAAATCTTCTTCCAAAGGAAAAAAAAAAACAATCTTTTAATTACACTGATTTATTTTTTTTCTTTTTCATTAAATAGAGATAAAGAAAGGAAAACAATTCTAATTAAAAAATAAAATTTACAAATCTTATTTTGTTTTCCCCCTTTTTTTAAAACAAAAATACTCTTAAATATATTTAATGTTTGAGAATTATCAAACTATCATATTGGGATTTAAAATATTTAATTAAAGTTCCATAAAAACATATGTATTGGAAAATTAAATTTTATTTTCCCCATTAATTAAATCATTTCCCCCCCCTCAAACCTGAGGAACGCAATGCTGCCAATTATCTATTTATTTGATTTGAGTGCTGCTATGGAACCAACTGGTTGCAATATATTATTGTATCAATGTTAATATCATTATTATTATTAAATTATTATAGACATGAAAAGGAAACCTCAAAATAGTCTGCTATTTATTGTTCTTTCTAGTAACATCTCTTAATAAAATTACTACTGGAAAACAAGAAGAAAATAAAAACAATTTCTAAATTGAAATTTTTATTTTATTCAATATTTAAAATGAATTGTCAATATTATAGACATTTTCTACTATTATTATTTATTTGTGACATATCATTATGATCAATTCTTGAATAATATTTAAGTTTCTAACTTGTTGACACGTATTTATGTGTACTTTTATTTTTTATTGATGATTGAAAATTAATTTTTTATTCATTTATGTAGATTTGAAATGTAAGATAAATGTTATAGCAGTTTACTTTTATCATATTAAATATTTTAATGTTGCAAAGTAAAATAATACAGAGGGTGTACCAATAACTCAAACAAACTCTTAATTGATAAGTGCGGTAAGAGAAAATATTTAAAATCTCTATCCAGAACATTCCTATCTCCAGACCAATTGGTTTCAAGCTGGCTCGAGAATGTTCTGGATAGAGATTTTAAATATTTTCTCTTACCACACTTATCAATTAAGAGCTTGTTTGAGCTATTGGTATGCTTTCTGTATTACATTTTTGTAAATACAAGCTTATTAAAATAAAATAAAGGTATATAAATAAGAGAGTGAACTTAATGTGTGTGTATTTAATAATTATATATTACTTTTTATAATCTCTTTATATACCCTCTAATGCAAATTAGTAATTAGTAATTAATAATTATTGATATAATTAAGATATATTTAATAGGAATTATTTGGTTTTATATGTGGAAATTGTTTGATGTTGCATATGTTGACATGTTTAAAGAATTGACAGCTTGGAGATATTTAGTGCCTCATATAATATTGATTCAAAGTGTGACCTTCTATGAAGCTTATTGTGTTTATTTACTTGCTCTTTAGTAAGTATTTTGCTAAAGGCATGGGTAAACCACTAATATATTCTTAAGTATGGCTTAATTTGATGATAAACTAGTGTAAATATTTGATAGATATTTTATATATGTCTTCTATAAATGGTATTTAATTTTTTATTGTCTTTTATTTTAATTTGTATTCCGATGAGTCAGTTTATTTCGTGTTTATAATAAATTTCATCCATAGTTTCCTTTTTTTAAAAATATTCATTGCAATGATTTCTTCAATATTGATCTTCTGTAAATGCTGTATGTGTTTGATTTATTTTTGTCACAGTTTGACAATCATGTTTAAATATGTTGATTTCTAATATGTGAATTTTAAATATTACTAGTTATAATATCAATCTTATTATTTTCTTTTCAATAATAAATCATTTTAATTTACTAAAGATACATTGATTTCAATTCTTTACTTATTAATATTTAATAATGTGAAAGGCTGAAACCTTTGAAAGATGTGCCTTTAAAATGCTTAAATGGCAGCCAATCAGATAGTAATAATGAGAGTTTCCTTGTGCAGTCATTATTACTGTCTGATTGGCTGTCATTTAAGAATTTTTAAGGCGCATCTTTCAAAGGTTTCAGCCTTTCACATTATTATTATTTTATCTGCTTGCGTTTAATAAATTTAATATATTTTCATTAATATTTAATAAACATAATGGAAGTGAAAATAAGAGTATACTGTATATTCTATATTTATTATAAAAGAGTTTCTGATCTCTGCAACCATTGAACTATTTAAAAAAATACTTTGTATGCTAGTAGAATTAGATATTTGTGTGACCTTATTATAAATCTTAATTTTTTTTCCTATGTTATATTTCTTGAATCTTGGATAATATATGATAGTTTTAAATAGGAAGACATTTAGATTTTTTCGCCTAATGGTGCCTTTTCACATATGTTACAGAAACTGTACCAAACATATTATCCATTACAATATATTAGTGGCGATTGATGGTTTTGTAATAACATTATTGCTAAAACACATTTGAAGCTAATTTACTTGGATAATTTGTTTATAGGTATATATAATCTGATATCATAGTATATTTATATAGATACAAATGATAATTACCAAATGCATATTTATTATTGAAAAATTATTAGAAGGTAAGTCATCTTATCTAAAAAATAAATAAAATAAAGCATTAGCTTCCATTATACAATATTTCTTATAACTGAACTATTATTTTTAGTTTCCTAAGCTTTTCATCTACAATTTGTAAAAACATGGAAACATGTTATTGCATGGATATAGCTTTTTAGAGTCTGTAGTAGGCAGGAACTTCAAGGAAAAGTTAAATTTTGCATTACAATGTGTTACACCAGTAGCAGAAACCGGTCTGGGGTTAGGAATATTCTCAAACCTTATTAAGAGCTTATTTTGCAATCTCTATATATAACATTACAATGTGTGAACAAAAATTTTCTTGTATGAATAATTTTATTATCTTCTTTTTTAGTGAAATTAATGACTGTATTAGAACAAATCAGTTTCAACCAGAAAGCACTGGAAGAAAAATCTTCTAAAAAACTAAGAGCTTATCTTGATATTGTTAATCAGTTTGGAGCTGTTCCTTGGGTTATTAATAAACAGGTAAAAATTTTAAAATATTAGCTTTTGTTAATTAAATTTTATTTTATTAAGAAAGCATTCATAGAATAATATATTTTTGCTGTAAAATATTTATATTAGTGACTGATATAAATTTTGTGGTCAAGTTTGTCTGATCCAATAATTTTTAATCAAATGAAACATCACTTAATTTTCTTTGATTAATTTCAATATCTCCTTAACTGCCGCAATTCAATTTATGGCAAAACTGTCTGAGTTGCAATCAATCAACACATCTTGCTGAAAGCTTGGATTTGCACTCATACATCCAGTATCCATCTTTACTTTTTTTTTTTATACTGTTCAAATTAATAACTTGAGATTAATACCTATCTAAAATTTTCTATCTAAACCAAGTTAATAGTGAAAAAAAAAAAGCTTCTGTCCAATATAATGTGAAACTTATATAATTACAAAAGCTTGTTAAATTGAAGGGTGCAGATGGTCAATCTACAGTGTATGCATTGGACCATTTGTAGAATTCGTTTTGGGCACATTTAGTCTTTGATTATAAAAATAAAAAGTAAACCTATATTTTGTGAAGTAATACTATAATTAAAACAGTTTTTATTAATTCTGAGGAAAAAAAAATATAGCAAAAATTTGTAGTCTACTTTTGAGAACTAGTCACGAGTGAATTTGTAATTAATTTTACTATCATTATTTGTAAGGCATGCAGTTTCGTTCTTTAGGAAAATTAGTTTCATCAGTGAAATTAATAAAAAACAAATGAGGGCATCTTTGATTGATTTGAATTTGAAAAATATTTTGGTTGACTCCAGACATTAAAAGTGTGATGAAAACAAACCAAATCCAGAAGTCTCTTTAAAATAAACAATATTTAATCTTAATTTTTTTTTTGTAATATGAATATTTATAGATAAAAGCAATGCACGGACTGTAAAATATTGGCTACTTCCTTAAAGTATATTTTAAGCTTAGATGACTAAAGTTCAATGCTTATTAAGTAAAAAGGCCAATGGTCAAAAACTAGGTTGGGATGTGGAGATTATATTGCTATCTAGTGTTCATTGGTTTCTCAAACTTACAATAAATGACCCCGGTAGAGAATAAGCACAATTAACATCCAACAAAAGTCACTAAAATAAATAGTTTCTGACATAGATTTGAAATCTTAAGATGTTTCGGAATTTGGATAGTATAAAATACATAAGAATGACTGCTGGATGCAAATCCAATGCTTCTTGCTGCAGAAGGCCAGTAGCGAGAAATCAGTCTAAAGATGTGATATAATACTTAGTACTCATTGATTATTGAAGCTTTATCTCAGATTTGATTTCTAGACTAGAAAATTTTTTGCAGCTTTTTATTTATTACTTATGACAAGATAATTACAATTTTGAGTTTTTTAAATCCTATTCTTTTGTTTGTTTTTCTTTCTTTTTTTGATATTATTGCTAGTTTTATTGTTTCAACTACTATTTTGTAAATTAATGAGATGTTATTGGAATAGGTTCCATTCCACACCCGAAAGCCTTGTTGTTTGTATAGCTGTTAATTTTCTGTTTTTATTATAACAAAATTTACACACAATCTTAATGACTTCTATTTCCATAAGAGTAATATTGAGCAGTAAATTCGATTTTCTGTTTTAGTTGTCTGTTCCAATGTGAGCTATGGTGCTGATTATTGCTTCTTATAATAATGTTCCATTGCTAGTATCAATAAAGGTGTTACTTCTTATTACTCTTGTTAACAGTGTTGTTATTATTGTATTTTATAATGTTTTTAAAAAGGAAATTGATTTATACTTTGTGCACTTTTTATACTAGAAATCAATTACTATCCAAATTTAATAATTGCTACATAAAAATATTGATTTTTTAGTTTAATACAGCTATATAAACCTTCTACTAAATAATACAGAAAATATAAATTATTTATTTTTCTTACTACATTAAGATCATCCCATTTTACAAGGATTTTGTGCAAATCATAAAAATATTAAGAGATACTGTTATTTTTAGATAATTTGTCTGACATATTTGTGTAGCAATGTTGAACAATTCAATATGTTAAATTAAAGAATTAAATCAAATTTTCTCATATATTCCTATTATTCTAATCTGTAATCAAATATTTAAATACATATTAAATAGTCTTCAAACACAGTCCACACTACTATATATTCGTGTCATTAACCCATATTAATACCCCATCTCTTTATAAGAATAAGAGAATCTTATCTTGTACACAAGGTTGTCACAAAAGGAAATAATACAAAAGTGAATAATCTACAAATAAAATTTCAATTCAAATGCATTAGATTATCAAAATTGTTCTTGATGTACTTATTAAGTATATTGCTTTCAGTATCTTTTATCAACAATAAAATATGGTTATTAGATATCTGTTGTATTACGTTTTTCTTAAATTGTCTGCTTTAGATCTAGCCTAAGGAGTTACATTTCAATTGGTAATCCATTTAAAACTGAAAACAAATACTAATTTTATTTTAATTCACACATCAGATTGAACACTTTTATTTTTCCTGCAGCTATGTCTTTCCATTTGGTGAGAATCAAAAACTTTGATTTAATGAACAATATAATAGACTAATATGAAGCTAATGTTAAATTTGACATCCAAGGACAATTTTACAAATCATGAATTCATAGCAATAATAAGATTGCCTTTATCATCATTTTATTTCTCATCAACGAACATGATGTTATAATCTGGCTTAAAAGACAATAGACTTTATATTGTTGAAGCAAGTACAGAGATCATCTGAATCATAGATTTATCTAAAATTGCTATTTCTAGAAATGTCATCGAAGAATTGATATTCAAAAGACAATTTTTATATTTGCATAAATATCATGAATGGAATATTATACTTTAAGTTGTACAGGTTAATTTTGTAATCAAGAAATAGACTTTTATTCGATAGCATGAAGATCTTATTAACTTTACCAGATCAGTGCACTGAATATTGGAATGAAAGACAGAATCACTGTTAATTTGATCTAAAAGCGAAGTGTTAATGAATTGCTAAGGACTTGAATTCTATCAATCTAATTTTTTTTTTTTTAAATAGGTTTTGCAAAGTAATCTGACTTTCATAAATAAATCTTTGAATGTTTATTGACATCTGCTATTATCCCATTAGAAATATAATTCTTTGGGACAAGATTGCCATTAGATCCATGACAGTAATATCTAATTACAATTGAATGTTGCAATTTTAGAAGAGAATCTACAATTAGTGATTTTATTTGCTACTGAATTGGAATTAATGTTAGAAATATCTTTTGGTTTATCCTACACATAGTAGAAAGCTTTCTGATTGAAAGAAGTTAAAGATTTTTATTTGCTGATCTAATGAGCCAGACAATCTGGGGAAATTTTCAAGCTGTGCTTCTATAAATTGTATATTTACGATATTTCTTGTAATTAGCTGGATATCATTTATGTTAACAAATAAGAATAAGATCTTATTCATTTCATTGTCAGCCATGTAATCTTCAACATAATAGTAAGCTGAATTTCATTGTTGTGATGATGCTAATAAATATAGCATTCAAAAGTTTTAAAGATTATTATATAAAATAGTACAAATATATTAAAATAAAGTATTAAATGTAATAATAATAGGTAATATTCAAATGTTAGATTAAATTATTGAAAGTCATCTTTTAAATAATAATAAATAAGGTTTGTTTAAAGTGTGTAAATTTACAAGAAACTAATAAATTATATAAACTATAGTAAAATTATTGCTGTTATTGAAGATTAAAGGAAAGTATGGAATGTATATAAAAGCAAGTCAGTTAAGTATGCTAGGGTTAAAATAAACAGATATTAAATAATTAGATTAAAAATAAGTTTATAAAAACATTAAAGCTGTTTTGAGATATGAGATTCGTAAATAAGGCTAAAGTTTAAGCAATTTAATGATTACGATGTTTTGAAAATTCAATCAATTAAATAATGATGTTATTCTTAAAATTCATGTAATTAAAATAAAATGAGATATTAAAGGTGTTGAAAATAAAAAATTATCAAAGATGTTAAAAAAAGAGGTCAAAATTTATGTATAATCAATTTTTTTTTTAATTAATTAGTCTGGATTCTTGTTTTAGTTAAACTGCATCAAAACGCCTTTAGGATGGCTGAATAGAAAAGAGGAAAAATGTGTCCACTGGCTGATATTTGACAAACCCGACAAAGCAATTTTGAAGGAATCTCTACTCAAAATGAAGAAAACAAAGGTTCAAATCTCAAATATACATTAACCTGAAATTTCAAAGAGGAGATTGTTAAAGGACATTATAACAACTTATAAATGAAATCATTTAATGCATGCCATTGAGGAGAAATATTAGTTTGCAGAAAAAAATTCTCACAATGAACTATAGAGAATTTTGGCTTCAAAACTTTTGCTGTGTAAATTAAAAAAATGTTAGAATGTTACTCTAATGTGTTAACTAATTTAAGTTTTATTTTACGACCTATATTTAATTCTACAAGCTATCTTTTATTGTGTAGAGAGGGTTTATATAACATTTTTTGACTGATTGAAGGAGAAAGCAAATACATTTTTTTTTTTAAAAAAAGGGTTACCATTTGTTGCTAAGCATCGATAAATACTTGAGTTGCGTTTTAAAGTTGGTGAAATAAAAAAAAATGTATTAAATTTTTTTACTTCATCTTATTTTTAATATATATATAAGATGAGATTTGTCAAAATTTTATCTTTTTTTTTTTAAAAAAAAGTTTTCTTTAATGTGAAATTGGCAGCAAATATGGAAAGTTGTATATAATCAGGATATTATATTCTTTATGCACATAAAGAGTCCATGCTTGTAAAATATTGAAAGTGAAGTGTTCAAGGATTAAATAATGAGTAATATAATTATTAATATTTTAAATTGAGGATTTATTTTGAAATTCGATTGAGTTCATTTGAATGTAAATTAACCCTTTTTAGTTACTGGGAGTTAGATCGTATATATGTAGAATGTATAATATAAATGCAATTGTTAGATCACCATTGAATGTTTAAAATATACTATATCTATATGTTGGATTTATTCAAGATTTTGTTCTGTATATTTGGAGTCAGATCCAGTGAATTAAATGTGGTCATTTAGTTAAGTAGTGTTACTATTAAATTAGAGATCAGATTCAAAAGAAACATATCTGTAATTAAGTTGATTTATTATTAAATGGGGATTTGAACCTAAAGTGGTCACTACCTAGAATTATCACTGTAAGAAAGGTGTATTGATTATAACAATGTGTGACTATGCTATGAAACTAATGATATGAATAAATCTATTGCATTTGTGAGGGTCAGCTATATGTAGGATTATATTCAGGATGTATTAAAGGAAGAGCTACAGCAAGTGTGCTCGATCATATAGTCATGTTAGTATTATAATATGTAATTGATAGATTAATGTTTAAAATTAATCAAAATAAACCTTGGATACTTTAAAATAATTATTGTTTTCCACCATTTGTAGGAACTAAATGTTAAAAGATAGGCAGAATGGTTTATAAGGAAAATAAAAATTTGTCATGAATTCATATGATATAGTCTGCAATGTAATTATAATTAGGGAAAAGAACATTGTATTTTGTTTGACAATTAGGATACTTTATAAATAAACTATTGTTGTTATTTATTTAAATAGTGTGTTATCTTCTTCATATGTAATATTGTTGGTCTGCATATTTATTCTGTGTTAATTTCATATATTTCTTAATCTAGCCAGGTATTGCAAGTAGTGGTTATCATCATTGCATATTAAAGAATATTTTCAAATTTAATTTACATATATAAATAAAGAACATGTCTCTGTATTTTTTCTGATGTATAATGGCAGATGGCACCCAAATCAATTAAATTATATTTAAACAAATGTAAGCTTGAAAATTAGATTCAAGTATTAGTAGATTTTGAACATGATTCAGAGTTGAATGAAATTAATATGAAAATAACTGATACACTTTTAAAAACTGCAACAAAAGTAGCTGGTAGAAAAAGTAGCAATTGACTAATAAAATTTCTACTGAGACTAAAGAATTTATGAATAAAAAAAGGAATATGAAGATATATAAAAATGATGCATTAAAATGGTGTGAAAAAGAAGTGATAATGATATAAGAAAGTACAATTGTAAACTAGCAAGGAAAGCTGTAGAAGAGAATAAAAGTCTCAAGAATGGAAAACAACATTTTGGTATTGGTAGGAAACATATCTGCAATAAGAAAAAAAAGATGGAACTATTACTAAAAAGAGAGATGACATCATGAAGTGGGTAGAAGACTTCTATCAAGAATTATATAGTAATAAAGAACAAGTATCTTCTACATCTATTATATCTTCTGAATTGCCCAGAAATTTAAGTGAAGAAGTGAGACATAGCAATTAAATTTATGAAGAAAGGAAAAACTGTAGGTAATGATGGAATTATAATAGATATATTAAAAGAAGCAATTGAAGAAATAGCAAAAGTTTTGGCAAAGTTATATACCAAATGTCTAAATGATAAAGATGTACCAGATGATTGGAAGAATGCAGTATTAATATTAATATTTAAAAAAGGTAATAAAGAAGATATTAGAAATTACAGATCTATCAGTCTTTTATCAGTCTTTTTATAAAATTTTTATCAAGATAATTACAATTTGTCTACAGAGAATATTGGATTTCAATCAAGCAAGAGAACAAGCTGGATTTAAAAGTGGTTTTAGTACAGTAGATTATATCCAAGTATTGAAAGAAGTTATAGAAAGAATCAATGAATATGAATTGCCATTATGCTTTGGGTTTGTAGATTATGAAAAGGCATTTGATTCTATAAGAATTTTTTTAATGATTAAAACATTGGATCATCAAGATATAGACCCAGGATATTGTTATATTCTGAAGAATATTTATAAAAATGCAACAGCAACAATTAAATTTCATAATTATACTAGGAAGGTTAACATTGAGAAGGGTGTAAAACAGTGTGACTCCATATCTCCAAAACTTATTATAGCAGCGTTAAAGAAGTATTTGGTGGATTAAAATGGGAAGCTAAAAGAGTAAAAGTAAATGCAGGTTATTTAAGTCATTTAGATTTCGCAGATGATATAGTTGTTTTTGTAAGTAATGCTTCAGAGCTTCAGGAAATGTTGCAAGAGTTATCAGACAGACTAAAGGTAAATGTTAAAAAGACTAAAATAATGTTCAATAGATTTTCTCAAAAGATGAAAATAAAGATTGATTGTGATGAGTTAGAAGAAGTTAATAACTACAAATAGCTTAGTCAGATTATTACTACAGATAGAAACACAATGGATGAAATTAATTATAGAATTAAATTTGGTTGGAGTGCTTTTGGTAGAAATAACTTAATACTAAACGGAAGGTTTTTAATAAATGTTTTACCAGTTCTTACTTATAGATCTGAGATTCACTTAATAGAAGAGAAACACAGAGACTTCAGATCACTCAAAGAAGTATGGAGAGATGCATAACAAGAGATTGAAAATGCAATATATGGGTAAGAGAACATGAGTATTGCTGACAGCATTGAAATAATTACAAGACTGAAGTGGAGTTGGGCTCAACATATTGCTAGAAGAGACGATAATAGATGGATAATTGAAATCTTAAACCGGATTCCAAGAGATTGTAAAATACCCAGAAAAAGATCACATGTGAAATGGATAGATGAAATAAGAAAGTGTGCAAGGGTGATGTGGAGAAGAGATGCTTGAGATTGGAGAAGATGGATTGAACTTAGGGAGACCTTCATTCTGCAGTGGAGTGATAATAGTTGGCAATGATGGTTATAATAAACTGACCATTAAAGTATTTTTATGACATTTATTGTAATTAGCAGGATATCATTCATATAAATAAATAAGAATTTATATCTTTCTAAAAGTCTGGAATAAGGAGGCCAGAATTAAATTTGAAATTTTTTTCAAAACTTAGAATTAATAGTAAACAGGTGAGATAAAAAACTGAGAGTAAATCTCATTTATTAATTGGAAGAGTGGCAAAATTCTGATACATTTTTACTTGCTGTGATATATTTTTAATATAATCATACTTCGTATATGAAAAGACTATTGGAGATATTTTATTAGCCTCTGAGGATGAATATGGCTAAATCCAATGTTGATATGCACTTCCTCTTCATGATAAACTAAAATGCCATGCTAAATATGTCTTCTAACAGTGCCAAGTGAAATAGGTAGAAGAGGTAAAGTTTGTATAACATGACTTATATAACATGATTTTTGCATATTTATCTTAAATCGAATATCTTAAACTCACTGAATGATGGACAATAATTATCAGGATTTGTAACAGTTAGGAAACATTATTTTCTTATTAGTCTCATGTATATTTAAATTATTTTAGAAATATTTAAAATATTGTTTATATCTGATGCAATCATTGACAAAACTATTGCTGATACTGATTTGAGATTATTAGTTTGTTCTGATAATAGCAGCCATCTTCAAAATGAACACTGTATTATGCTTTTATCAAGGTTTGATGTGATTCCACATCACACTATTTGTTTGATGGCCAATTATTTTTTGTATGATTATTGTTTTTATATATGACTCGGCTATTTCAGTAGATGATTCTACAACTTCTGAGTTTTGCTTAGAGTTGCCACTATTAGTGCTAAGGTTGTAGTTGTCTGTAAATTTTAATAACTTATTTATTGTTAATGATAGTAATTCTGCTGCTTTATAATTTGTTTTGTTGTGGTATTGGTTATGTAGAAATTTGTGATAATCTTGCTTCTACTGATGATATTTCTTTTTATGTATGATGTTTCTTATACTGTTATTTTTGATGTAGTTGAGGTTGTTGCTGCTAATGTTATTCATTGCTTATCTTTAAAAAGTATTGTTTCTGCTGATTTATCTTATTGTTTTTATTAGTATTGTTTATTTATTTTGATACTGTTATTGTTAAGGGATCTTGCTACAGTTGCCATTATTATTGTTTGAGATATGTTATTGCATCACTATTATGCCATATATTCATGATTTTACACATTAGAAACCTATTGTTACTTTGTAGTTATGATGGTTTTGTTACTATCTTATAGCTACTATTATCATTGTTGATATTTCAGTTGTAATTGCAGCAATTGTTTGGTGAATAATGTTGTTTTTTATTTGTGTCTCTTTTTATTGCTGTTACTACATTTATTACTGCTATATTATTTTTTTAATATTTTTATTTCTGCGATTATTATTATCACTACTTAGAGGTATTATTCTCTTATAACTGTTCTTGGCAAAAGTTCTTTGATTTTTTTAAGGAATTATTCTTTATAAATTTCTTTTATTGCCTGTTGTAGAATCTATTATTTCTGAGTGTGTTTGAATCTATGCATATTTTTGTTTAAAAAAACTTAAACGATAATTGAGGTTTTTTTAAATAGATAAGTAGTTTAATTTAAATTTAAATGAAGTTTGGTGCATGTTTTAAATTTATTATACATAGTTAAAGAAAATTCATTATTTTTGACATTTTCTATTAACATAGAACTTTAATAACACAAATATTTAGATATTGTTAAATAAACTTTATTTATAGTCTATAAAAGTCAGTGGAACTTAAGGTAAATAATTTTTCAAATAAAAAATTCAATTTCAATCATAAAAATTTTGAATGTTTGAATTGTGAAAGCAGTCGAAAGATATTAGACATTTTTATTATATTTAATAGGAATATTATGGTAGACATTTTGCTCTTTCTCATCTATACTTTCTTTAATTGAAATTTCTATTTTCTTCTTTATTTTATCATTTTTGTCATATATCTTACTTCATTTTTGAATATGTATTTGTTTTAAAGGTTTTATCTGTGATGCTAACTTTATTCCGTAATAGTCTTGGGGAGAAAATTGGTCTGCCTGTCCACTCACAAATTTTCTATTACCATGCTTATAAAAAGTAGGTAATTTAAATTTTTTTAAATGTAGTTCAGTTAATGGAGTTATTTTTTCTTGAATTTAAAATATGTTTTTTATTTTTATTTAGATTAATCAGACGTTCTAGTATTTCAATCTATCAAAAGTTAAAATTGCAGTTTGGAGTCCATGCTAATTATATCAACTGGAAAATAATTCTTAAGAAACTTTCACTAGCCAATGCAGTAAGTAAATGGCGCCCTCTGTTTTTTTTTTTGTCTTTAAGATTAAAATTTATTATGTGCAAATGTTTTTAAATCTATATTCGTTTGTTTCATTAATGTTTAAACAATGAAAACTTATTGTTTATTAAAGTAAGGTGAGTAAGACCTTGTAGATCATAGCATTGAAATAGTAGCCTTAAATACTGAAAAGTATAAATAATAATACTTGATAGATCTTCTGGAAAGGAAAAATCCTTTTCATTAAGATGTCATAAGATATTCACATGAATGTTGTGATATGAGAAATAGGAATATATTTAAAAATTAAAATGGAGATAATAATAAACATTAGATCAAAAATAAAATCAATATTAATAAATGCTTTGATTATATTTGATGTTGCAAATTTTGTTACAGTTATCTTATATAAAGCGTATATTTATGCAAATTACAGATATTAATTACGTCACTTTTATTAGTAGTTTTTAAAAGCAAATGAGTTAATTGCATATCTTTCTTTGGCTTAGCTATATAGATGATGTCTTGCTCATATAATACTATCTTCTTTTGATCTCATTTTCAAAGGAAATGCATTGTCTTATATTTCGAATCAGACCAAGTTATATCTCCAGGTAGTAATAGCTCTATATTAATTATTACAATGGCTATTGGAAGTCATTTTAATTTTGACTAAGAATTTTTCACACTATTTGAAAAATATCCTGAGTCACTTTGAATTTGGAAATGTGAATTATAGAAATGATAATTTAATAAGAGTGATGCAATTTCATAATATTAATATTAAATTTTAACAGTAAATTTTGAATCAATAAACTAAATTACTAATTCTAAAAAACAATAAGAAATACAAAATTAAAGGCCATGACATAGAGTAAATACTCTTAATATAGATTAAGGTGAATTTAAAAAGAAATATATATAGGGATTTTTTAATAATTCGTCTATTAACATGATACGCATTTGTTTACTTTTGGAAATACATACTGGATATGATTTATTTATTGTTTTTAAATTGTAATCATGCTCATATCTGCAATATCATTTTTACATATTGTCACATGACTTTTAAAGTACAACAATGTTAATTAGACATATTTTCGTATTACTCGAGTTTGTAGCCAGATCTCTACTTGTAGTTGTTATTTCACAATTGTTACTATATTCTGATACTGTATTGAATAATAATAATAACACCCCTCTCTCCTTTCTAAAACCATGTAATAATGGACAGCATATTGTACTGCAGGAAGATTTTCATAATTGGTTTTTGGAAAATTCTGTTGTTGTTTTTTTTTGTAGAAAGAATTAACTGTATTTTGCATAACACCCATCCACTGACTTATCTTTTATTTAATTTTTGATACTCAATTTAATGAACTGAAAATTGAAAACATTATAAGATTTTGAAGCTTACTTGGTATTTTATAAAATCAAGTGTAGCATTGTATTATAAACATGCAGTTTTTAGTACATCTAATAGAAGTAGATTTAAAGGCATGTTATTACTACATGTGCTTGAAAACCAAGGATTTTTTTTTTGTAATAAATGTTTTACTATCATTTATATGAATCTATAATAATGATCAGAAGAATAATGTAGAGGTGGCAGATTGCACAGCAAAATAGGGAAAGATTTATAAAACATGAGAAAGATTGAAAGTGAAAATACATGTGTGAAAATACAAACATCAAGTGAAAGAAAATTAAAAGACTAAAATGAAACTGAACTCGATGTGTTTCTAGATGAAATAGCAGTAGCTAAAATTTTAAACTAGAATTTAAGAAGTTATAAAAAGCCTAGAAAGAACTAGATGTTTAAAAAAGATTGATTGATCAATGTGCAGAAGAGAAGTTAATAAAATGAATTAATCTTGGAAAGATTTTATTTCGCAGTAGATTGATGATATTTGAAAGTGATAATTGACTGATTTATTGATCTATAGGAGCTTGAGAAGCCATAATCGATGAATCCTGAGCTCTAAATTCTGGCAACTCTGCACTTCATCAAGCCATGCAGTGCTTGAAAAGTTGATAGTTAAATAAATGCAGTCTTTTTATCTTAGATATATTTATTTTTGGCAAAGTAAAATGATCCTTCTATAGAAAGTGACAAATAGATTTAATTAAAGAATAAGTATATTTGATTTATTGCTATAAAAATTTGTTAGCATGTCTATGATTTGAATAAAGATATTCTTTGACATGATTGTTGAAAACGAAAGAAGTACTTTATTATCTATAGCTTTGATCAGTTTTTGTTCTCAGTGATCTAATATGTGGTTAAAAAATTTTTTTTTGGCAGGAACACTGATGTTTCTCCTGACTTTACTTGAAACAATCATGATTTTCCATAGTCTTTATTTTTATGACAAATTGATTCATATTTATTTCCTCTATTTTCTTATTTGTAGAAAGAATTAAGATTTGAAAAATATAGTAATCCGTTTTTTATCAAGAAAGGTTTGCTAGTGACCATTGTTTCAATATCTATTGTCTTTGCACATTTTAGTAATGAATCAAATCAGCATATCAAAAATGCTATTCTATAAAATCTTCTACTTTGTATATATTTACTGTTAGTAAGATTAAAACATTCTTTCTATAAAAAATGGAAAATGAGAACTAATGAATTTTTAGTTTTTTTTTTATATACTTAACTGTTAGTCTTTTTGATTTGACAAATATATCTAAGAAGTCAGTAGATAATACAGCAACAGCCATTATTGAATCTTTCTTGACTAAAAAAAGAATTTCTGGATTTTTCAGGTGTTAAATTTTTTTTTACAAAGAAGAAAGTGGAATTGTAAGCCTTTCAATAATATTTTTAAATGAATATAAATCATTGTTTTAAAAAAATAATGATTGTGGATAATCAACTATTAATTAGAGATATTTATTTCAAATAAAATTAAAAGATGAACCAGTGCTTTTGTCAAATGATTTTCTTATTTTTCTCTACATCCTAGATCACTAAGGAAAGAAATTGATCAAATTTATCGACAATAAACTACATTTGTTTTCAAAAACTATGTCAAAAAACATCTCCATTCAAATAGCTGATGTTCTAAATGTGGACTATTATACTTTCCTATATCATATCAAATTGTTGAAAATTTTGATTGAAGCTCCAAAAAGAAAATCTCATTGAACTTTTTTCTATGATTATTCTTTAGTTGTATAACATGGTTTGAACTGTTTTATAGGCAAGTGATATTTTCATGAAGACTAAGAACTATTGGTTGAATTTAAGTCATATTGAAAGCAAATTCATGTGCACAGCAGCTTATCTCTCTAAACTCAATTTATATGATTTATTTAGTAATCATAATTATGTTGTGATGAGCTGAAAGCAAACTGGAAAGATTTGGAAATATTTTTTTCAAAAGTTGTATAGTATCTCTTTTCTTAGGGCAGATCACATGGGAAAATCATTAAAGAAATGTTACAATCTATTTTTATTTGGGGATTTCTGTAGTTGAAATTTCTGTTTTTGTTTTTTTTTTAATTTTAATTAATTATCACTTTATAATTATCTTCAATAAATTATAATCTTGTGTTTTTTTGCATGATATTTCTAGCTCAATGATGAGAAGTTTTGGTTGCCTCATAAAATGGATTTTCGAGGAAGAATTTACAGTAATTGTTTACTGAGTTATTTAGGTAATTATTATATCTGTTAGAGTAATTTGTATTGATATATGGATAGACTGATTATTAATGCATTTTAGTTTTTAAATATTTACCTTTTCTTAAAAATGTATAATGCATTAAATTACATAAGACTTTTGGTGATCAAATCTTAGAGGATTCCTATAAAAGAATTATAAGAATGGGAAAATAATCAGCAGTTTTGGTAACTGCAGTTTAATATCACAAGAAGGAAATTAACTCTGAAAGAAAAGGTTATGGATGATTTTTTATTGTAATCATTTTAAAGAATTAAATATTAAGTGTACTAAACTGCTTTAAAGATTGTAACTTCATAAGAATTCTTATCCAATATCTTTTAATAATATTGTAAAAAAATAAAAGTTATTATAAATAAAAATATTATATAAAGATTGAACTTGATAAATTCTTATATTTTTGTCTATGATGGAATATTTAAGACTGAATGAGATATATTATAAATTTATTAATTGGTATGGTGACAAATTCTCTCTAACATCTTAAAGAAATTCATATTTAGCACATTAAATCATAATTTAACACTTTTTTCAATAGGTGGCGCAAGAAATATTCTAATTGCAAATTTTCTGCCATAGTAATTATTTTATTAGTTGTATTTGTGAATGAATTCTACAGATAAAAGAATTGAAGGATTTAATGGAATATATTTTAAAAAACAAAAGCAAATTTTTAAAAAAAACAAAAAAAAAAAAAAATTGATTAAAAAAAGCCTATTAAATAGCTTAATATAATTTATTAAATAAGTTTATTTTTTTTAGAAGTTTAAAGATTTTCTCTGACAAAAATTAAAACTCTTAAAACAGTTTGATGAATTGAAGTTGGGGAAAATTATTATCCATAGCTTAAAAGTTGCTAGTGTTTCTACTTATTTTATGACAAGCAATCATTTTATAAAATTGCTTTTTTCTTCACAGGACTGTTGGACAAATTTCATTTAATATTTGCTTCAACTTTAATTACGTTTCTCAATGATATTTTGAAAAAAGAAACATGAATAATCTTTTTTTTAAAAATCAAAATATAGATTTATCCATGTTAAATCATGCGAGCAAGTAATTAAAAATTCATATTGAAATCATATTTTACTATTTACCCTATTACATTTTCTCTCTTGAGTTTTGATATGAACACAGTCACTTTCTTTGATTTCTCTAATATATTATTTTAATTTATTTATTTCTAGTTTCTTATTGTAAATGTCACATTTTAGGTACTTTCATTATAAAATTATATATATACAGGTAAAAGAAAAAAAAAGTCTTTGGATTACCCAACAACTGACGTCTTTACTCATCTCATCTTGCTTTCCAATTGCTATCCATTTAGTGATCAATATTAAATGATTGGCAAAATTAACTATACATCAGCTGTCTGAAAAAATGCTAAGCTTAATTGGAACCTGATAAAAAACACCAAGATTTATTGGTTTTCTTTTTGGATTATGTTAAGTAGATGCATAAATCGTTATGTCATGAATTACTTATATACATTGAGATATATTGCCTATCTCAATTTATATTTGAGAAAATAAAAGTAGTGGGCCATCATAAGTTCAAATCAGATGTTATTAATTAAATTTAGATTCTGTACTGACGGTGCAAATATTTTAAGTTGTGTCTAAATAAAGTTTTAATTAAATCATGTACATTGCACTGACAGTGTTGTTATCCCCCCCCCCCCCCAGAATGATTACTCTAGAAAAAAACATATTACAAAAAGAACTTTTAAAATAAATTATATGAATTAGCATAGCTAATAAAAAGAATCCAACATTCTTTGTATGCAGCAGTTGAAAGCAGTCAGTCATAGTCGAGAGGAAAAAATGGCTGTCGAAAGTAAAACAATGCATTCTCGAAAGGGAGAAAAGATAATGCTCAGAGAAGTTAGTTTTAATAAATTATTTATTGTTAAAGTTCAAATGGGAAAAAATTCACATAGATGTTAATTAGATGAGTAAATAAACCGTTTGGAGATAAATGAACTGTATATTAGTGGCTGTGTGTGAAGTAAGATATTTTCACACCCTAACTACATTCTATAGCAATTCCCAGAAAGATAAATTATTGTCAGTAATAAAATTTTATTGTACTTGTTATATTGTTAAATTAATTCCTCAGCAAACAGAAATAAACTTGCTGGTATATCTATTTAAGTTTGTGTTTATTATTCATTTTTACTCACATGGCCGATTTTTTTTTCTTGATGGCTATGGCAGATTCTATCATTAAAATTAGGTTTCTTTATAGTATAGGCCCACACACACATATGTAAAGATGTGTGTTTAAAAATAAAAAAAATGAACTTAGTTGTTGTTTTTTTTTTTTGATTCAGTTTTTAGGAAAAAAAAACTAAGTTTAATTTATTTCAGCTAACTAAACTTATTTAAAAGTCATGCTTAGAAGAAAATTATTTTAAGCAGTGTTGAATTAATAAAATTTTGATATAAAATAGTTTAGCAGAATAGTAAGGTAAATTCCTTTATTTGATGTTTTATCCAATATTTAAAAATATCATTTGAACATATTTTTTTAGAGATTAAGATAATAATTGGTTATCATGTAAGTAAACATTTTTTATCTACAGAATTTTGATAATGTGAATGATTAAAAATAATTATTGGCTTGTTTAATTATATTAAAAAAATATTGTTTTGCAAATTTGAGAACTGTATAAATATCCAGATTCAAAAAATAATTTTGTCTTTGGTTTTTGCTACTGTTGGCGAGATATTGCTCCTAGTTCTGGGATGAACTACGGAAAAAGGGGCTGGCAATTGCCTTTATAAGGTTTTCTATCACTCTCCAGCTATACTTGGATCAGCCTGTCTCTTGATTAGGTCCAATGTGCTATAACCGCTTGCCTCATGTCAATGTTTGATTCTAGCAGCTTCCAGTCTTGAATGTGGACTTGCCTTGCTGCTTCAACCGTTTAGCATAACCGCTACTATCTGTAAAATGGAGATTCTGTCTTTCAGCTTACTGATAATAATTCTCTGCAAAACATGCATGGAAAACATGAATTCTGTTTTTCAGCTTTGTGACAATAGTTCTCTGGAAAGCATGTATACTGCTGTTCAGGTTTGACAGTAGTTCTTTGACAAATATGTATGGAAAAGATGAATTCTGTCTTTCAGTTTTGTGACAGTAGTTCTTTGATCCTATCTTCAAAAAGAGTGACTGTTTATTGCCAGGTTCCTATCCTTAATGGAAACATTCGGATTCGTGAGCATCATCGCCTATTGGCCTGTTCTTGTCATTGGTTATGCATTATCTATCTATATATGCTTAGTAGATTCATAGTATTGAATTCTCAATTCTATCTAGATAAGATGGAACATGGACTAGTCCATTATTTGAAGGCAAGGTGAGATATCACATAGTTGGTAATAAATATAATATTATATAAACATATTTACACATAATATTATAAACATAGTTACACATGTTTGTATTTACGTTCATTTGTATTTGCATGTATCTGTGATTATTAAATCATGTATATAATCCAGATTAAACACAATAGCAGTCTTCTGTGTATGATTTCTATTACAAATATTAATCTTATGAATTGAAAAAAATATATAGAAAATAAAATAATTTCTTGTGAAAAATCTTATGTCCAAAATTTTATGGATTCTCAAAAATACACAAAGCAGATTTTCTGCTTCTCCCTCATTATCTGATTTAATTAAACTTACAAATTCATTTTTTAAATTATATATAAAAACTCTATACATTTTATTTCTTTATATAAAAAATTTAAAAATTAATGGAAATCATATTCTTGTCAGCTTCAGTGTTGTTTCTTTATTTATAAATTTGCCAATTGATGAAGCATTAAATGTTATTTTTCAACATTGCAATTTACTTGACCATATTATTGTCTTAGCTAAACATTGTTTTTCAAATATATTTTGTATATAGCGAAAAATTGTACCAACAAATTTTTGGTACATCGATGATTCATCTTTCTCAGTAGTAATAACTGATTTATTCATGGAATATATTGTAATTATATGGAACATGAGAGAGATGACATGGGGAGAAGAAATATGGGGAGATGGGAAACCATCATCATCCCATCAACAGGAGAATACATGTGAAAGGAATAAGTGTAAGAGATCAGCAAGCATAAGACTAGCTACAAGTTCATCCAGCATTAAACAAAAGTAATAATAAAATCATTCATTATTATGAACAATCAACCACAAAAATCGACTGTCAATCTTGTGACTTGACTTGAATAGGCTGATTATCTAGCCATTGCCAAACTTTGGACAGAAATACAACACAATTATTTGGATGCACATACTGTAATGCTAATCCATCAGAATTAAAAAAAATAATTCTGAGATACTGAAACATGCAGATAATCATCAATATCCATTGGCTATATAGTACTATTAATGTACTGGCCCATTACAAATATAATTTCTAATCTCATCAATATCCATTGGCTATATAGTACTATTAATGTACTGGCCCATTACAATATAATTTCTAATCAAAAAAATAAAATGTACTGTATGGATTTTAAAACTGATATGTTTGTGCCATTCAGGTTTATCATCTGAATGTCCAAAACTCTAACAAATGTTTAATCTCTATAAGTAACTATTCTGCTGTAATATAGCTCAGGAAGCAAGAACTATATAAACTATTACTGTGAGCAAGAGGTAAATAAATAACTATAACAGCCTATCCTAAATAATTTTAAATAATTTATAGGTTTAGTACACTATTATTAAATAGTTTACTGGCATAATTAAAAATCCCTAAAGTCTAAGCTGTATCGAAATAATCACACACACTGCCAATTCATGTAACAGATAGCTGAAGGAATAAAGACATTAAGAATAAAATATTTTTTTAAAACAATTATTTAATAACTAACTGATTAACAATAAAAATCAAAAATTAAAAAAAATTACTAATCTCTGTTGTCTATTTGTGTATTGTTATTAACAGGTTGTTTAAAATTTTCTATATATTCAACATTTATTAAAAGATGATGAAAATAATCCAATATATTATCACATCTACCATCATCATCTTCAGACAAGTATTTTCATTGCTTTTTTTAAGGACAAATTAAAAATAGCATGCCAAAGTATTTATTTCATTAGCTATCTTTATCTATTATTGTTAAAACTTGCTATTATAAACCAGGAGTAAGTCAGACTATCTTGGACAGCGATGCTTTTTTTATTACTTGATTTTGTTATATAGTTTCAACTTTCTATTTTAGAAACAATACCAAATAAACGTAGAAAACTAAATATCAGCATTGCATTATGACATTATTTCACTCTCTTTTATTCCCTTTTGTTTAACTAAATATCAGCATTGCATTATGACATTATTTCACTCTCTTTTATTCCCTTTTGTTTATAGTATAGAGCCTATTTTTTTTAATTTGCATCGTTAGAATCATAAATGTTTTATTATCACCATTTCAAAAGAAATTACCACCGTCTGATTTAATCCAAAAGTTGATTTAAGCAGCAGATTAGTGGTAGCAGGTCGGCAATCTTCCATTAAATTATTGATGTCTATGCAGTTTATTTTAGTAATATAATGGTGGACTCTAACTACAATGATTCCTTGATTGATTCTCAGTCAAATAAACTAAAATGAGTTCTTATCTTTGGTCAGTTGAGTGGGATTTTTATGCTTAAACAGCTGTTTGATTGTTCAAATGTTATATGACCTGAACAATTAACCATTGAATTTGATGGTCAGAGATAAAAAAAATATAAATAGAAAGATAAAAAGTTAAATTATGGTCTGTGCATTAGTATGAATATAACTGCTTCTCTACCAATAGTGTGGGCTATGTTGTATTACTTTTATTTTTATAATCATCATTACTTTCTGAGATTAATTTGAAATGTTCACTCTCTGCATAGTAATTTCTAGGTATCCATTTACGAATCATTATTGAATAGCTAACTGAGATGACTATGAATTAAGTATTAAAAGAAAAACCTCAAGTCTGTTTCTTGTTACCTGAAAAAAAAAATATCAAGATTTATGCAAGCTGAATTCAAAGGTCAAGTCTGGGAATGGCAGATAGATGTGCTAGTCAATACATTGATTTCAAATCTTTAAGTATAGTTGGAAGATGCACTGATCAATATCCTGCTTCATGTCACAGGTGTGATAGACAAATATGCTACCTGAAGATATGATTATGATAAGCAGATATAGTAGGCAATAAACTTTTTATGCATAGACATGGCAGATGGAGATTGTAACCAAATAACTTAAAAGCCTTGAGCATGACATGATGATTCAGTTCAATAGGCATGGTTGGTAGATATGCTAGCCAGTATCTAAAAAGTCAGCAGATGTTTTAGGTAATGCATTATCTTCAAGTAATCAGCAGTCAAATGTGCTAGCCAGTATGTTAACTTTATGTCATAAGCATGGTGGGAAGGTAGATAAGGCAATATGCTAATTTTAAGTTACAGGCACATCTTACAAATGATTGAACAAATAGGCTGTTATTAGATTATGGTCATCACAAGATATGGGTTTGGCAAACAGATGTTTTAGCCCATATGCTAACTTAAAGTTATGATTGCAATAGACATGGTAGTTATTGTGCTAACTTTAAATCGTGACCATGGCAGACAGTTCTGCTAACTAATGTGCCACTTTTTTATAATGGGTATGGTAAGCTGCAATAAATATTATGCTGATTTTATGCATGGTATGCAGAAACACTTAATAATATTTTAATTTTAAGTAATGAGCTCAGCAGACAAATGAAAATTCTAAGTTAACTTATATGTGTAACTATATATATAATAATATTAAAAAGAAATTATGATTATAGTAAATCTTAAGATCAGAGGGCTGGAAAAAGTTTAGGCCATAATTGATCATACAGTATTTTTTGGTTCCATAGTTGCTAAAGTTGTAGCATCCCTTTATGTGTATATTGTTAATTAAATTTGGTTTCTAAAATATCTTTAGTTTATGTGCCTATTTAATAACTGCATTTTGCTTTTATTCTTATTGGCCTTTATAATAATTTTTTTTCTTCTAGTTTTTACTTGCAAGATTAGTAGCAGAATCTGATAATCACCATACACAAATCAAATTTACGAGTGCTTATTTTCAGTTTTTTTGGACGCTGACTAATAACCATCTTTGAGGATAGGCCAGCAATGTTCATGTTACATAATTGAGAACAGATTTGCATATGGTAGAGTTATAAGACATATGCTTTCTTAAAGTATGCATAATTTATTATTAAGGTGCAGGTCAACAAATGGATTATTAGTAGTTTTTTATGTTAACAAATTAATGATATATTTATTCTTAATAAATCATTTTAATATGAATCATCAATTTTTCATTGGTTAAAAATAAAGGCCTTTATATGTTTGCAAATTATAATTGGCTTGTATCTTTCTCTCTTTATATTAATAATTATTATCTGCAACAAAATTGTATTTTTAAAGATATTGATGTCTTTCAGGTCATGATATCGATCGTGGTCTTTTAAAATTGGCTGATGGGAAAATGTTAGGAGAAACTGGATTGGACTGGCTGAAAATTAATTTAGTTAATCTGTCAGGTCATAGAAAGAAGTAAGTATATTCATCTGTTTATTAGCTTTTTGTAAATACATGAAATTTTTCAATTGCAATGCATTTACTTTATTTAATAGAAGTTCTCTTACTGAGAGGTTAGAGTTTGCAGATGAAATCATTCCCTGCATCATGGACTCAGCAGATCATCCCTTAAAAGTAAGATACTGCTATTTAACATTTATAGATTATATTGAATATAATATGTCCACCCTACTATATTGCCAGACACCTTTCTGCAAGTTTAACTGTTCCCAGACTAATTTAATGATAGTAATCTCTCAGTAATGACTCGGCACTATTAAGTTGAGATTAAATGCAATTTAATAATAATAAATCTTAGTAATTGTCTAACTAAATATTACAAATTATATATACCCATAGACATACAAAAATAATAAAGATCAATACGACCTACATGAGTCCTAGCTGGCTGTTCACCCATTTGGAGACCAGCTCTCAACACTTGAAGTCCCTGTGCATTCAGGCAACGTTCTTCACCCGCTTATAAGTTTGTGTGCACAGGTGAAGCTCCAGGAATCAAGAGTCTTTTTCTTGATCCAATTTGCACTGAGTCCTTTCATTGTTTTATTTCCTAAAGCTGATTGGCCCATATTCTCATCCATCCGTTAAGGTGATTCTTCCTTTCATTGTTCACATGCTGGATCCAATAATTTTTTAGCTTACCCTTTATTATCATGAAGGAAATCTAAACTCAAATTCCCTTAATTATTCAATATCCCATTTTAATACTGCATTCTTTTCTTATGAATTTAACTGCTTTTACTTTTAGAAAATAATCTTTTTTTCTAATCTTACAAAGTTATAAATAACTTTTATTTCCTATTTTAAAAGGAACAGTTTTTTAAAATTCTATAATTCCTTTATAACATTATTTATTTCATAAATTATACCTTTAAAATAGGCAAAACTCTCTCCATACAGTAGTGCGACTTAAAGCAAGACAGAATAATCAATGGATGCCAGAAGGTTGTGCATAAAATCCCTATTTATTGCCTACTCATCCAATATCCCCAACTAGTTTCTGGCTTGTGGCTTCATAAGTGAGGAGCCTTGGATCTGAGAGCACTGCACCTAGATCTTAGGATCTAATACAACCCTCCAGCAGCCACTTTTTATCTCTACATAACCACAAAACTATGAGAATAAAATTAAAAAAACTCACAAATATTTTCAATCTAAGCTCAATAGCCTATATAGTCATATGGGTCTGAACCCAGTTCGGAACCCATACATTTTGGTGTCTTTGGTTCTTTTACAACCATAGTCACCACCTTCCTATTAGGCAGGATTTGTATTAAACCTTTAAACATCACATGATCACTATCTCCCATGCTTGCTTATAACTTGTTAAAATAGGCAAATCTCTCCATACAATACTAGTTTGGGGATATTGGATGAGTAGGCACTAGATAGGGATTTTATGCACAAGCCTTCTGGCATCCATATTACTCTGTCTTGCTTTGAGTGGCACTATGATCAAGCATGGGAGATAGTGATCATGTAATATTTAAAGGTTTAATACCAATACTGCCTAATAGGAAGGTGGTGGCTATGGTTGTAAAAGAACCAAAGACACCAAAATGTATAGGTGCTGAACTGAGTTCAGACCCATGTGACTATATAGGCTATTGAGCTTAGATTGAAAATGTTTGTGTGTTTTCAAATTTTATTCTCATAGTTTTGTAGTTATGTAGATATAAAAGGTGGCTGCTGGAGGGCTGCATTAGATCCTAAGATCTAGGTGCAGTGCTCTCAGATCCAAGGCTCCTAACTGACGAAGGCCACAAGCCAAAAACTAGTTTGGGGATATTGGATGAATAGGCACTAGATAGGGATTTTATGCACAAGCCTTCTGACATCCATTGATTACTCTGTCTTGCTTTGAGTGACAGTACTGTATGGAGAGAGTTTTGCCTATTTTAAACAACAGTTATGAGCAAGCATGGGAGATAGTGATCATATGATGTTTAAAGGTTTAAATTATACTTTTATATGTATGTGCATTTGAGCTTCCACATACATATCATCACTTCCCCCAAGTTTAGAGATTAGGTTTTAATCTTTGAACTCAGTACATAATCATTAAGACACTTGGTTTTTTTTATCTTTCTTTTAGCATGCTGTTGAGAATTAAGCTCCTACTCACTTGGTGCATTCTCTGAAAATGTACTTGTTTGTAAATCATTATCATTTCTTTATGTTTTTCCTCATGTCTACATTAATATCTGGCCACCAGATACCACTAAGAGCAAGAGCTTTTGCTCTACTGATGTCCCTCTAATTATCATGCAGCCACTTTACTATATGCAGCCTCCACTTGACTGGTATCAGTGTACAATCACCTTTCATAATGCAGCCTTTGACTAACAACAGCTGCTTATGGGCATTTCAATAGGGTGGAGAAAACTGGGGTTTTGCTTCGACCAGCCTTCTCTAATCTGTTTGATAATCTATTGGTAACCACTGTCCTCCTCTGTCCAATGAGCTACAATTTTTATTTTGTATTTCTTTATTTTATTACATCTTTATGCTGGGTTTGAAGACATGTAGGTGTCTGAAAATTTTCAGATTTTCCACTCAATAGACAACTTTTAGATAAATGCTGGTTTTGGGTTGGTATTTTTAGATCTAGTGTCTGAAGCTACCCTAGTGCCTCTCTGAGGAGTGCCAAAGCACGAAACCACAGTCAGAGGTTAAGAGGGGGGTTCCTGACAGAGATATTTTAAATGCCTTCTTTGGCTAAGCATTTATCACAAAGCTTGTTGAGCAAATGGCAAATGTGCATTGTTTATATCTTACAAGCTTAAGAGAATTGTGTCATGTGATCTATGACTTATTTTGACTATTTATAGTCTCTGGCAAATGCTCATTGTTTATATCTTACAAGCTTAAGAGAATTGTGTCATGTGATCTATGACTTATTTTGACTATTTATAGTCTCTGCCTTAAGTCTTATGCAATGTTATATTGCAAAGACTACTAATATATGGTATGGCTTAAGATGTCTCAGTCCCATTATAGCTGTTTGAGTTGGATAGCTGGGTTTGAAGACGTAGATGTCTGAAAATTTCAGATTTTCCATTCAATAGATAACTTTTAAATAAATGTTGGCTTTGGGTTAGTATTTTTAGATCTAGTATCTAAAGCTACCCTAGCGTTTCTCTGAGTAGTGCCAAAGCACGAAACCATGGTCAGAGGTTGGGGGGGGGGGGTTTCTGTTAGAGATATTTTAAATGCTTTGTCTGGCTAAGCATTTATCACAAAGTTTGTTGAACAATTGACAAATGCTCATTGTTTATGTCTTACAAGCTTAAGAGAATTGGGTCATGTGATCTGTGACTTTTATTTTGCCTATCTTTATGCTTTGTTTCTTTATGTTTCTGGTCATCCCCTTCACTGACCTGCTTTTGTTAAGTACTGGCTGCTAGAATGGTTTTTTCTCTAGGGGTAGCTCGACTTTACCTGAATTTCTTTTAATCTCCTTGGAAAATTTTTTTCTCTTGGGGCTATTAATTTTTTTTAGTAATTGTTATTTTTACTTTCATTTCACTGAACCAGCCTCATCATAATATGGGGTTGATCTGGGTCTGTACTACATATAGTGGTAGTACTATATTTTCCCCCTTATTTTCACATATTGGCACTTCAACTATGCCCTTTATTCTAGTGATGTTACCATTTGCATTTATCACCTTTAGTTCAGTATTTTATGTAATGGATCTTTTCTTACACTTGGATATAAAATTATACCAATTGTGGACTGAATCAGTGATATACTGCTCCCACTGTCAACCTCCATGGCAATAGGCTGATCACATATTTCAATTTTTGATCATTATTTTTATCATTATCTATTGTTGCCATATTTTTAATCTTAATAAATTTCTTTTCCCAACCCTCTCTTATACGTTTACTACTATAAGTATTATTTCTGGCTATGCTGAACTCTTTTTTGCACATATTTCCATGTGCTCTCTTTTGGTTCAGTGTTTATAGCATTTATGTCTGTAATAACAGTTAGAAAAAAAAAAAAAAAAGGAAAAAAAAGAAGAAAAAAAAAAGGAGAGGGGGGGGAAACAAGAAAAAAAAGAAAAAAACAAAAGTAATAAAGGTGAAAAAGGGGGGGAGGAAAAAAAAAAAAAAAAAAAAAAGGGAAAAAGAAGAGCAGAAAAAAAAAAAAAAGATTAGAAAGTGAGTTAAAAATTTAAATAGTTATTTTAATATTGTTTTTAAATTTTTTTATTTAAATTTAGTGGTAAAAGGGGGGGAAAAGGGGGGGGGGGAGGGAAAGAGGGGAGAGCGCGGAGCCCAGGGCCCGCCCCCCCCGACGGACAGAAGCCAGAAACCAGCCAGGAGAAAGGGGATGGGAGAAGAGAAAGAGGAGGGGGAGAAAAGCACCTTCCGCCAACCGTTGGTTGTCCTGGTAAACCAAGGAGCACAAGAAGGGGGGGGGTGTTTTTTTTTTTTTTTTTTTTTTAGTTATTGGCCTTGTGGCCATTTTCCCCATAGCAAAAGCAAATAAATGTATTTTTGCTGTTCTTTACTGTTTGTTTGTTTGTTGTTTTCAATTTCAGTTGAACTCTGTATAGTTTTCAATTGCTCCAGAATTAGTTCGTAAGCTGTACTGTGTTTTATGGCCTCACTCTAGTCTAAATTAGTGACCGACAGTAGTTGTTGATGTAAGTTGTTATTGTTTATGCCTCTAAAAAACTGTTCCAGGAGGGCTCATCTGAAAATGAATCATATACATAATTCTTTTATAGATTCCGAAGTGACCATTCGAAATCTTTAATACTTTTCTAACCTGGTGACTTGCCTAGAGGGGAGGGGGTTAAAATAATTAGTCAACTGTTATTAAATTGATTTTACAAACTTTCTTCTGGGGTGAAGGGGGAGGCCAGCCTATTCACATTTTCAATCACCCTTTTTACAACGAAACGTAAAACTGTTGCAATTTTGTATTTACTTCTTCATATGAAGAGATATTTCTCTATGTGTTGGATATATAAGGGTCAATGTTGGACGTATAAGGGCCAATTACTTGCCTCATTCACATCAAACTCACCTATAACCGATTGCATTTTTAACCAATCTTTCTGCATCAATCTGGCCTTTTACTTTTGATTCCTAATTTGAATCAACTAACTGAGTGCACACCTTGATCTGAGCGCAACTTCGAAGGGTTTCAAACTCTGTAAATTCGCTTACAGGTTCAAATTTTGAACTGCCTCTGTAATGTGCTGACTAGTTCATATAACTTTCTCAGTTTGAACTGCAGGCTGTCTCATTGTTCTGTGTGCAGACCAATGACATTTTGTATCAAGATTGTGCGACTTTGCCAATTGATATATCTGCATTATTATACTGCCAGACACCTTGTCTGCAAGCTTAACTTTCCAGATCAATTTAACGATAGTAATTCCCCAGTAATGAACTCGACACTATTAGGTTGAGATCAAATGCAATTTAATAATAATTAAATGTTAGTATTTGTTAACTAAATATTATAAATTATATATACATCTATATACATTACATATATACATATCTGTAGACCTACAAAAATAATCAAGATCAATATTACCTGTATGAGTCCTAGCTGGCTGTTCACTTATTTGGAAGTCAGCTCTCAGCACTTGAAGTCCTGTTCCTTCGAGTGACTTTCTGCACTTGCTTATAAGTCCATGTGCACAGGTGAAGCTCCAAAATCAAATGTCCTTTTCTTGATACAATTTGCACCGAGTCTTTTCATTCTTTTATCCCCTAAAGCTGATTGGCTCATATTCCCGTCCATACCACTCAGGTGATTCTCTCTTTCACTGCTCACATGCTGGATCCAAGAATTTAAAAAACCATTATATACCTGACTTTAATTAATGAGTTATTTTTAGCTTACATGTTATTATCACGAAGGAAATCTAGAACCAAATTCCTTTAATTGTTCAATGTCCCATTTTAATACTGCATTTTTCTCTCACGAATTTAACTTTTTACTTTTAGAAAATAATATTTTTTCTAATCTTACAAAGTTATAAAAAATTTTTCCTATTTTAAAAGGATTAGTCTTTAGAATTCTGTAATTTCTTTATATCTTATTATTTATTTCATTTATAAATTATACCTTTACATGTATGTGCTTTTGAGCATCCACATATATATCAGAATATTAAAGCACTTTGATTGGCATATTAATACTTATAAGTTAATACTCAAATAGAAATACATCCAAGCTGTATGTTAAACAATAGTTTTGATGAAATATTCAAAAGATTCCTGTTTCAGTATTAAATTTATAAATGATAATTTTAAATTTTTTAAAAGATTATTTTAAACTGGATGAAAATACATTTATGGAAGGTATTTTAGATTATTACAAAGCCTAAACAATCCTATAGATTTTCTAATATTAGCAAATGATATTCTCAGGCAATTCTCAACAAAAGCTATAATCATGTTTTGAGATAAGTTCTGGTAATGTTTGGTTTGAAATACATCTTTCTTCCACCTATGCATAGAAATAATGAATACTAGATTACAGTGGGACTAGAAATCTGTGACTCTTTTGTAACTACAATGAAATCACAACATTTGCTGCACCAACATCCATTAATTCCACTATTAGTTATCCAAAAAAAAAAAAAAAACTCCTAAACAAAAATAAAAGTTTGTAAACAAAAAAAAAAATTTAATATTTCATTTTCACATTTAAACTGCTTAGTAGCACAATCTATTTACTTAATCAATTTAATGTACTTAGATATTATATTTTTTTTTTGTATTTTATCGTTATCAGCTTGTGTCAATCTCTTACATAAGTAAAAATGTGTATATAATTCATTTTACTATCTATTATTAAGCTGTTTATTCTTTCTGACATTCACTTTTTCACATGTATTAAGAAATTTAAATGAAATGAATATGTCTTTCTGCAGATATAATGAGAAAGTGTGATAAGTCATGTTTTAGATAATTCATTTCCCTTTAAAATTATAATTTTCAAAATGGAAGTATAGTATATAGCTTTCTTTTATGAATTTTTTAAATCTCTTTTTAAAACAATCTTTTTGTGGGGAAAAAACTGTTAGAGAGTCCAATGGAAATTTTTAGAATGAATTGATAAGTATTATGAGGATAAATAAATTATACTTTTTAAAATTAATCTGTACTGAAATGAATTGGTAAATTATTGCAAATTTATTCTTCAGAAAGTAAGGCTATTTTTAATTATAAAAATAAAATTAAGTTCATCAGTATAATATTAAATATTTGAAATTCAGGCACACTTCACATACCTTGAGCCTAATTGTAGTTTGGAGAACTTTTTTTAAAAGACAGCTGAATATCATAAAGGAAACCGAAAAGATTCCAATCAGGAAATGGATTTATCAATGGCTTCATTAAGTTCTTCAATTCATTATAAACATAGATTTTATAATTATGTGACTTATGGTGTGAGTTTATATCAGTAGTGGATAAATTTTCTTTATGCGGCAAATGATTACAATGACTATAAGTTGGCCTGAATTTGTTGATAAGATTCCAGAAGTATCCAGAAAGATCAAATTCAGCTGGATTTATTGTTAGAACTCAAAAAAGCAATTTGTTTGGAATATTATAAGAAATTTCATTGTTTACACTATTATTCTTTAATTATTGGTTGAGCATGCACAAGAGAATTCTTGATTTGAGATGAGTCTTACATGCTGAAATTATCAAATTTATTCTGTTTAATTAACATTTAAATATTTTCTGGAAGAAAACTTCTCTTCTGATGTCTGGGGAGGAATATGTGAAGGAACAGAGAATTTTTTTTTTCAAATTATGAGCAAAATATTCTTCAGCAGAATATGCTATTGCTAAAGAAGCTTTCTATATTGTATTTGCATCGCAAAACCAAGTAGTTCCAGGTAGTTTTCCAAGAAAGTTATTTTTAGAAATTAATTTTGAACTTTCTTTAGATGAGAGAGGAAAATTATTTAGGCTATGATCCAAGATTGGGTTTAAATTCAGATTATAAGGTGATTCCCTGTTTGATTGGGTGAAAAGTATACTGTATTGAATTAGGAATAAGACCTCAGTTTTTGAAAAAAAAATTCAGTCTTTTCATATTTTTATTAAAAGATTTTTATTTTAGGGAAGGATATCTTTTGAGAAGTCAAAGTACTATCATTATCATAAGTTAAATTCTGGCATTTTTTATATCACTGATGGATATATTAAAGTAGGTCAGAGAACCAAATCTATGGCAAGACTATTCTGTATAATTTTGTATCTACTATGATTATCATTTTTCTATTGGAGAACATTTGTCAAGTAAATTAATGGTTTTCCTATAACTAAGAATTTTACAAAATTTTTAAAAAGTAGATCATTTTTCCAAACAGAATCATAAACTGAATTTAAATTAATAAAGTGAGCAGCAGTTTAATTTTGTTTTGAAAGCTTTTTTTTATTGTCATTTCTTAAAGATAAAATTTATTTACAGCTGCTTTTTTCTAACTTAAGCACAGTCTTCTTAAAAGATATGTGGTTCTCAATTATTGGTCAAATTCTTGTTAATATGATTGGTTTTAAAAGCTTATAGGGAATACACAATAATGATATTGAATGATAATTTTTTTAATTGCTTCTAGGTTTATTTGAAGTTTTACTTTTATGCTAAATTTTTTGGATAGTTTTTATATTTTAACAATGCTTTGGATTTAAGTCCTAAATATTGTAGAAACTCTGGAAGTATGTTTTCTGTTGCTAGGGTTTTTCTGATTTAAGACAATCAAGGGGAAATTAAATTTCATTAACATTTTCAGGTTTTATTAGATTAAAACAGGCAAAACTCTCCATACAGTAGTGCCACTCAGGATAGGGATTTTATGCATAAGCCTTCTGGCATTCATTGATTACTCTGGCTTGCACCGGGTGGCACTATTATATGGAGAGTTTTACCTGTTTTAATAACAGTTATGAGCAGGCATAAGAAATGGTGATCATGTGATGTTTTTTATTAGAGTGATATTAGAGGAATATTGTGAAAGAGAAACATGTGATTTTGTTCTGATGATGCTTTTTCCTCATTTTATCAATCTTGGGTTTAGATTTCTTTTAGAAATACTTTTATATTCATCAAGTTTTCATAAAAGAGACCAGGCCTTTTTCTCCATAGTTTCTCTCCAATTTTCTTCTTTAACATTTTCTAATAATTTTACAAATTTGTCATCAATTTCTGGATCTTTGGTAGGACAAAAATTAGCTGTAAGGATCATTGCTAGTTTGGTTCCAAATTATTTTCAATTTCCATGAGGGAGTCAGTTTCTGGTAGCTATTGTTATGAGTTTCCTAATCTTTCCTTGTAAAAAGGAATTGAAGAGATTTTACAGATATTTTTTCTAAGTTGTCTAATATATTGATTTCCATTAGTTTCTTTTAAATTTCAAGTCAAAGCAGTGTAACTTTAATGTTAAGAGTGATTAAGATTTGGTTTATGTTGGCTATGGGGAGACGCTCCAATGTCAGTAGTTCAGCAGATAATTGTAAACAGTTTTTTTTGATATAAACCAGGAATTGTGCCTGTTTCTCTTCTGCAGAAAATAATATTTTTCCTTGCTTGGAATTGTAAAATAAGTGCGTGTTTAAATCTATCCATTCTAAAATTTGACAAATTGTTTCATTCTCATTTACATATTTTCAAAGTGTATTATGAGAATTGAAATCTTTTATATCACATCTATAAAAATTATTTTATTTGATTAATGATTGCAATGTCATTTGAACTATCTTCAGTGAAAGTTGTTTGCTTTACATGGGGTTTGAACTCAAAATAGCTATAGCATGTTTACAATGCATTTTATTAATATTCAATATAAATCCAGGAATTTAAGATAGTCTGCATTATTAGAAGAACAATTAAACAATATTGTGCTGAACAGCTAATTTATAAAGGATTTCCATTTTTGATTTTGATATATTCTCAATGTTAAGGTGAAGTAACTTTATTAATTTACCTGGGCGAAGAGAAGATTGCTCTGTAGAGGGTGTATCTGATACTGGAGGTGTTGCAATTAATGTGGCTGATTTTTGCTCCACAAGATAAGTTAAAGTTTTATTTATTTTAATAGCCTCTAGATAAAAATTTCTTTTGCTGAGGAATATCTGTCTGGAGAGTGAATGAGAAAAGAGAGTTGGAGGCAGAGATATAGATTTAATTGGAATTGTTAAAGATTGAGGAAAAATATTGCTAACATTTGGACATCGATTTCGATATGCCTACATTTTAAAATATATATAAAAAAATATATATCTTTTTGTGTTTATTGTAATGAGGCCTCAAAACTAAGACATACATAACATTAATCGAATTTTAGGAGCTTGCTAATAAACATTTTTTTAAATTTAAGTGAGAGATTTATTTGAAAAAGAGGGGGGTAATGTTGATGTGTAAGTTTAGGGGAGCACATATTTTTCATTATTATAAAAAGGAATAATTTTTTTGTATAAAAGGATTTGGAGAGTGGTAGAAAAATCATAATTTTAAATATAGAGCAGGCGAATTGGAAAAAATAAGGAAATATTGACTGCATTTGTATATCACAATGTATGTATAATGGCTATATGTGCTTTGGTAGCGTGTATAGTATGAGATAAGATTTTCCATTTGAAGTGCTTAAATAAGACTAGAAAGGATATAAAAGGTGTATGGTTATGTTGTTCATGTATAAATGTGATAAAAGAGGTGAAAAAATGGTTTTTAAGTATAGATAGTTTAAAAAGAATGTCAGGAGAAGTTGAGTAAAATATAGATAAGGATGATAGAATGGAAGTATATGTATAGTAGAGTGACAAGAGATATAGATGGCAAAATAAGTAATGTAATGGAGATAGTTAGCCAAAGGTTAAATAAGATAGAGGAAAAGATAAAGGATATAGAAGTAATATTAAAAGCATTAGATATGAAGTGTGAGCAGATCAAGGAATTAATGAATAGAAACAATAAGTACGAAATAGCATAAGGAAATGTTGCAGATGAAATAGGGAAAGTAAACTATGAGACAGTCTTGATAGGGGACTTGCTAATTAGTGGATGTGGAGATGTAATTGCAAGGGAAAATAGAAATAAATATGTAAGAATATGTTTGCCTGGAGGTAGAATTAGGGTTGTTACAGATAAGTAAAAAATAAACAGTGGAGTAGATGTTTTTGTTTTGATGGGGATAAATAGTTTGTCAGAGCCATCAGAGAGAATAATGTATGAGTACAAAGAATTGATTAATAATTTGAATAAGATTAAAGAAAGAGTAGGAATAGTTGGATTACTACTAAGATTCAACAATAGAGTATATGTTAGATAGGGCATGTTTTATAAATGGAGAGATTGTAAAAACTATGCAATAGAAATATGTTATGTTTGTGAAGGTTTGGTTTTTTTTTATTAGTAAGAGGGAATTTATATAGTAAACATGGATTACATTTAGAAAAACAAGGAAGTGAAAGCATTAGGGGGTTTGATTTATGAAAAATATTATAGTTCGGGAAACTTTTAAAGGGGGTTAGGGTTTTAAGTTACAGTATTAACAAAGAAGTTTAAGAATGGATGGGATGTAAGAAGTAAATAAAGAGTTGCTTATATAAATGTAGATGTGGAGAGGGAATGGGTTTTTAAACTAATGATAAACAAACTAATTACAAATATAATAGAGGAAAAAAAGAGTCAGAAGAATTTATAAAAGGGCAGGGAGAAAGGAAGAAATTGTAAAAATTGGATACTTGAATATGCAAGTTGGTAGGAGACCAGAAAAGTGGTTGGAAGTAAACAAAGCAGTTAAAAATGAAGGGCTTGAGGTATTGGCAATAGTGAAAACACATTTAAGAGTAGAAGAACCTACACTGGAAAACTTGGTATGGCAGGTGTAAATAGAAAAAAAAAAGAAAAACAGGATACTGGTATAGGTATTATGTAAAAAAAAAAATTTAAATACTGTAAAGTATCACAAACATTTATGGTTTGAGATAAACTTAGGAAGACAAGAATGAATGGTGACTATAGTGTATATGGCTACTGGAGATAATCAACCCATAATGGAGTGGAACAACAGCATATATTTAAGAATATACAGAGTTTCAAAAAAAAAAAAGGGGCGGGGGATAATGGTTATAGGGGATATGAATGGTCATATTGTAGAAATTGATGACATGGATAACGAGAATGGGCAGCTTCTGAAAATTTTTTGTAAGAGAGTGAATTTGAGCATTGGAAATTTATCAAATATTATATATATGAGGGACAATACACATGGTCTAGAAATAATATATTTCACACAATAGATTATTTATTAGTAGATAAAGAGGGAATGAATAAAGTACAGAAAAGTAAAGTTTTTGATAATTAAGAGAGAGTATATAATAATAATCATAATTTCTTTACAATAGAAATGGTTATTAATATGATGGAAAAGAAGAGTGAAACATATGGATGGATAGTGAATGATAAGAATAAGTTAGAAAAATATAAAATAAAAATAGAAGTTATGGAAGGGAATTAATATAAGGATTGGTGTGAGAAGTAGAAAAAGTGGCAAATATGGTTTTAGGTAAGAATATTCAAAAAAAAAAAAGACAATAGAAAAGTAAGAATAAGTGTAAAAGAGAGGAAAAAAGCATGCAGAGAATATAAATTGCTGTTAAGAGCAAAGAAAGTGAAAAAGATGTTAAAAAAGTTGGCTAAGTAAATAATTATATAGAGAGAATGAAATTAAATAGTAAATTACTAGAAAGTATTAATAACAGTGGAAAAGATGGGAGTAAAAAATTTTGGAAATTAATAAAAGAGAGATAAATAGTTTTAATGAATGATGATGAGAAAAGGTGTAATTTTAGAGAGGAATTAGGGACAATCTTAAATAAGTATGTAATGGATATAGAAAAGATGTTAGATGTGAAGGACAGAATGATAATGCTATGTCTAGCTGATCTAAGAGTGCACTTTCCATGAGTACAAATCACTACTAAACAGTTAATATTTAAATAATTTAATGAATGATCCTTAATAGTGTTTTAATTATTTACATACATACCATTATTTTATATAATACTGTCCTAATGCATACATTATCTGACCTATGAGTCCTAGCTGACTATTCCCACATTCAGAGGCCAGTTCTCCGCACTTGAAGTCACTGTGCCATGGGAGACAATCTGCTCCAATATATATGTCAGTTCACAGTGGAGCTCCAAGAATCTAGTGAAGTCTTCTTGAGCCAATTCATACTGAGGCATTCATTGTTCTTATCCCTGAAGTTGATTGACTCGTACTCCCGTTCATCTGCTCAGATGAATCTTTATTTCAATGGTCCATACAAGAATTTACATCGTTATCTCTGACTTTAATTAATGAGTTATTTCAGTTTATTGTTTATCTTATGAAGCCAATAAACATCACAATCACCATTTCTAATACTGTATGGAGAGTTTTGCCTGTTTATCTTATGAAGGAAATCTAAACACTAATTCCTTTGTTTTATTTTATTAATGACGTATTCTACCCTCATTAATTAGACTGTTATTACTTTTTAGAAAACAATCTTTTTCTAATTTTAAAAGTTATAAATCTTTTACTTACTATTTTAAAAGAATCAGTCTTTTAAAATTCCTTAATTTATTTAAACAACTTTTTCTCATTAAGTTTATACCTATATATGTATGTGCATTTAAGCATACACATGCATATCAGAAAACAATCAGAAAGCATATAGTAATGGAAATGTTAGTTTTATAGAAAATGAATTGAATGAGACAGGGAAGAAGTTGAGAGGTGGAAAGGCAAGATGGATGAGCAGCAGAGACAATGATGAATTTGGGAAATAGGGCTAAATTAAATCTATTATCATGTTTTAATAAGGTGGCACAGAAGACAGAATTTCCAGATAGCTAGAATAATACAAAAGTGAGGCTATTATTTAAAGGTAAGGGTAAGGATCATAGAAAGATAAATAATTATAGACCATAACAATACTATCAGTGTTGTATAACAAAAAAGTTTTTTGCATATATGATGGCTGGAAGAGTGACAAAATGGATGGAAGAAAATAATATAGTGTGAGAAATGCAATTGAGGTTTTCGAAAGGATAGTCATATAGGAGATAGTTTAGTTGTAGTCACACAACTTATAGATATGAGTAGGAATACAAGTAGGCAATTTTATACAGTCCATATAGATATAGAGAAGGCATATGATAGAATGAATAGAAATAGAGTATGGATAAGGTTAGTAAAGTTAGGAATGAATGGAGCTTTAGTGGCTCTTATTAAGAGATTGTATGACAATAATATCAATTAGGAAATATAGATCAGATCAGAGTTAAAAATGGTATGGAACTAAGGCAAGGACACCCTATGTCATCTATTTTGTTTTTGTTATATTCGAGAGAAATGGAGAGGGCAATAGTAAGATTAAAAAGAGAGGTAGAGATACCATTAGTAGATGGCAAGCGAGTGTATAATTATCAGGTCTTTTATTTGTTGATGATATTTTTTTTTATGCACAGAAAATAGGAAGATATGAAAGCTGTACTGAAGACTTGTATAGGGGTGGATAAAGAGATAATGATCAAATTTAGTAAAGAAAAATGAAAAGTAATGATAGTAGATGCTGGGGAAAGAGAAGAGAAAAAAATTTTCTTGGAAGGTATAAAGTTAAATGTGGTGAATAGGTACAATTATTTGGGAATCATCTTAAGTAAACAGAGGAATTGCTTGGATGAATGGGAGAAAAAATTGATAAATAAAGCAAAGAAAAGAAAGGAGTTGATAAAGAAATTAACAGTATTTTCATATAATAAATATGATGTAGAAAGAATTGTGTGGGAGTAGTAGTAGAGGGGTTAACCTATGATAATAATGCATTATGAGTTAGCAAAGAGGTGTTAGATTACTTAGAAAAATATAAATGGAAGTAGGAAGACATGCATTAGATGCAGATGTGTGGATGACAAAGGAGGCAATTCAAGGAGAAATGGGATGGTCATGTTTTTTTTTATATGAATGATGCAAAAAGCAAAATGGAAATGTTCGATAGATTGCAATTTAAGGATAGTAAGAGAATAGCCAAAACAGTATTTAATTGCGTTATGAGTAAAAGGCAGGGAACAAGATGGATGAGAAAGGTAGTACAGTACACAGAAGATTTGAATAAAGACTTTATATCAGTATACTTGTACAAAAGGTGGGATGATTGTGTTAAGTGATAGTGGCAAAGACTGGGATAGAAGAATAGATGCATTAATAAAAAATAGTGAGCTGGAAAACTAGTACAGAGAGTAAAAAGAGTTTAAATATATATAGAAGTAAACAGAATATTGGATGCCAGTTAATTTATGATAATTAGCAAGGAAAGTAATTTATTGTTTAAGGCACAAACAGGATCATTAGCAACAAGAGAATATACACATAAACGGAGAAATGTTGAGGATTTAATTTAAAGGTTACATAAGGGAGGTATGGAAAATATTAGACATTTGTTAATGGAATGTAAATGTTTACAAACAGAAAGGGTAAAAATAGTGAATGTGGGGTTGGAAAAAAATAAGGGGAATATAAATACAAAGACCATGGATTGGACAAAGATAATGTTGTGGAAATGGAATAGAGCAGGATAGAGAATAATATGGTGAAAACCTTAGGGTGGGGAGTAGAAAGAGAAAGTAGGTTAGCTATCAGGTTTTTGTTGGGCATATTGGCTGATAGATTCCTGACTTCGATAAAGGAGTAGCCATATTACATCACATCATATGCTTGAGTGCCAGTATGAATAGTCAGTTTTCATTTTGAGGTCTCAGGACTCACTTCTGTAGTCCTGGTATGACTTTTCTCTTTTATTCCATTGCAATTTACATTAATAATTTTATTATGTAATTTCATAATTTAGTATCTTTAATTAGAAGTTTATCAAAATGGAATTTGGTGTAGAGATTATGAATTTTGCTTAGTAATGAAAGTGACGTCAAAAAAATCTCAAAAATAAAATAACAGTTATTTGTACATTAACCCCATTTAGTGTATAAACATTACTTTAATTATTAGATAGATATTGATGATTAATCAAACTATTCAGGTGAGAGAAATTGTTATGGTTTTCTGATCTTTTCAAGCTAATTTGCTTGTCTGACTATATTTTAAATCAGTCATTAGCTATTTACTTATAAGCCAGCTACAAGTATTTATTTATTTGAATTTAATAGGCGAAGGAACTTAATATTATGCCAGATTATATATAAAAATTATTGCACAATTTTGGAACATTTACCTTCATATGAATTGAATTATAATACATTTATATTTGTAACCTTGGTGCAGTGAACATTAAGTGGTTTTATTTTTTGGCAGAAGTGAAATCATCTTTGTAATATTAAAATGTGATTACTTATATTGATGAGTAAATTTTCCTCTCTGAGGAGTGCCAAAGCACGAAACCATGGTCAGGGGTTTGGGGAGGGGTTCCTGACAGAGATATTTTAAGTGCTGGCTCTGGCTAAGCATTTATCATAAAGCTTGTAGAGGAATTGGCAATCCTCACTGTTTATAACTTACAAGCTTAAGAGATAGGGTCATGTGATCTATGAATTGATCTATGACTTTTATTTTGACTATTTATAGTGTAATTGTTTGATTTACATATTTGATCAATGAACTTCAAGTTATGATTATTGAAGCTAAAGCTGTTGTTTTTCTCAGATAATATATATTAATAACTATAATTTATTTATGTGTCTATTGAAATTATGAGAATTTAAATCATGACCATTATTAAAAACTATAAAGTAGTTTGAATGGTAATCATCTGAAATCCAGGCAAGGCTGCTTGGGGCATTGTTTTATGTGTACAAAACATATAAAAATGCCGTTTTCTCGGCCGGCCTTATGACTAATACAACATTTAATATTGTATTAACCCATTTTGGCAGGCCGCTTTACATAACATTGCACAAAAATATTACGGCCCGTTTTGTGCTTCGAAACTATTTACGCGATTTGTTCTATTCATAGCTGATTACCGTATCGCTTGAGGGTGTTTGAATTTCAAGTCGGTACCACTTTTCAAATCTCCATAATAGAGTAATGTCATTTATATTTAAATAATGTTGTAAATTACTAATAATTGTCATATGGTCCCCACCCTTCCCTAAAAAAAATGTTAATATGTAAATAATTGGCAAAGTGTATGTTCGAACATGCTTCGACAAAGCTCACGAGCTAAGTCACATTTCAGCATGGAAAATATTCGAGACCACTAAAAAGTCTGAGAAGAACATGCAATTTTTAAACTTTTCAGAATTGCCGAGTACAGAAAGTGTGTGAGATTGTGTCCTTTTTTTCAGGCACATAATGTCCACTTTTTATTACAGCAATAAAATAATAAATTTAAAAAAGTCCAAAGTTTGTGTTCTTTTTTTTTTTTCATTTCATTAGAAATTGACAAGTATTTGGATTATATTTTTTGCAGCGGGGTTAAAATAAATGAGTATTTTTGTTGTCTTTTTGTTAATAATAACAAATTACGAAATCTCCCCCCCCCCCCCAAGCAGTTTATTGTAGAAGGCCAAAAAAAAAAAAAAAAGGTAATTCAAATGAAATATAAATAAAAGTAAAAAGTGAGAAAAAGTTGTTTAAAAAAAAAGTAAAGTAAATTATTACTTTTTGTTACAATTCTTTTTCCGAGTGTGGGGGTGGATGTTTGAAAACAATTTTTTAATCGCCAAAAACACAAAAATAAATTTTGATTTAATATTAAGAAAAACAATTACATCAACCAAAAAGAAAAAAATTCGAAACAAGTCCCAAAGTTGATTATCTTTTTTCAGCGCTGTTAAAACAATTTATAATTTTTGTTTACTTTTTGTTAATAATAACAGTACGAAATCTCCCCAAAAAGCTGTTTATTGTAGTAGCCAAAAAGAAGAGGCTAATTCAAGCATATTGACTTTATGTTACAATTATTGATCCGAGGGTGGGGGTGGGGATTTCAAAACAATTTTTGAACCACCAACAACACAAAAGTTAGTTTTGATTTAATAAGAAGAAGAAAAACAATTTAGTCAAGCAAAAAAAAAAAAAAAAAGGTAGGACAAAGTCGAAACAAGTCCCAAATAATTATCTCATTATATTTTTTCGGCGTGGTTAAAACAACTTTTTTTGTTGTGAAACAGTCCAAAGTTTTAATTAAAATTCAAAAAATTAAATGACCAAAATTTGTTGGATAAATAAATATATCAGGTTTAAAAAAACAAAAAACAATGAAAATGAATATTAAAATTTATTAATAAAAAAGAAATCATGTTTTAAATGAAATAGAAAAATTTGTATAAACAAAAAAAAACAAACATGTTGTATAAAAAAAAAAAAGTTGCAGCGCCCCGGTAACGTTATATTTGATTGATTTTTGTATAGCATCAACGCCCCAAGTGGCCTTGCCCGGATTTCAGACGATTACCTAATTTGATAAATACTTTATGATTACCACTAGTATAAAGTTCATCATTGTCACTTTATTTACCATATAACAAAATGTGTGACTAAAAGCAAAGAATTATTTATTTGATTGATCAATTAGTGTTGATATGAGAAGGAAAACATATGACAATGACTTTATGGGAATTTGGCTTGTGAAGTATTATCATTGCATACACTTTAAGTTGCTCCATGAATGGTTAATATATTTTAAAGAACTAATAGAAGAATTTATAGTATTTAAGATTAATTATTTAATGGTTGTAATTGTAAGATATTTTGGGGAAAATCTGACATATTTGAAAGCTTTTTGTTAATTTTATTTAGTGAGAATTTAGTGTAATATGGCCTCAAATAATTGAACTTAAAGAAAGTATGATATCATACTTATAGAGGATTTAAGAAAGAGTTGTATCTGCCACTATGATTCTAATTGTGTCATTAACCATGGAAACAACTTGTTATTTTTTTCTGTGAAAGATGTAAAGAAAGTGATAATAGTTTGCAGTATACTCAAAAATAAAGAAGTGGTTCTCCATTATAGGGCAGGTACGTAATGAGTTACAGATCAGTCAAATTAAGTAATTGATTTATAAATGAAGTAATCTGAAAATAAGAGAAAGAAAATGTTATATGTAATAGTAGTGCAGTGTATTTGAAATGCACACATTCCGAATACCAACAAACAAAATAATATATAATCAGAATAGCGAATAGTCTGCTACCGTGGCAACACAAATATCTATAATTTTGTATGATTCATTTCCCTTGATGCACCTTGGGACTGGCTGCTTCAACGATGGTTTCCATGGGCCTCCCTGTCCAGTTCAGCTGCACACGAACACATCTGGCTTCATCGTATAGCATTGTGACTGTCACTTTAAGCTACTTTCAGTTTCCGTCTCTGCAACCATTCTCTTGGTAACTTCACTTGAAATCCGCTAGAAAATCAACTCTTAGCTGCTCTTCAGACAATTTCCTCTGACTCCAGTTTCCCAAACCCTTTGGGTCTATTCAGCTGCTGCCTGTGAACACATTTTCACTGAGATCGCTGTACATTACTAAAGTTAATGCCACTTACATCTCTCTGTAATATGAACTGTAAAAATGAACCAAGCACTTTGTTGTTTGCTTTGCATTTTTGTCCAAACTGAATAATAATAATCCGACTGATGAATGATCTAGAAAATTGCAGTCCCGACTGAATACCACAATACAGAAAGCGACTTTATATACTTTTTTCTCCCCTTTTGTTTTAATTTCTTTTCGTTATTTCTAATTTTGATCTTAACTTGAAATCTGTCTTTCAATTAAGTTTACATTTTTTGTTATCTTAATCCTTGTTCAGATTCATCTAAACAATCTTGATAATATACTTTACAGTTTTTTAATTAATACAATCCAATCAGTAATTAGTCTTATTGAGAAATATTTGCAATCAACAAATATTTTTTGGAATTTATCGATCTCATTTAACGTAAATTCTTTAATTAAATTTACCGCTTATCTGTTCGCGATCTAAATATTTTTCTCTAATTTTTTTTAGTTTTTCTGGAGTATACAAACTTGTATAATATTTTTACAAAAATATGACAAGTAGAAAACAAAAAGAAAGTTTCGAAACAAATTGCCCAAGGTTTATTTTAAATAGTATATTGTATAGAAATAAATACGTTTTTATTCTGGTTGTATTAATAAAAAATTAACTCCATAAACAATAAAGGTTATCCATTTCAAAGCCAACATTAGTTAGTAGGGTTAAATTCTGAAACTACAAGTGAAGCTAAAATTAGTAGAACAGACATCTGAATGTTGATAGCTTTATTAAATTTGCTCTCAGCTAAAACATTAATCTACCTTCTGATATAAAGCAAATCAATTTATTGTCTGAATCACTTTTTTTTAATGTAATAAATTATCCTCACTTTGATGTTTAGAAACCATATCAAATAACTTATCCTGTCACCTTTATTACTAGACAGATTGTAATGAGCCAATAATTAATGGATTGTGTTAATTGTTGCCACTTTATTATTGCTAGATTTAATATTTTAATAGAGAATTATGGGAATTGATGAATCAGCTCAGAGGATTGCAACACTACAGTGCACAAAGAAAATGGAAAACCTAATACCATTATAAATATGTGGAAAAATCATTACGATAAAAGCATTAGTTACCAGAGTTTTTTAAATGACACAAAAATTCTGAGAATCCCCAATAAATCTTTTAAAATAGAGTATGGAATATGAGATTGATCAAGAAAGATAGATCATTAGAGAATTTGAAAAGAGGAATTAAAAATTTAAAATGAATATTTTTGGATTAATGAGTGATGGCTAAAAAGTTTAGAATGAATTGGAATCAACATTTGAGTGTGGTAATGGGAAAAAAATCATAATCTAAATTCATAATGAAGAAATTTAATCTTAATTTAGAAATTTATACGATGCTTTGAATTATTCATGTGATTGATTCCTAAGCTATATGAACAAATTGAATAAATATTAACCAATATTCAGAAAGAAAAAAATCTAATGTTAATGAAATACTGTAGTAGAAGGATTAGGGTCTAGATTAATGGTCATGTATACAATGAGAATATGCTAGAAAGCATTGATTGCTGACAGAAAAAAATATTTCATAGGAATAAATTAAGAAATAAATTTCTAAGTTACCCAAGATCCAAACGGTAATGTTTAATTTTTTTAATGTATCACTTAAATGTTTTAAAAAAAGTATTTAGCCATAACAAAAATTAAAATGTATTTAAAATTACAATGTGAAATATAGAAAATATGTGAATATGAGAGCTAGAGATATGAATAGAAAAACTGTGTAAAAAAAAAGAAGATATATTGTGCTTTGGCCCAATTAATCAACAATAAAATGATTTAGTATGAGTGTTAGATAGTTATACATCCATACAAGAAGTAAATATATGTTAAATAAAAGACAAAAAGGAAGGAAAAAGAGAAAACATATTAAATTTAAATAGAGTTGCATTTTATCAGCAGGTTAAAGCAGTCTCATTTAATGTGGGATAAGTATACCTTAAAACCAATTTCATTTTATATGATAGTTTAAAAATAGAAATTTAGTAGTTTTCTAAGATTGATTGCGAAAAGAATACCAGTGTGTCAGCATAGTAGCAATACTTAGGAGACCAAAAATTTGATATAACCTCAATACCCAACCACATCTTTGCTGAAGACCATTATAAGGATCAAGGAAAAGTTTTACCATGTCAATCTATATTACGTTTTAAGGAAATCTAATAATATATTTGTAATGCATTAAATTGTAAAATAAATTATTATTTATATAGTATATTGCTAAAGTAATAATATGTAAAATAATTATATTGAATGTTTATTTGGAACTATTTTGCTTTAATGACCTTTTTATTTTGATGATGACCTTTTTATTTTGATGTGTTGTAATGGTCAGAATTCGTATATCTCGTTAACCAGTTGCATCTTCCCTCCACTACAGTTGAAGAGCAGCACTACAGGTGGGTTCAGGGCCTGCAATGCCGAGTTCGAATCTAGTATATTGACTACACAACATATTACAACGGGATAACGTACTTGCCACCACATTAGCAAACATCTTTTAGGCCACGGGGGTCAGGGAAATGCAAGAGACTCTAACTAATTCTATTACGACTAATATTATTACTAATCTAATGAATTACCTTGTTATATTTAATTTATTTCGACATGAGACACTATGGCTATATGGTATTAAGGAAATAGACATGAAGATGTAGATATAATTAAAACTAGATTTAATATTAATATAAATTTATTTACAAGCTAGGAGTTTGATCTTAGTCAATACTCCTAATACGGCATGAGTTTACATTATTAATACATTAAGCATTTGACCTGTCCCTTTGGGTATTTAATGGTAGCAAACCGTTATTTCATTCCCCAGACTAAGTACATTAGCTATCGTATAAGGTTAACATTGAATGAGATATACTGCAAATTTACTTATCCCAACAATATATTAATATATAAAGTTTTATATTAATGATTAATTCTACAGAGGGCCTGTTATTTGAGGGCAAAGAAGTGGGAGGCTAGGGAAGTGAAATCATAAGCAGAGTAAAGAAATAAATAAAATGGATGAGAGGTGGTATTGATAGAAATACCATAGAATAATAATGGAGCAAACTTTGAGATGCAAGCCAGGATGGAAATATAAACTCATGGGTGGGCTTTCTGCCGGGAACCTTATGAGACCAGTCATAAACGCTAGTCCAGGTGTGCTTGAACTTCTGCCACTATCACTACCCAACCACATGGCGGATTCAGCTTTCCATGGGAGCACTTTGAACTGCACCCTTCCTAATGGAGTAGAACGATACCTTTAAACATAAGTATCCGGTGATTTTCCTGGCTTTAAATAAGAGAAAACTTTGGCATCGCTCAATAATAACACCGATCATTTGATAATATAACATTTATATATTTAATTGCTAATAAATGATAACTCACTCCTGAGGCCCACATTTATGAGTGATTAACTTACAAGCCCTCAAATAACCCAAGATTGGTTTAATTATAAAGTTAAATTAAATGCACACCAATTGAAACTAATAATAAAAGGATAAAGAATATAATTCTAGCAGATTTCTATTGTTAAGCTAAGATATCCGCCCGCACAAATATAGTACCCTCACACGCATAGTTATACATGAAAGTCAGATGCGTCTCTAAAGCTACGATGATTCATTTAAAATATAAGATGACACTAGAAAGCAAATTAATATAAAATGAGACGCATCTGAGAAATAATTTATAAAATATAAAGATAGATAATTTCCGAGCTAGCTGATTCATTAATATAAGACGAGTTTACTATAAATATATTATCTAATAACTCCATGCATTTTGGCGAAGGCTAACATTTAATGAAGTTAAGAGGCTAGATCGGAAATTATTGAGGCATGAAATTAATTATGTCAATAAATAAATATTAATAGAAATGGATACCCAAAGAAAAAAAAAAGATCGTATAGTAATTAAACATTTTAAAGGTTACAGATTCTTAAGAATTTTAGTGGTTTTAATAGGATTTACATGAGGAGAAATTATAAACAAAATTATACAAATGAAAGATACTAGTTCTAGTTTTGAATAAAGAGCATGAAAGTTCTTAGAGATTTTGGGTCCTGGTTACCTTTGATTTAAACAGAACGTGCATGTTTCTGAGTGATCCTCCTGCTTATGAAGTATGGTGCAGTAGTTTTTTCCTAACAGTTCATTTAGTGGTCATGATTATAAGCAGCAGTTGATTAGGCAGCAGTATACGGATTACAGCAGACAATTTCAGTTCATTTTAAAAGCAAGTAAGGGATCCAGTGCATCTCCCCTTCTCAGAGGAGAATAGCTCACACCTACTGCTCGGGTATCGCAATGTTATACGTAAAAAGCATATTTTAATGAAAAAGCAGATGGCGGATCAGAGATTAGACATTAGATATTAGCTTAACCTGACATTGGAAGATTCAGATAGATAGATTCAGCTAGCACATTTTACTTTGAACAAGATTTTATATACCTTTTGTTTCCCTTGCTCTTTATCTTTCGGATCCATCTGACATTATGTATTTGTTCGCCTTTCAGGTCTGCTCAAATATCTGCAGGTAAAATAGTGCATTAAGAGCGCATGTTCAATTTGTCATTTCAAACCGAAAATTTTGGTTTATTTTATTGCGTATTTCACCTATGACCTCATTATACTGCAGATGTTTCTTTAAAAATTAATTAAAAGCTTTCAGGAATATTTCTCAGTATTCTATTGTCCCTCCCCACCCACTATGACTTGCAATTTAGCAGGGGAATTTCTATTTTTAATACATTTAAACATTTAAAAAGGTTAAAAACAACTTTTAGATTTGTTCTATAACTTTGACCTAAATAATAATTAATGCAAAATATTAGATATTCTAACTTTAATAAATTATTTTCAGTGCGTTAATATCTCATATTGGAGTGTGTGTGCATGAGGCATATTTAACAAGCTTTTATATATATAACTAATACTATTATACGCACACAGTTCAATAATGAGAGTTTAAATTTAGGTAGGATGGAGAAGTGGGTAGAAGACGATAGAACAAATATGACTGAGGTGAAACTAAGATTCGAATTTGAATCTTACAGTTTCAGTGTGTGTATATTTTGATTCTTACTTGAAACCATGATTGCAATTGTTTGGGGAATCTGGTCATAGCATATTCGGAAGTTAATAATGAAATAATTTTTGACCGAAAGAAGAATGGAAAAAGAAAGAAAAGCTATACAATATTAACATAATTGGATTTTCATATCTGCTATTTCATATTCATTCTTAAAAAAAAATTAGAAATTAGTAAAAAAAGAAATTGTAATTTTTTTACATTTTATTTTTGTTTATAGTGTATATACAGAAAGCACATTGGACCTGTATATATGTGTTATATATCTTGCATTAGAAAATTGGAATGGGAAAATATTAGTATAAGAAACTGTAATAGACATATCATACCATTTACTACTTTCTTAAACGCTTTATCAATACTTTTTATTTATATCAAAACTAACAGTTTCGACTGTCCTGCAGTCATCGTCAGAGTTACAATATTCAAATATATAATTATATAATTAATACACTTATACACATATTCATATACATAATTAAATACACAAAATAAACAAAAATAAAATATACATCTTCATTTGACCATTATAAATAATCATTTCCCGATTTATTACTTTGCTCTTAAATAATTCTATCAATATTTATTTTATATCACTTTATTTTTTTAAAAAAAATATTATTTATTATAATTGTAAACTTTAACATTTATTTATTCTTCTATTTAATACATATTATTGTCATTTTACTTATATTATAAATCAACTTCTAACCTTTTCTTATTTTTATTAAATTTTTTATAATTAGCAATTAATTTTTCCCTCATTACAAATTGCTTTTTTTTTACATTACAAAAATTACCTATCTCGTTACAATCCTATTTCTAAAAACCCTACTCACAAAATTTTCAAAATTTGTACACTTGCTTAACACCTCCCTCTATTGTCATTTTCTTCAGCTTTATTCTTTTAACCTTTTTTAAATTCAAACTATTATTAATAATAATTGCTTATAAAATTATTGTCCTTACCCCAAAATCCCTATCAGTTTTGATATAAATAAAGAGTATTGATAAAATTTTTAAGAAAGTAATAAATGGTATGATATGTTAAAGTAGAAATCAATATGTAGAAAGAAGAAGAAGAAAATTATAAACTATAATAGAATAAAAATAAGAAGTTTATTTAGAAGTTTGATGGAAAAATTAGATGAAATCATTTGTGTTAGATATGAAATTGGATCACTAATGAGAGAAATTGAGAAAAATCTTAATGAAATGATATTGGCAAAAACTTCAGAAATAGAACAGATATCAAGAATTAGAAGGTAATGTAAGATGAAGAAAGTAACTGCCAAATATAATACATCTACACGTGATATCATGGAAAATGTCTAAAAATTTTTGAAACAATATTTTAATACTTTTTCAGATAATAAAAAAGCAAATAATTATATAAATAGGATAACTATAGTTAGTATACAGAAGAGAATTAAAACTGATTAAAAGATGAAAGAATAAGATATTTGCCATACAGAATTGTTAGAAGAGGATGTAGTTAAATGAAGCCAGTCTTTTGAAAGGATAAGACAAAAGTGTGGCTTGAAAACTTTTTTAGTCTATATGGTTAATATTGGGAACTATATTGGATATAAAAACAAATGGAAAAATATTTGTACAATAAAGTTTGTAGATAATATTTGTTTTTTGGCAGAATGCAACATGATTTGCGTAAAAAAATAAAGTTTTTAAATAGTATCTTGTTAAATACAATTATAAAATAAAAATAAACTATACAAATGAAAAGGAAATAAGTATTCATAATTGGAGAATTCTTAAATAAGATTGAAATTATTATTTTGTAACTTTAGTTCCGAGACCAAATAAAATTATACAATATTATATGTAGAATGAGTTACAAAACAGGCAAAACTCACAATACGTATGCACAAGCATAAGAGATGGTGATCATGTGATGTTTATTGGCTTAGAATGAGTTACGTAAAAGAAATATTCCAGAAGAGAAAAAGAGTCATTAACATCTAAAAATATTTCAGTAGAAGTAAGAATAAATTTATAAAAGATTATATCTTTGGAATAATGCTCTATTAAACAGAACCTGAATATTGAGATAAGCAGTGACGTGGAAATTGGAAATCTTGAATTATGATGTTGGAAATCAATGGAATGAAAGAATGTTAAATGATGAAAGTGAGTTCAAAAAGAAGTTTCATTAATGATTCAATTAAAAGAAAAGTGTATTAAGTCAGTTAATTATTTTCTTAGAATGTATGAAATTACAATTTGAAAGAAAAATAGTATGAATATTAAGATAAGCAATTCCTGGATAAATGGGAAAATGAAAAGCAGGCAATGCACAAAACATTTTTGGTTTTGAAAAATAATATTTATTATCCTCATTTTTAATATGAGATGAAATTCCTATAATATATCTGTTCCTGAGTCATCTTCATTTAATCCTTTTTTGAATCTTTACGATAATACTTTTACCTGTGATGTCATTTTTTCATTTAAAACAATAGAGACATTTGATCTGGAAAAATTTTCTTTGTTCAGTTTTTGATTTACTGACTCCTTACACCATTTGATAGCCTCCATAATCAAATTCTCTTAACAAGATTTAAATTGACAATGTCTTGAACTTATTTTACAAAAGGGTTATGACTGCTAATAGAAAGCTTAAACTCATTAATAAATGATAAACCATCAGAATCTATAAAGCTAAGATCACATACATAAAGGATTTTCACTTGTTTTTATAAAAGCAATAGCAGGTTTAGTAGTTGTATTAAAACTTTTTCTAATTTATATAAGGTGACATTGAAGATAGACATCTTAATAAAATTATCAGTTTTAATATTTAATAAATAATATTTTTTTTATATTTTCACAAGTCTCATATTTTCTAGTCAGATAGTTGGTGGATGAAAACGGATAAGCCCTGGCAGGTTTTAGCATGCTGTATTGAAATCACAGAAGCTTTGAGATGTCCTGATCCAAAGAAATATCTGTCTCATCTCTTAGTAGCTCAGGTAAGTCCATAAGTTATTAATATTTGTTATTTTGGGTTTATTATAAATAAAGCAAAATTAGCATTACAAAAAAAAAAAAAAATTATAGAAAAAAATTGTAAAGTTTCAAATTAATAAAATATATGTGTTGAAATTCCAATTTATAAAATTTGTTGTCTTAATCAAATGTATGTATAGCTATAGTTTTTCACTACCATACTTTCAGAACCAAATGTTTAATCTCTGCTTTTCTGATGCTATTATTTTTTATGATAGTTATTAGTTATTGTTCTTCATCACCATATATTACCATAAGTGAATTTATGGCAGTTTTGTTTTTATGAAGTTTCTAATTTTTAAAATATTAATTGTTGTATTTTGCATGGTATTCCAGCTAATTTTTTTTTCCTTAATGAAAATCATTTTCTAAATTATTTTCCCATAATGTTTTCAAGTGCTCCATAATTACATGATTCATGTCCCACATTTGACCCTGTTTAATTTATCAATGTGGCCTGCTGTTATAAAAGTTGATATTTTAAAGCTCTTTCTATAAACTATAAATTAAAATTAATTTTGTCACATTGAATTACTTACAACAAATAGAATTAATATTAGTAAACTTGTATGTTTGGATTTACATTATTTATAGATGCATATAATTTTCAGTTTCCATTCAATGCTTCTTTTTTTTTAATGGTGTTTGTTTATTTTTATGTTGTTTAAAATGTTTGGGTTGATATTGAAAACAGTTTATTAAAATATAATTCAAAATAAAATATTTATATATATAAAAGATGATATTGGTGAAATGAAAAAGAAAATTTTGCAGTTTTATTTATAGAAATCATATTTTATGACTGTTATTCTAAAGATTATCCATACATATAATTGAAAAAATAATTGTAAAATAGATAAATGCACAGAACTTTTTGTCTTTATGTTGTGATTATATAATGACAAAATGACTTTAAACTGAATTTGTTGAATTGACAATGAGAATGTCGTGCTTGGATATTGAGAGAATCAGAGATGAGATGAATGCAGAGGTTGAGTTGTGGCTTTGGAGATTGCATGGACTGATATAATATCAAGAAATCGTGTCTTAAATAAAGGAGAAAGTAGTTTCATAATGTTGTAATGAAAAAGGATTATTGAGTTATTCGATCAAATTTTAGAAACTGTCAACAATAGAGAAAAAGATGATGATTAAGAGCTTTTTGTTTGGATTATTGGCCCAAGAGATTTCTGATTTTAATAAATGAAAGTCTAAGTTTCATCTTATTATATTATTTACTTCTAAAATAAAATCTGGACACAGAATAAATGTCTTCCATAATACTCCATAATGAAAGCAGAAGACGAGAATGGTAATTGGACATCTATAATAATGTAATGTTCAAAAAATCCACCTTTTAATGTTTTTTTAAATAAAAGTTTGAGCTTTGAGAACTAAATGAACATTCAAAATTCTCTATTAAAAAAAGGAACAAAGTCCTATCAGAAAGAGGGAAAAACAATATGATCCTGATACATTGAAGTCAAGCAAACAAAAGTTATTTTAAGATTGCTTCAATCAGCAGCAAGTTCCTCAACATAAAATATCAGCAGAGAAGATCTCCCATCTTTCTAATGGAGAGCTGTTTGGTGATTCTAGATTAATAAAATTAAATAAACATTTACCATAAAACATAGCATCATCATCATGCTGCTGCCTATGATAGATGAACCTGTAGCTTAAGATAAAGTTCACTCATTCAGCATAAATAAAAAATTATTTGTTTTCAGTATTACCTTGTTATTAGAGCATATAAGTCTCAAACCCAATTTCTATGAAAACCTGTATAAACACAATAGATGGCATAACTAACATAGTTATTAGCTATTGCACTAATAGATCTTATTTCATACAGTGATTGCATATATATTTAACTCTCTGCCTGAACACAGATAAGATAGTATAATTGAAATATGTATGCTGTAGTAAATGAAGGAATGTGTGCATATATATTGTGTTTTCCTGAAGGTTTGTGATGATGGTGTTCTAGCTGTATTTTTATATTGGACTATTTCCACTATCTAATTTGAGTATTGAATGTCTTTAGAAAAATTTAACTTTATTTAAATATTCCAAGAACATTCAATGATTAGTAATATCACATCAAACAGGTTAGTATGTGCACAACATTTTGAGAGGTATTATTCTTCTTCTTCACGTGTTGCTGGACTGACCAGTGACAGTACTAGCATGGGATTCGAACCTGGGTTTTTAGATTCTTGTGTATTGAATTTTAAGATAACGCTCTAACTAACTGAGCCAACCTGTCAAAGGCAACAGCTTGTAGTTTGTTCAGAAACCAGTGATTTGGAAAAAGAAAAGAACTATATAGAACAAACTTATGAAAAATGGTTATCGATCAGCTATTATTAAGAAAATGTTAAATTGACAACAAACAGAACCATCAAGAGAAAAGACAATTATTGATACTGTAGTATACCCATACATTCCAAAAATAGCAGACAAATTAAGGAAAATCTGCAATCAGTATAACATCAGAACAGCTTTCCAGAGCCGTACTATGCTATGAGGAATTCTATCATCTACAAAGCCGAAACTTGAAATAGTGAAAAGAAAAAACTGCATCTATGAAATACCATGTGAATGTGGAAGAACATATATTGGTGAGACCAGTCATCCCATTGAAAAGTGCTTGCAAGAACACAAACTGATGATTAGAAGAGAGGAAACAGATGTGTCTTAAAGCAGTACATGTATGTACCAATGAACATATGTTCAATTGGGAAAATACAAAAATATTGGATAGAGAAGAAAAAGTACAAAGAAGCTACTCACATGACAATGGGAAAAATTCCCATAAGCCAACCTAGTGTGACTATACATAATGTATGGAAACCACTAATCAACTTTGCTCTTAGGAAAAAGTGGAGAAATCAGGAGGAACCTCATAGATAAATATATGAAATTACTACAGGCTGTTGCCTTTGGCAGGATGGCATAGTTGGTTAGAGCTTTATCTTAAAATTCAATACTCAAGAATCTAAGGACCCAGGTTTCAATCCCATGTTAGTACTGTCTCTTCTCAAAACATTGTGCATATAGTAACCTGCTTGATGTGCTATTACCAACCATTGAATGTATTTAGAATATTTAAATAAAGTTAAATTTTTCTAAAGACATTCAATACATGATGGAAATAGTGTGCATATATATGTCTATATGATATTTTTAATATAATAAAGATTAAATATAAGTTATAATTATCACACAACACTTGCATAATTACTCATTCTAGCAAAATTTACAGAAATTAGCATGTACTGAACTTTACGTTTATGCAAATGAACTATTTATATTTAGCGCACGCACACAGCAGCAGCAAACAGAATAAGCTTTTTGTTATCAAGTAATGCTTTTACAGAAGTATATATACAGAGAAAAGATGTTTATATTAGGCTGTGTCTTCAAGAATTATTGTTTAGTTTCTTTTACTTTGTACTGACAGTGCAAATATTTTAAATTGTGTGTAAATAAAGTTTTAATTAATCCATGTACTTTGCGCTGACAGTATTGTTACCCCCCCCCCCCCCCAGAATTACTCTAGGAAAAACATATTACAAAAAGAACTTTTAAAATAAATTATATAAATTAGCATAGCTAATAAAAAGAATCCGACATTCTTTGTGTGCAGCAGTTGAAAGCAGTCAGTCATAGTCAAGAGAAGAAAATGGCCGCCGAAGTAAAACAATGCATTCTTGAAAGAGAGAAAAGATAATGCTCAGGGAAGTTAGTTTTAGTAAATTATTTACTATTAATGTTCAAATGGAAAAAAGTTCACATAGATATTAATTAGATGAGTAAACAAACCGTTTGAAAATAAATGAACCGTATAATTATCAATTGTATTTGAAATGAGATATTTTCACACCCTAACTACATTCTATAGCAATTCCCAGAAGTAAATGGGATAAATTATTGTCAGTAATATAATGTTATTGCATTTGTACTTAACTTGCTGATACATCTATTCAAATTGTGTGTGTATTAATTCATTTTCACCTACATGCCTGAGATTGTTTCCCCATGGACATGGCATATTTATATATTGTACTGATGTAGGTCATTACATAATACTTTAGCATTGTGAAATAAATTTTAAGAAAATATTATTTTTAAAGTTTAAAAAAAAAAAAGGAAAAAAGATTTTTATGAAAGTTTGAGAAAAAGAAGAGAACAAAAGAAAAAGGAGGGGAAAAGATTTCAGTAATGAATACTAATTAAAGGGGGAAATGATTAACATTGTTATTTTTAAATTAATGTATAATATAAATATCTCATTTTTGTCTCATAATATGGAATGTGTGCATCTATAAATAAAATTTAAAAGAAAGAAATTTTCTTAAAATGATAAAATTGAAAGCTAATACAATGCAAATAAAAGAACTGAAAACTTAAAATCAAAACAAAGGAAATATAATTAACAAACAAAAGGACTACTGTTTGATTAAAGTAAAAAGCCAATGGAAAGACTATAATGAATTTTAAAATCTTAGATAAAAGGAATAGAAAACCAATAGGATTGCAGCAGATTGCTTGATCGATCCTCAGATAAGGAACACTGTCTATATAAGGAAGATTTCATATTGTTATAATCATTCAATCAATCAAAAAATCATTAATCAATAATTAATCACAATTCATCCAAATTTGATCTAAAAAATATTGAAATAACTAAGAATTAAAGCGCTGTCATATAGAATGTGATGCTGAACCCATCAAATCGTGCGGCTGGCTTAAACCTTTTCTGCACTAACATCAGCAGTTAGTTTGAGGTAGAAATAATGTTCAGGTGAAAACTGGGAATCATTGGAGTATCCATGCCAAGATCCTCAAGTAATTCACCTGCTCATAAAATAAATACAAAAGGCCTACGAAGAATCAAGAATCAGCAGACAGCTACATTGCCTTATACGTGTATCAAGTTGTTCGAATTCTAGGTAAATCATTCATTTTTTGTCTCCAAAATCTTGATTCATAGCCATAAATAAGTGAGAGAAACTTTTAAACATCTCAAGAACTATAAGTTAGATTTTATCAAGTATAGAACTATTAATTTCCATGATATAACTACAAGCATTAGATTTCATAATAAGACTTTTAAATCAAATATCTCATTAATTATGTGGGTGTGTCATATGATTTAATATGTGTTTATTTTATTTGTTATTTAAATGTATATGTGTGTGATTTGAAACATATTAAAATGGATACTTTAATAGAATGTGTGTACATATAAGACAAGACAGCATTTAAAAAAAGCTGGATATAAAACATTTTAATTATCGTTAGGTAGATAATTTGAGGTAATGTTAAAGGCAAAGGAAGATTTTTTGCGGAAGAATTAAATAACACATAAGTTTTCTATTAGTCAAATATTTTTCTTATTTTAATTAATCAAATATTTGTGATATAAATGTTTAAAAATAGGGATTCGTAGAGTAGGCAGAGAATTGGGCTGGGGGAAGGTCAGGTACTAAATTTGTAGCTAGTTGAGCAAGCATGTTTAGTTACATCGTAATTAACTGGCACCTAAAGGTTTTTCTTTAAAATCAATAAAATGCTTGGATGGCCAGTGTTATAGTTTAGTAGCAGAGAGTTGGTATTATTGATAGCTTGCTATCAGTGATATTCTTATTTCTACCTGAACAACCAGAAGCCTTCAAAGATAGTGAAAGAAACTAAACAATAGGGATAGAAATAAATAAACCTAAAAATTTAGATTTTTCTCATTTTTGTTTATAAAGAAGGAAGGCGGAGGGTACAATGGCATAGCCAAAGTGGGACATAACTGACACAGGTGATAGTTAGGGGGAAAGAACGTCAGAAAGCAACTAGTTTAGGTTTGAAGAGCCCACTAGTATTCAGTTTAACAGAACGTGTCAAATTGGCACAGTCAATAGACGGTTGAGATTACATATGACAGCATAAATGTGATGGCAAAATTATATATATATAAAAAAGAACACTCCAGGCAAATTACGATTGAAGGACAAGCAGAACAAACAATAGAACTAAGAGAGTTAGAGTTGGTCGTGCGTTCGTTTAAAATAAAGAATAAGATAAAAGAAAAGAATTTTTTTGTGTTGTTTAAATAAGAGTAGGTAGAGCATTCAATTCTGAAATGGAAGTGGCAATCCAGGTTATAAAAATAAAAACTTTTGTGGGAAACAGGGGGGAAGTACCGAATAGACACTTAGAGAGCTTGGAATGATTTTTCTCATGCAATGCATTCAGCGAATCAGTCAAGGTTAGCATAGCTAGTATTTACATACAGGCTGATGCTCAAATTTGGTGGAGTCAATGGGAGTAAAACCGACAAACTTCAAGGAGTAAAAACAAGCACTGTTAACTCTTTCCATGAATCTTTTTTTTTTAAATTTTCATTGGCCAAGTGAATTAAAGTTTTACAACTTTTGATTGGTCAATTAACAAACTCAGCTATAAAAATATATTCATCTTTTAATATTATATTCATTTTAATTTCGTTTGTAAAAAGTATATTAATAATTTGTCAGATTATGAAAGTGAATGAAAGTTTTTTCAATAATAAATTTTTATTTATAATTATAAAAATATTTTATATCGGAGAAACCTCAAAAGAACATTCTAATATATTAGAAAATATTGAGTACGTCACTGATTTTCTTTCTCAATTTACATTCTTATAAAAGTAAAGAACTTTTTACTAAAATCTTACTATTTTCCTAAATTAATTTATATTTTCAGCTTATTTTATCAAAATACATTATAATATGTAAATAAATGCTAGGAAAATACTATAAATTATTCATTTTTGTTTGAAAATGAAATAAAGAGCTTGGGGCGGTAAAAATTGTTGATAGATGTGTTGGTGCTAGCTTTGTTTTAATTTATGTTCAAGTAAAAGTATACCTTTCTTTACTAAAATCTTACCATTTTTCTAAAATAACTATATTTTCAGCGTATTTTATCAAAATAATTCATAATATCTATGAAAAATCATAAAAAAATCATTCTAAGACATTATTTTTTTTATTTTTAAAAGTCAAAACAGAAGTTGGAGCGGTGAAAGTGATTGCTGGGTGGTTTCCTTTGTACTATATGAGCATCAACCAATCAGAGGCTAGAATGGACTGCCTTCTTCTTTTGTTATAGCTTCTTATGTGAATATCATTGATTTTTTTTTTTTAAATAATTCTAGAGAGAGCACCATCTTACGGTACATTTTAAGCTTTAAAATAAGCATAAAAACACTACCATAGCTAAAAAATTAGCCGATTTCGAGCGATTTGAAGCCGTGACTGTCCTGGCATGGGAATTTCTCAGTAAGAGTTAATGAACTATGGGGGGGGGACTTCAAGAGAATATTAAGCATCAGGTAGCACATGATAAATGGTGACCAGGTGAGTTGCTGAATACATTTTTTTATAGACAAGTGGCAAAATTAAGAATGCTAACAACCTACAAGCTATCTGAACAATAGATTCTGTGTATAGTAAGGAGGGGTTTCCCAAAAAACGTTCGACAGATAGTAATGGGGAAGGATACGGTAGAACAAACTGCAGAGATACTTATAATGCTAGACAGCGATAAACAGCACGAGGAAAGACAATAAGAAAGTAAATGCTAAGGAAACTCACGTGCAAGTAGCAAGTTTAGTACAGAATGAAGAAAGGGAGGAACTGAGAATGGCACCTCAGTCCTGTCCTAAAATAGAGATAAGGGTCGAAAGAATAGTAGTTAATGCACTGCTTGACTCAGGGAATCAAGTATTAGTGATGTCGCAGAAAACTTTTAATGAGATAGGTCAGAGCAATTTAAAAATAAAACCTTACCGATAAAGAATATATACATAATGTTGGCCAATGGAAAAAGAGCCAAACTGGCATCGGATCAAGCTTGGGTGAGTATGTATACAGCAGGAAAGGAATACAACCACATAATCCTAGAGAGACTAATACATGATGCTATACTGGGGTCAGATTTTATCTGCAAGGCAAACTGTGTGTTGGATTATGAACATCAACAGGTGAGGGTAAACAAGGCGGAGATCCCATTTGAAGTCTGTGAGGCAAATGATGGTAATGTGGAGTATGATGCAGAAAGTGCAGGGATAGAAATAGAGAAAAAAGTGAGGGAAAATGGATGTGGGAGTATGGAGCAATAGAACGGTTGGAGTTGTTGGTCACATATGAGAACGTGTTTTCAGAAGTCCCTGGAGTTATCGAGGGAAATGAGCATAGGATTAGGCTCATAAAAGATCAACCATATCAAGCTCGAGCATATTCTATAACACATCAATATAGAAACACAGTGGAGGAACAACTAGATAATATGTTGAAATGGGGGATTATCTCTAAGTGCTCATCTCTATACAATAACCCGATAGTGACGGTAAAGAAAAAGGATGGATCTATTCTGTTATGCCTAGATGCGTGGCAATTAAACAAAATAACAGTGTCAGACACTAATTCCCTGCCAACTATGAGTGAGTTACGAATGAAATTCCAGAAGAAGATATTTTCAACATCTGATTTAACAGCCAGCTATTGGCAGATCAGACTGCATACTGAGGACTGGAAATACACCGCTTTCTGGTATAACAGACGTGCATATAGTTTTAAAAGAATTCCCTTTGGTCTAAAAAATAGTAGGGCAGGACTTATACAGTGCCTCAACCATGTATTGTCAGAGGAGATTAAGAGCCTCATTAGTATGTATGTAGTTGATATAATTCTAGCTTCAGAAAGTGTGGAAGAACACTTTGAGCATTTGAAGCGATTTTTTTGCAAATGTAAAAAGAAGGGAATTAAAAATAAATGTGGGCAAAAGTTATTTAATGACAAGGGAATTAAAATTAAATTTGGGAAAAAGTCATTTAATGATTACAAACGTAAAGTTTTTAGAACACATTATTAGTGACCAAGGAATATCTCCAAATCCAGAGAAAATGCAAGCGAGACAAGATTTTCCAAGGCAAACAAAGAAAAAGGACATTAAATCTTTTCTCAGATTGTACATTTTTTTCAGTCGGTTTTATAAAAAATTTTCCTCAGACATGGAGCCTCTGTTACAACTATTGAGAAAATAAAAAAAATGGGCGGAGGAAGATCAACATGAGCACAGCTTTATAAATGTAAAAAAGGGTTTTCTAAGGGAAGTTATGCTGTCATACCCAGATTTTAGTAAACCATTTGTTGCGCAAACAGACAGCAATGGAATTAGATTGGGGGCCACACTGTCCCACATGCAGATCGATGGACAGCATGGGTGCTTTTCATTGTGAATCACTTGTTAAATGGGCCAGAAAAGAATTATACAGTAACCGAGAGAGAGACTTTAGTGATCATTTAGGCATTTATGAAGTTTAGACAGTACTTGATAGGATTGCAGGTGATAGTGATCACCGACCATAGGAGTCTTGAGTTCCTTAATCACAGCTTTCTCACAAATAGTAAGCTGATCTGGTGGAGTCTATTTTTGCAAGTGTTCAATTATAGTGTACAATACTGCCGAGGCAAAGATAATATGGTGGATGATGCTCTAAGCTGCTGCCCAACAGCCCATAAGCAACAACATCTGAATTGCAATGTATACATAACAACAGCAGAAGTACACAGAGGCGAAGAGATAGAACATAGTTTACAAAGACTAAAGGAGCTGCAAGGAGAGGATGCAGATTGTAGACAAGTGATATGTTGTTTACGAGACCCACCTATAAGTAGACCTATAAATAGTTCATTATGGAAGGAGAGAAAACGGTATTGCTTAAAGGGAGGTCTTTTGCAGTGCAAGATGATATGAGAGAGGGCGAACATACGTGAGTCATTCTTCCAGCAGATATATGAGAACAGGCGATTAAGTGCATACACGAAAGATATGGACATTGTGGGGCAAGCAAAACTAAAGGGTGGATAGACCATTGCTTTTATTGGCTAGGAATGTATAAGACTATCTTAAATGTCATTGAGGGATGTACCGTATGTGCAATGACCAAATCCCCTAGCATGTCAGTCATGGCACCATTGAGACCCATATATGGATATCAGCCCAACAGTTTGTTGGCCATAGATTTATATGGACCCCTACCCCAGTTTAACAGAAAGAAATATCTCATAGTGGCCTATGATGTCTTTTCCAAATTCATGGCTGTTTATCCAGTGATACAGGCTAATAGCAGACAGACTATATGAGAACTGGAACAGCAACATTTTCGAGACATGGGAATCCCAAATTAAATAATATCAAATCACAGAACGCCCTTCTGTTTGAAGAATGGAAATGATAGATGGAATGTCATAGAATAAGGCATATTCTCACTTTGATTCGCAATCTGCAATCCATTCCCTATGATTGGAAGGCTTACTTCGCATATACATACAGAATAATCATTGAAGATGTGTGAAGGAGGCAGCAAGAGTTGCCAGCATGATGGTCAAAGAACGAATCAACAAGGTTTGAGCCCATCAGACTCCATCATGGAAGAAATATTCCATACCCATTTAAAACCATTTTGCCAGTTGGAATGCAATGTATTAACAAAAAAAAATATGCTGACAAAGTATGCTGTAGGCTTGGGTAATATAACACCAAGAGTTCAGGGGAGAGTCAGTATGTGTTTAAGTTGGTGGATGAAGTCATGGTGAGGGTAAACCCAATAAGCCATCCTGAGAAGGGAATATATAAAAAGTTTCAGTCAATATATGATGGGCCTTATAAAATCATACGAGAATATGGAAATAATGCATTCGAGATCGCTCAGGGGACAAAAAAAGCGAACGTTCAATTCTCGATTGCTGCAATTAATAAAACGGAAGAGATAAGGTTTAGCAAATAAACTCCATCATAATTACCCAAGACTGTAAGAAAACAGATCACAATTCTAATGAAGTGTAATATGAAATTTTTTAAAGTTACGCATTAGAGATAAAATGCTCAGAATGAGATTTTACTCTCAAGGGGGGGGGGGGACACAGAGAAGATGTACCGATATAGGTTGTTACATAATACTTTAGCAATTTATTAAGTTGTACTAAGGAAATATTATTTTTAAAGTTTAAAAAAAAAAAAGAAAAAAGATTTTCATGAAAGTTTAAGAAAAAGAATAGAACAAAAGAAAAGGGAGGGGAAAAGATTTCGGTAATGAATAATAACTTAGGGGAAAATGATTAACATTGCTATTTTTGTTTTTTTTAATTAATGTATAACATAAATATCTCGTTTTTGTCTAATAATATGGAATGTGTGCATCTATAAATAAAATTTAAAAGAGGACTTTTCTTAAAATGATAAAAATTGAAAGCTAAGGCAATGCAAATAAAAGAACTGGAATCTTAAAATCAAAACAAAGGAAATATAATTAACAAACAAAGGGACTAAGTACTACTGTTTGATTAAAATAGAAGCCAATGGAAAGACTATAACGAATCTTAAACTCTTAAATAAGAGGAATAGAAAACCAATAGGATTGCTTGATTGATCCTCAGATAAGGAACACTCTATATAAGGGAAAATTTGTATTGTTATATTCATGAATGAATTCATCAGAATTCATAAAAATTTGATCCCAAAAAATATTGAAATAACTAAGAATGAATGTCCTGTCATATAGAATGCATGGCTGAACCCATCGGATCGTGCAGTCAGCCTGAATCTTCTCTGCAGTAACATCAGCAATTAGTTCAAGGGAGAAATCATGTTTGTGTGAAAACTGGGAATCATCGGAGTGTCCATGCCAAGATCCACAAGTAATTCACCTGCCATTATAAAATAAATACAAAAGGTCTATGATGAATCAGCAGAAACCTAATGTAAAGGGTAGCTTACAACGCAAATATTTCTAACAAGATTGGCCTACTTATTGAACCCAATCCATCTGGAATTTTGCATTAATAATGGAAAGATTATTTGTTTATTATTATTACATATATACATGTATAACACATATATATTTATTTAGAGTGAATTAGGGAATGCACAATAAATTATTATTTTATAATAATTTTAATACGACCAATATTTGAGAAAGTAATATTGTATATATATAAACTATTTATTAATAAACTGTAATGTATATATATATATTTTTAAATTTAAAATTGAATATTAATTTATAGTCAAATGAGTTAGGGATAGCCTGAGGTCAAGTTAGGTGGCCGTGAGTGAAAATAAAACTGATTTTATTATTTTATTTTTTATCTGTTTTAAATGAAATGTATTTAAACAATAGGCAATTAAAAATCTCAGCATTTCAGGAGATCTATGCACAAACTGTATAAGAACAGAAACTTTTTACAAATCGTTCTTCTTGTCAATAATATTCCAGCTATAACAATATACAGCAGTTAAATTAAAACTTCAAACGCTAAAATGGAGTTTTGTTTTTCTTTTATTTGAATCATAGAAATTTTTAAAAGTCAAATACTGTAACTTAAATTTTGTCAAATTCAGAAGAAAGAAAGCGAGAAGTAAAAAGTAATAATAATTTATAAATTTTGAAATAATTAAATCATGATTTGAAAGTTGTTGGAGTAATTTTTAATATTTTAAATCTTTTCAAAAAGAAAAAACAAAAATTAAGTCTGCTGAAAATAGGAAGCAAAAAAAAAAATGAAATAATTCTTTTAATACATATATACATTGAAGCAATCACTCTGTAGTCAGAGTGAGCTTCATGTTTTTCTACCTAAAGTAAACTAACATGTACAAGGGTTCAAACCTAGCAATAGAATCCGAATTGAAAAACCTCCGATATTGTCAGGAGACAGAACCTCAGTATTGTCACATTATTCACGAATTACAGAATGGTAGCTCTAACCCTATAAACCCCATTAAGAAAAAACACTTGCAATATCGATTAAGGGCTGGTATTCTGCAAACATACATCCCAGAAAAAGATGACCCATGGAAAATCATGCCCATAAACTAAAAATCCGGCTTATAAATCATGTGCACCAAACATTGGGGCATTTTGGAGCAAGGAAGACTGAAGAGGCCATAAAAAGGCAGTTTTACTAGCCAGACATGTATAGCCTTATCCTCCTCTCATTAAGAAAATGCACTAAATGTGCGCAAAATAAATTTCCTAATAAATCATATGCAGATACCCTTCAACCCATCACAGCATCCAAACCAAATGAATTACTTGCAATTGACCATTATGGCCCCCTTTCCACATCCGGAGGTTCCGTTATCTTCTAGTCACATATAATGTGTTCTCCAAGTATGTGCAGGTATACCCAGTCAGGGCTGCCGGTTCTAAGAACACTATCCATGTCCTCCAAAGCAGTCAATTTTGGAAGTTGAAAACCTGATAAATTTCTCTCTGACCATGGCTCTGCATTTACATCTAAGGAGTGGAGAGCTTGGATGTCTAAAACAAAATTTAAAGCATTGTTTAACGTCCATCAGAAACCCCCAGTCTAACCCGTGTGGAAAAGTTATGAGAAAGATCAATCGACTCTTTTGCACATATCCTCTTGTGTGTCATCGTGGTTGGGTGAATAAAACTGATGAAATTATATCTTACATTAACCATATCGTTAATGAGTCCACTGGTTTCGTTCTGAGAAGACTCCATTTTGGAGAATCATGTCCGGGAATTTTCAGGACACTTCTCCCAAAGGACCACCCACCTATCGATTCCAGCCAAGATCAGAGAGATGCACGGACATGATTGACCCAGATGGCTCAGTCTCGTATCAAAAGGGGACACATCCAACAACACGAATTTTATGCAGGGGATCCTGTTTGGTTGAGAGCACCGAAACCTAGCAACACGAGGAAAAGAGAATTCAAGAAGTTTTTCCCCTTATATCATGGACCGTACTGCATTCAACAAAAGTATAGGGACAATGCGTTCCTGTTGGAAGGGGATGATGGGGTAAAAGGAACTTTCAAGGCAAGGCATCTTAAACCATACATACCTCTTGACTCAGGAAAATAAAATAAAGAGAAAAATCAGTCGGTCAAATTGTTGCAGACACCCTGATTAAATTAAAAAAAAAAATTATAACTGAATATAATAATAAAGTCCAACCAATAAAAGGGTAGATTAGGTTAGAGTAAATAAGCTATAGAATTTTATTTAGAATAGCACTACATTGTTATCGGTTGCTCTTTTTTCCACCAACAGACCTGAAGTATAAATTTTTTTTCTTTTTTTTTTTATCATTTCAAGTGGGGAAGTCTGAAGCAATCACTCTGTAGTCAGAGTGAGCTTCATGTTTTTCTACCTAAAGTAAACTAACATGTACAAGGGTTCAAACCTAGCAATATTTAAATTACTAACAGTGCCGTCATATATATATATATATTACAAACTATTATAATGAATATTTTATAATTTTTGATTCTGTTTTGCTATTTTCATACTTATTTATTTTAAGCTTGTGTTTTTTTATTTTAAAAGAGAAAATTTTTTTTATTACATAAAGTTTATCATTTGTAAAAATTATTTGCATTTAATTTCACATTTGTAAAAATATAAAAGAAAGAAGTTATTACCAAGATGGCAGGTTCAAATCAGCCCATTGTGAAGTTTTCTTTCTAATTAAATATTTTAAATGCTTGATTTTAATTAATCAAAATATTGTCTCATCATAGTTTTACTTTTATAATTTAAAGACTTTAATTAAAAGTTTTGCTAATGAAAGAGATTTGAACCGTATCTTCTTATATCTTACTTTTAAAATGGTCCCTAATTTGCTCAGGAATTTAATAATTGTCTCATCTGCCTCTAGGCAAATGAGCCAAAACATTCCTGTAATAGCTTGGGTGGTAAAAATAGAATAGTTTTATTTTAGTCTGAGTCTTAGAGTCTGACAATCTGACAGTATTTTTTGGTGCTTAGTTTTAAAATGACAGTTGAGTAGGGCCTGAATCATCTTTCCCTATGCCTCTCAAGGCTGCCTCCATATGATGCCATGAAATTCTTGCCATGGAAGAAGGCTGCCATCAATGAAGACACAGTAGTGACTGAGATTGCTGACCACCAAGCTAATCCCTGTAAACTAAAGCTCAAAGAATGAACCACCTAGCCATTATAATATTGTCGAGGTAACAGTTCCATGCTTACCTATATCTATACTAATAATTAATGTGTTTTTTTTGTTATATATTTGTACTTAATCTCTGCTTGAAAATCTCTATAATCCTATCTGTTATATATATATATATATTGAAGCAGATGATCTGATGCTCAGATCCTGCTTCACAGCCCACATCCAATCTCCTACCACATAACCGCATTCAAACCCGTCCTTACGCACGTATACACATAACCAATAATATATTTCTTTATTCAAGAGTATAAAATAATGTAAACCTATGTATTTCAATTTAATATTTAATGTAATAATAATATTCTGATGTGTATACGGGTGTAAATAATAAATATATATGTATGTTTTAAAGTAGGAGATTGCGATTGAAATAATATTATATATATATGAAACTTATTTTTTTTTTTTCATATAAGTTTGTCACCAGAAGTGATGCAATCTTGTTAGTAAGTCTCTCAAAGAACAATAACCCGGAAGACCCTTTTGATTAAAATAGAAGATTACAAATTAGTAATAATAGAATAAACCCATTAGTGGAAATTGTCCACGCTAGCTTGTTTTAAAATCACAAGATGTATTTTAAAACAATCGTTCGAGAAACTGATAACAAACTTGCATTGTTTCATACATCTTACCAGATAAGAGTATCCGGCCAAACGTTTCCAAGCGAAAGCTAAGTGCTCAAACCGCCTCAGGTCCAGCAGTAGTTGCCTAGTTACAGTTTCAAAATCAAAAGTATACATACTGCTGGATTTGAATCCACACAGAAGAGGAGATAATTAATTAGCCATGCTGCTAAAGATAATCCACACCCGATGCAATTTTGACACAATGTGTTCTGAGTAATAAAATTCACCTTATCCCTCCGTTCTAATATGCGGATCCCAGGAACGAAGCCTCCATACTCCGTGCTACTGAACTATATAAACATTTTCCAATGAAATGAAGTGCTATCCAAAGCCATCCCGCTATACTAGATCTAGTCATGATACCGACGGACTGATTTCTAATGAAATGCGTTTCACGATAATCAAGGTAAAGAACTCTGACCGCTAATAATTTGTAAAAATCCTGCCTTCTCTGTAAAGTAATGTGTATTTTAAATGTCTTCCAATATAAATATATATAACTCTATCTAACTAATTTACGCTAAGCCTCTTATATAAATGTCTTTCTCTTTTCTTTTATTTAAAAGCGGCCAACAATTTTTTATTAATGTTTTTATGTATTTCTATTTAAAGTTAATGCCAATAATATTCTAAAATCGCCAGCATATAAATTATCTTGTTTTCCCCACCCATCATTTACTGGGTAAATAATTTCTAATTGATAAAAACAAGTCTTATTCGGCTTGCCCAGATGCTCGCGATTTTAGAAAAATAAATTAATTATATTTTTCATGTTTACTGTTGAAAAACAGATTTGACATCTGTTTTTCTAATTATCCGTTCTAAATAATGCGCTACCTTTTATTTTTCAACTATATTATATATGTACGTTTCATAGTAGCTATTACGACCACCCATTTAGTTTATAATCAATTAATGTGTTTTCACAAGAGCATAAGTCAACCAAAACTAAAATTTAATGTGTCAAAAGTAATGAGTAATATTAAATAATATGATGTAAGGGGGGAGGGGAACCTTAGCTTTTATCCTATATTTATGTGTGTAATTATTATTCCTGTTTGCTTAAATTGAAGCCATATCATTACGCTGAATAGTTCATCATTTGTGGGCAATAAATACTTCCCAATAATCTTTAATATTAAAAATATATTCATGTTATTAATAAGCGTTGAGTGCATAAAGGCCACTCTATTTTATATATTAGTGCTTCATCATTACATGGAGGCAACCGCAAAGTCGGACCCCATCGTCTCTCTGTCCTTAAACCAGGCTGTAAAAATCACCTGGGGGACATCCATGCTCTATACGGGGATTGCTCTGGGAAAACCAGCCCGATAGGCATAGCCGGCCGCCCTTCGTTCATCAAACCGACCCTGCCAAAGTTTGCAGAGGAACTCGGTCATTACTTCTTAGAATTCGCGAAGCACACTCCAGGATCCATAAAAGGACCGACCCAATAAGCCACCATGCACGCACCGCTGTCCCTTATCTTATCACTCACCCAGAAGTATTCATAAGCCGTAATGAGATGATTTATTTAAACAAACATATTTCCATTAGTAAAATATAAATAATAATACGATAAATTTAGTATCGTCTGTATCAATTATTCATTACTCATCCCGCACATTAATTATCTCAATTTCCGAATTAACCCTCATATGAAATGTAATCAAATCTTATTTATGTTAAAATTAACGTTCAAAATAATCAAATGCTCTCTTTTCGTTTCTGGGGGTGTGATAGCGTTCTGATTATACATTTTAATAGCGCTAAATTATTCAAATACATACATATATTATTGGCATTGCCGCAATCCAAATGTTATTGTACAAAATGATTTGAATAAATATATATAATAATCCTGAGGATCACGTCGGCTAAATTACCCGACGTAATTATTGTTAATAAATATTAAATATATCTACATCAAACTCGAATCAATGCTTTCTTTAGTTAAGATAGATATTAAGTTACTTCTTAAGCTAAAATATGATTAGATGATCTCCGCTCTACACATAATTAATATGTTATTAAATTAGTCTATCACGAATTAGTCCTGAGTCTTATTGTGTCTCCGATGACCGATGCCGGCGGATGAGAAGTGGATTAATCGATGTCATCGGGATTGTTGCTCATAATGTTATAGATCTGGGAAATAGGAAAATAGGGCAGAATCCATGAGTGTTCCTGACCTGTGTATCTTGCACACGATTGGATTCGGGGTACTTTTGCCTAGATGCTAGATCTTGTTAAATGAACATACAAAACCGACCGGCACAATATATATATATACAAATGCTTACATCTATTTAAGTTGAAGTCTTACATTTTATTTAGTGCGGAAAGTTTTATTATCATAATTATTTGCTTTTTAATTTTATATGTCATTTATATGCCGAATCAACTCAACTCCGCTAGCTCTTCCCCATTCTTCTGGATATTGTTATTACGTTAAATTATTCGTTTTAAAGCCATGGCTTGCTGGGTTGAGAAATAGTTAAAATAATATTTCTGTTTATAGGCATATTTTTTTTTTAATACTGCCTTGAGTGTATTTTTATTGATTATAAATCTAATGTGATCCAAGAACGCTATTGCTTAAATTCTAGATAAGATATGTTTGAATAATAATGACTGTTTATTTTTATTCTGTAATAATCAGTTATATGTAGCATTTTTAGCATTATAGTATTCAATAATACTTATTGATTCCAAATGCATGTGAGACCCGCTTAATGAAGGGAAATGTAATCGTATGTCATTAAGACATTCATTTAGTTTTAGACTTCAGTTATATAATTTGTTTTAGTATCCAAGTCATGCCATTACTCCCGATTTAAATTTTATATTTAGGCCACTAGTTATGTTGATGTCATTAAAGGACGTATTATAATTTCATAGTGTTGCCAGCATAGGCCAGCCATTGTCGTTATTGCTTTGTCATAACTTGAGGATCATCAGGAACTCTGAATCTTCCATTGTCACTTATATATGTTTTAACTGGCATTGGAAGTGACCTAGGACACATTCGGAAAGAGTAGTGGAAGCTCTGCATTGTTACCCTACGTGGACAATTGCATCTCCCTATCATCCTTTTTCTCTCCAGGTACGAACCATCAGAAGAACGAGCATACCATTTTTTATTCCCACATAAATGATGAAGTGTCTACTTGGCCAAAATGGACCGAATCTTATATCTTGCTGCCTCATGCTCACACTGTGATTTCTTTTAGTATTTTAGAATAATGCCTAAAACTAATCTATAAGCCGTAACGCTGTGATATAACTAAACCATTTTATTATTTATTAGTGTATTTATATTTAGAATGTCACGAAAAGCTTACATTCAGTTATTTTCTTTAGGCGAGCGACTCCCACATGCGTAAATGAATTTTCCTTATTGTATTTTAATTCAAGAATTAAAATATAACGTTTGTAATATTGAAATTTGTTTTATCACTTTGTTGTTCGATAATTAATAAATATAACAGATGTCAGAGACCAATTTACCTGGCATTACATTTGTATATACATTATATTTCTTGTTGTGATCGGATCGAAGTGGCATCGATCATAGTTTGTTAAATGCATTATGTTAATTGATTCAAACACTAAAGTTTCTCTCTCATGAATGCTTTTGTTTAGGTCATTATTTAACCAAAATAGCGTTTCTCTTTATAAACCCATTTTATAATTTTCTTTTTAAACATTGGCATATAAATAAACCACACTATATATGTATAAGCGTAACATCCCATAATAACTACAGATATGAACATAATCAAAATATTCTAGCGTGAACTATATAAATAAAATACGTTTAGAATAAAATATTTTTTATAATGTTAAATTAAAGTATCTTTTAATCCTATCCAGAGTTCGAATCTTTATTTTGGTTAGTGTGTAAAATATAAAAAGATTTATATAATTATGTATAATTCTAGCTCTCATATCATATTCAGGGATTCATCCTCAAAAACCCCAGTTCGAGTCTCATGTCTCTGTACCGCTGTATGACGTCCGATACAACGTAAAGTGCTTCTATATTATATAACATAAATTTATGATTACAGATCATTATTGAATTGTATTTTAAGATGAATATGGGCTAAAGCAAAACATGCTATTGTGCATCATGTTATTTCCTAACAGTTGCATTAAACCTCTATTTATTTATTTTTCTACTTTATTGTAAATCACACAAGAAGATGTCTGCAGCCCAAAGTAAACAAGCATTGGAATATTTAAAGGTGAATCAGTTAAGGATGAAGGTGTTTACCATACACAACTATAGGAGGCACCATTGTACCCATCTATCCTTGCCTAGGAAAATGATTCGATGAGTCAAACTGCTTTTGAAGAACAACATGCCTAACTATCAACTACTATTTCTATTAGGATGATTTTTATGAACTTTGTTCCAACTACAATTTTTAATCAAGAAATTAATACTGTAAATTTTTGTTTGATTTTTATTTTTATTATCTATGTTGTATTTTCACACTCTGATGCTAGAAGTCTCATTTTTCAGAATTAGCAAAGAAGAAATGGGGGGATTATTCAGTTAGATATTTTTCTATTTTTATTGTAAATAAAATTTAGGTTAACCCACCCAAGTTATCCACGTAAATAGTAAGGTAAGATTCTCTACATTTATTTTTATAGATTAAATTGCACCACTTGATACAGAATACATATTATATGTTTTATTTTGTCGATTAACCCAGTATATATATTTTTTCAGTATGATTGACTAATCAACTAGTATTAATTTCTATATCTATCATATATATAAATTGGGGGGAACTTAAATAGATTGTTAAAATCAGTAAATATATAATTTAGTTAGCCAGCATCTCAATCATCTTAAATTACTAAAGTTTATTTTTCTATATAATTATGATTTGTATAGAATGAGTGACATAGATGGATTTCTACCATGGAGTATAGAGGGTTGGATCTGGAGAATTATTAGTTAATAAAATGGTAGAAGTTCACGTGTGACACATGTATATATTACTATTATTTTTTTTTTTATCATTACTATTGTTATTACACTTTATGTTATTTATCATTGTTAATAAATGTTTAAGTGTTTATATTATTCCAGTCTCTGGTTTATTGAGTTGTCTTGACATTCCACAGTATATAAATAATTATGCATGCACACACATATTTTCCTTGTCATATAAAAGTTGTAAAGTAAAATAAATATAATAAATGCTAGTTGTAACCTATATATAGGTGAAGGAGTTGCTATGTGTATCCGTTCATACCTGTTAAGGAAGTCAAAAGCAATATTTTCTCTGGACTTGAATATTAGGGCATAATGGAATCGGAAAGGGGTGAAAGTGGATGAACTAACCTAAATTGCATTTGATATTATTAGATAGGGATAGAGGTAGTCAATTAAAGTGCATGCAATCATTGGTTAAGCATTTCATCAGGTTTTCATTAGCATTTTACCTGAAGACCCAATGTCTGACGGTAGTTAGATGCAAACTTTTCCCCTTCCAAGCCTGGTAGGTCTCTGCAGACTGTGTCATCAGAGGCAATAAATTAGGGCACACTAAGTCATAGTCTCCAGATTGCTACATCTGCATAGTATCACAGTCCGCAAGTTATTTTCCCATCTGTTACATCTGGTGTGTGGGCAAGTGCGAATCCAAGCATAGTCGACCGTCCGTTACACTACGTTGCCTTATATGTGTATAAAGGTGTTCGAATCCTAGGTAAATCATTCATTTTTTGTCTCCAAAATCTTGATTTATAGCCATAAATAAGTGAGAGAAACTTTTTAACATGGTTTTATCAAGTATAAAACTATTAATTTCCATAATATAACTACAGGCATTAGCTTTCATAATAAGACTTTTAAATCAAATATCTCATTAGTTATGTGTGTGTGTGTCATATGATTAAATATTATTAAACACTATGTTTATATGTAATGTATATTTTGAAAAGAAAAAAAAGGATTAAGTGTTGATTAGAGGGTTTAAACAGAAGTAATAAATGATTAAATATGTGTTTATTTTATTCATTATTTAAATATATATGTGTGTGATTTGAAACATTAAAATGTATACTTTAATAGAATGTGTGTACACATATTATAAGGCAAGAGTGAGCATTTAAAGAAAGCTGGATATAAAAATTTTAATTATCGTTAGGTAGATAATTTGAGGTAATGTTAAAGGCAAGGGAGGGATTTACGCGGGAGAATTGAATAATGCATAAGTATTCTGTTAGTCAAATATTTTTCATATTTTAATTAATCAAATATTTGTGATGTAGGTGAAGAATTGGCAATAGTTAAAGTCCGATGAGCTTGCTGGGGGGGGGGGGGGGTAGATACTAAATTAGTAGCTGATTGAGCAAGCATGTTAGTTACATCATAATTAACTGGTGCCTAAAAGTTTTTTCTTAAAATAAATAAAGTGTTTGGATGGCCATTGTTATAATTTAATAGCAGAAAGTTGGTATTATTGATAGCTTGCTATCAGTGATATTCTTATCTCTACCTGAATGACCAGAAGCCTTCAAAGATAGTGAAAGAAACTAAACAAAAGGGATAGAAATAAATCAATCTAAAAATTTAGGTTTTCCTCATTTTTGTTTACAAAGAAGGAAGGCAGACGATACAATATATATATTTATTATGAGTATAATAAACTTACGTTATTTTTATTTATATTGTTTGTTTACTTAACTGGAACTTGGCCGGTATGCAATATACCCCTGATATACATTGCAGAGTGGCTATAATCAACAGAGACTGGAAGTACAGCAAAGTGGCTGCCGAAGACAGGAGACCTGAAATACAACAGAATGGTGCAGATGATAGGAAACCTTGAATCACAATAGATTGTCACTGACAGGAGATCTGAAGCAGAATAGAGTAACACCTACACAGAAGACTTGAAACATTGCAGAGTGGCTGCAGACAACAGGAATCCTGAAGTTTATAGTAGAATAGCTTTCATTAATGAAGAACCTGTATATTAAAAGTTTGTCACAGGTGATTTAACATGCCAATATTGTAAGTAGACAAACTCTGAAAATGGCATTCAATAATAATGTTGACGAATTTGATGTTAATAATGCTGCAAATTGTACTCTAAATATGGAGCACTTAGAGAAATATTTGCTCATTAATAAAATAAAAGATGTGAAACTAAATGTTAATATGATTGGTAGGCTAAGATGTTCTGCAAATAGCAAAAGGTATTTGTGAACTGATGCCTCCAGAAAACACAGCACATCTCAGGCTCACTGATTTTAAATACATACTACAAACTACCAATGTTTAAATGGGTGTCATGTCTATGTTTTAGAAATAGGAAACAAGTACCTAGTGAGAGATATCAGCAATATGATATAGCACTTAGTGAATTCTAAAATGCTGCCACTTTAGAGCTGAACTGGTTAACTTCTTCCTTGGTCAGTGGCTATGGGGGATGACTGATAATAAGTTAATGTCAAGTTCTCCTCTGTGAACTTGCCTTGACATATAAGCAAGTAGTGGACAAATGTATAACATAAGAATTATTTATGGAAGATGCCACAGAATTTCAGAATAATAAGAGATGTAGTAACATATAAAATGATAGTAAATAAAGCTGATTTTCAGACCATCAGCTATTGAAGCCCTATGAAGGTTTTTCTGTGTACTCTTGCTAAAGTAGGCCTGTAAATTTAAAATTGCTAAATGTCACATTTGCAGGAAAACTGGTCTTTTGCAACGAGTTTGTCATGGAAAAGTATGTTAAAAGGGGGAGTTATGTGCAGATTTCAAATCTCAAGGAGAATGAGTAGAGAGTAAAATTGGAGTAAAAACTATTTGAACAAAGAATAAGAATGTAGATGATTTACAATGTTATTGTAAATTATGAAAAATAGTTTGGGCCAGTAAAAGAGACAGCAGCAGAGCTTAAACAGTCAGAGGTACAGACTGCCAAGGTGGTAAAGATTGTCAGACTATTGCTAAGATGCTTCCATAGAAGCTAGATTCTAGGAATAAAACAAATAAATCTTGGGAAGACTCATATATATCATGTAGGCCCATTTAATGGAAATATATTCCCGATACTGATAGACTCTTATTCAGAATGGACAGAGTACAAAAGAGTTAAAGAGTATTGAGTGCAGAAAATACAGTGAAGGCTTTAAATGAAATTTTTGCATATCGTGGCTACCCTGAAATTACTGTTTCAGATAATAGAACTGGTTTCATGTCTGACTTCTTTAAGGACTAAAACCTACCTATCTAGTACCAAGAGTCTAATGGTCTGGCAGAGAGAAGCAGATGCCAGTTGAGATATTATTGCACTGAAAATGCTGAACTTATCTCTCTGTACTAATACCTATTAATAGCACATCAAGGCAAATGGATTTGGATGTAGAAAACTATATAGTTGGTGGTTACATGACATGTTAAAGAGAAAATGGGTAATAATCAGCATTGTTTCAAGACAATTAAGGAAGTGCAAACTTCAAATGGTAGAAAAAACAGAAATCATTTGAGAGTTCATTGTCCAGAATTATTGGAAGTACTAATTTTATGGTAGATAATAATATTTCAATAAAACAAGAAGGTAAGTACTAATACAGCACAAAAACTACCTGTCTTAAATTTTATTAATGAAATTCCTTTGTCTGACAAGAATGATTTGTTAAATAAATCAGAGATTTTATCGGAGGGAGATTAATCCCTTTTAAAACAGTCTTCACAAGAAAAAGAGAAAATTGCCAACCAGGAGGAAAGAAAAGAAATTCCTTTGTCTAGACCTGTTCAAGGACACAGAAAATTTAAGACTGGAAGATTATTTTTTGTAAATAAAAGTTAATTTTTTAAAATGAGGGGAAGAATTGAAATATGTATAATGTTGTAAATGCAGAAGTGTGTGCATATATATTATAAGCCTATATAATATTATTAATATAATATAGTTTAAATAAAAGTTATAATTTCCACACAACACTTGGATAATTATTTATCCTAAATAAAATTTACAAAAAATTAGTATGTACTAAACTTTAAGTTTATACAAATGAACTATTTATATTTAGAACACACACCCGTAGCAGCAGCAGATAGAATAAGCGTGTTTGCAAAAGCTAAGAAAATCAGATGTAGATTATTCAGGAAAAAGATGTTTATGAGAGAGTCTGTCTCCTAAATAATTATTGTTTAGATTTGTTTACTTATATGTATATATTTTTATTACAAGTAAAATAAACTCATGTTATTTTTATTTATGTTGTTGATTTAACTGCAATCTGGCTGATATGCACCTACCCCTGGTGTACATTGCAATAGTCAACTACATTATCTTGTTATCATTGGAAGCAGTTTGCCATCATTTGCTATGTTTTAACACAATTTAGTTTACTGTTTCAATATCTAGAGCTAGACCATAAATTTTAATGAATCTTTATGTAATTATAATTCATATTAAGTAGTTTGAAAAAATAATCTGTTTTATCCTTAGAAGCTAAGAATACTACAATTTTATCTTGCAGTATACAACCTCCATTACCATATCCTCTTGATGGAGAAGATATAATTTAATTAGTAAATACAAGTAGGCTTAACGTTTTCGAGGATCCATCATAGCCGTAATAAAGCACATATAGGAAAATTTATGCTAAAATATTTAAATTAACGATGTGTTATGTAGCCCATTTCTTCGAAATCTCGAAACACGTATCTTTTCTATTGATGGCATGAATATATCCATGAACATAGAATGCTTTCTTGATTTTTCTCTTGTAATCATTAGATTCGGTGCATAAGATTACACGATTGGCAGATGTAAAGTCATGCCCGGAGTTTTTGGCATGCTCCAAAAATATAGACGATGTATTATTGTTCTTTTGAGCTCTGTTATAAGTATATAGGTGTTGAGGAAGTGATGGTAGCTTTGGTCTTCTCATAATATACTGCATGGCATCCAGCGAGAGGGCAAGATATGGAGTATACAACGTGAGGGGTGAGCGACCGAACGACTATGATTATGAGGCATGGATCCTCAAAAACTTTAAGCCTACTTGTGTTAACTAATTAAATTATATCTTCTCCATTAAGCTTTATTTATAAGTGTGTGTTTGTTTACATAATAATGGGAAGTAAAACTGCATTTATTACATATCCTCTTGGATCTTTGACATATATCCAACACAGGTTAAAATCACTTCAATATTAAGAGATAAAATTGCATTGCCTTTTTTGATAGAAAATCAAACAAATAAAGAAGCCAGAATTCTGATATCTTCTATCCTGCACAACTATAACACTTTCCCAATACTTTATATCCTCTGATAGAGATGTCAATGTTGATTAAAATAAATCCAGTAACAGGAGGAAGAATTTTATTATCCCAAGATCCTGCACTACATTCTTATTTTTCACATTTCTTCAATCTATGATAGAAAGAATCATTGCAGGTTAAAATAATATCATTTCTGGTATTTAAAAGATTCAGAATTTTTCACTTTTTAAATGCTGATTTATATTTCTAAATATCGGATTATCTTAAATAATTTACAAAATTGTAAACTTTTTATTTGTGAAAAAACCCACAATTCACTAGAAACAATTGTATACTTGAAAATACATTGTAAAAATGTATAACATGGATATTGTGTGTAGAGGATAATCTCTAAACTAATAAAAATGATGAATATTTTATTTCAGTTTCAAAATCTGTCCATCACATACAGACTTTATTCTCAGGTAGAGAGTTTTTTTTTTTTAGAAATTGCTGGATTTAGAAGAAGGCGTTGAATTAGGAATAGCATCTAGTTTACAGAAAATTATTCAGACAATTGTTGAAAAGTAATAATTAAAGTATTCCAGTGTCTCATCAGTAGCATTCGTAAGTCAGAAATAATATTTGTAGCTATTACTTATAAAGTGTTTAATATTGGAGAAGGATCGTCAATGGCGTATGAATTGTGGTTAATGTTGAAGGAATAGCTAGAGAACTAATATAATAAAATCAGCTGTGAAAAAGAGATCTAAACAATTGTAAAAGAACATTTCCTCATGAGTATTAAACAAGTATTTATAAATCTTAGGATTTTAAAAGAGTGGAAGCAATTGACATAATGTATTTAAGTTGGTGATTATAGAAAGTTGAAATGAGGAACAATGTGAAATTCTATAGACATGAAGCATACAAATCTGAGTACTTAAATTGGATCCAGTTTACTATTAAGGTGTCAAACAATAGCAGATTTGATCATTTAGCTTAAAGATATGGTGGCAGGGAAAGGTAAAAAAAAATTCAAAGATCTAAAGAAAAAGTGACAACAGTTTAAGCAAAGAAAGATCATAATGTTATTTCACTTGTAACTAATTATCTTAAAAGGTTCAGTAATTAATGAAGGTATGTGTGCTCTCAGCTTATTATTTGTTGTCATGGCAATCAACAAATAAATTGGCTAAACATTCTGCAATAAGGATGTTTGTGTTTGCTTGAATATCTTTTCCATTCTGTTTTTTTTTTTTAATATTTATTTTCCATTATAAATTTCAGTAAAGATCTTAACTATGAGACCAGACATTGATTTTATTATGATAAAGTATTTCTTTTAAAAGAATTAGCAGGGTGATATGTGTACTCACAACTTATTGTTTATTACTATTACAGCCGTAAGCAATAAATGGGATATGTATTCTGTAATAAGGATGTTTGTATATGTTTAAGAGCTTTTTCTGCTTTTTTTAAAATTTTATTCTCTATTATAATTACAGTAAAACTTCTTAATGTGAAACAAGACACTGATTTTATTTACGATAAAATATTTCATTAGAACTATATATATTTTATAGGATGGAACCACTAATATGTTACAACACTATGGAGCATTGGTTCGGGATTCTCACATAGCTCGATTGGTTAATCTTGAACCAGCTAGTAGACCACAAGATTTTTACCATGAAATTATTCCAATTGTAAGTAATTACTTTTTGCAGCTAATTATTTTCTCATATATGATATTGGTGATGGAAACTTAAAATAATTATCTATTTTAATCTAAATAATTTAAAAAAATGAATATTCTGAATTAGTTTATTCTTTCTTTATTGTGTATTTTAACGAAGAAATATTGGCTTAAAAGATTGCAATATTAGTAGAAATATTTGAAGATAGTAAGACATCTCACATTATTCTATTCATGAATGATTTTTTTATACAAATCTAATTCTATGCAGTAGGTCTTTCTCAGTAGATAAGGCTGATATGATGCGAGTTGTTATAGTCAAATGCCAATTAAACATAAAATAGAGGAGGAGTCATTGTGTTACTTAACTTTTAATGATTAAATCAATTTTTATTGTTTTAATCTAATTCAGTTCTTTAATCACCAACTATTTTTATACTTTTAAAAACAATATTTCTTTATTAACTAAGTTTCATTTGTCTGAAGAAATCTGAAACAGACATTAAAAAAAATATATTGCTTTTTAAAAGTATAAAAATATTTAGTGAATTAAAAAAAAAGCAGTAGATAGTATGTTATAAATAGCAGTGATTAAATGCATATATACAAGGCAAAATCAAAAAATTAAAAACAATTTATTGATAAAAATGCAAAATCCAATTCATTGATAAACATTTTTTAATTAGATATTGAAACAGTAAGATTCATATTCGAATCTTAAGTTTCACCTTTTTCTGTCGTCTCTCACTGACCGGTCTATCCCGCCCAAATTTAAACTTTTTGGTATCGAATTGTATTAAAATGTATAAATATATGTAGAATTCAGCATAAACACGCACACATTTCGATCTCAAATTAAACTCAATAAATAGGGATAAAATAATATAATTTAGATTTCTTTTAGTTATATAATTTTGTATAATTTTAATCATTTATTTTGCATTATAAAGTTCGTATTTATTGCTTTGTTTAAATTTCGTTTAATAATAATTCTAAAAAAATCTGATGTAATATTTAATTAAAAGTTAAAATAATCTTATGTTCCCTTTTTGTCTTTGAAATTGAAAAGCATCGGTCAGTGATAGATAATAGATTAATTAAAGAAAAATTCCCCAAAGTATAATTAGTAAATGTAAAATGTAAACAATAGAACGGCAGCTTTCTTTAATTAAAAACCAACAAAATGCATTGATTATCCTCAGGGCAGATTAAGTAGAACCTAAAATATCTTAACAAAAATGTGAGAGATCAAGATAAGAAAAGAGGCCATCTTAGACTTGCTGGAGACATTCACTAAAACTTTAGCTTTGCTCTCGATCACTGAGAGTCTCCAAAAATAATAAAATAATTTGTTCCTGCCAAGGTATGACCGAGTAAAGCACCTAGATTATTCTCCATCGGGAGATGGCCTATCGGATGCCGAACTTTCCATTGCCCGTCATAAATTCACCATGAAGATCTGCTGCCTGAAATAAATGAAAAAGCTGCTGCTGCTGTGAAATTAAATGAAATATCTAAATACAAGAAAGACTTGCCACTCGTGAACTTTTTGCTGCTAAACTAATGGAATCAGAAAACTTCTTATAAAACAGGTACCTGTCTGTGTTCAAACTCTAGAGTACTCTAATAATATGCTATAGCTCTTCTTCATAATACTTATCTCAATTATAAAATGTAAAAACTACCATATGTATAACTAAACTGAATAATTAACTTAATGTGTAAATTTCTCTACTAATCTAGCTTACCTCATTCTATCTTGGGTGCGTATTTTTTAAAATCTACATTTTATCTATAGTTATTATTTAATTATTGCATGCTCATAATTGTCTCAATTTTCAAAGTTTAAATCTATGATCGCTTGGAACAATGAATGCGTGTCAAATTTTCATTAATATTTGCTTTCATAACTAACTTAACTTTCATATAAATCGACACGCATTCAATGCATCATTTATTGTAATGCAGGGGTCTACTACTTCGCAAATGGCTGACGTATTAGTTATAATAATTCCCAATTTATATATGTTTTGTATTTATTAAATCTAATGAATAATTCTAGAAAATCACATTTCTTTGAGAGTCACCAACGTTCTTTAGTAAATGTTGATAATGTAGGGCCGAGTTAGAAATCTATTTTAAATCTCATCATAATCGTTTATACAGTATACATGTGTTACGTTTTAGAGACGCGATGACCCATTCTGCCGTGAAATTTCCGGATTCTTCAGGGTTGAAATTAACCCCAGTCGTCCTACACAAGCGGGCATAATGGGTGCTCCCGTAGGATTTGACAATGTCATGCAGCCAGCCGGCAAACTGCGACACGGACCGCTTGTCCCTGGTTATGCTTATGTGACACCTTACTTCGTCGGGCCGATGGCAGAGACCAGCCCGACATTCTTATAAACTCATTCGCGGCATTGCAGTTTCAATATACTGCCATTCCATATCGCCTTTCTAAAGCGTACCACGTGTAAGCGTACCACATGTTCCTTCACTTAATTTTATTATTCTATATATCACTCCGCCTCTGCATTATCTTCATAATTCACTCTCAAATAAATGTTTGCCCTTAGTTATAAATAAATATTTTAATTAAATAAATATATGTCTGCCATTACTCTTATAACCCATACTTTAGACTCTTGCATTGCAAAGGTATAAATCCCTCCAGGCATGCATTAGAAATACTCACTCGAGAATTTTAGGTAGCTAGATTACGCCTTCAAATAAATGTATTCCTTTTGTAAACATTACAGTATCGGAAATACCGCTACTGAAATCCTCAATATAAAATAATGTCTAAATAAATAAATGTATTCTTTAAAATATAATCATGTCGCAAATCCCACTACTGAAGCTGTTAGTCCATAAAATATTATTAGATTGTTTTATTAAAATGTATTAATAAATAATTTTAAACTATACGTCTGCAGTTACGTTTCATTTATTCGATACCCATTCTATATAATATTTCCTCGATTATGTAAATATGAATGTTTAATTAATATTAGTTTGGTTATTGGCTAACTCGAGAATAAAATCATGAGTCTCTTGCATATCCTTGACCACCGTGTCTAAGGAAATATTTACTAATGTCGCATCAGATGCGTTGTTTTGTGGATTGTATTGTGGAACCGATAAACTATGTTCGAACTCAGTACCACGGGTGGCTTCGCTACTCGATGGTGCTGCTGTTCTGTATGGTGGTCGAATTCTGCACTATGTTTACGAGTCACACGTTTTCTGACCGTTACATAGTTAAATTTTTTTTTTAGCGTTTGGCGCTTTCCAACGTGGAGCTTTCGATACAAAAAACCCATATATACCCTGAGCAAAATATAACGCATATAAATTTCTTTTAGCGTTCGTTACTCGAGTTGGCTAATTATACTATATATATACAATTTTGTTTTGATAAAAATAATGAAAAAAAGTAAATCGAGTGAAATAATGTGGGTCGAGTGAATGAAAGGACAGCAGGTGTAATAACAAATTTAAGGAAAGCAGGGATGTGTGTGTAATTTAAGAAGGAACGAAAATACTCGGATCTAATGAAATATTTATTTTATATATATATGTCAAGAAAAAAAAAGTAATCAGTCGTCAAATGAGAAAGCAAGTAGCATTGAATTTTTTTTTATTAAAACGCCGTTATATATATAGCATAGACAGCAGAAGCTTGTTATATATGTTAATAGTAAATATTTTGTTAAAGTACAAAAATATATATCATGACAGCAGTAGCTTATTATACGCGTTACCAGTAGTTCGCTATAATATATATGTTTAATATGTTAAACGCAGCAATATAGAGATAGGGCAATGTAGAGTAGGTGAGGGCAGCGAAAGAGTGTTATAGGGCCAATATACCGGTGGGGAGTAGTCAAATGCTAGTAGTATAAAGAAAATAAATAATATTAAGAAAAATGGAAGCAGAAAATGACAGAATAGCATCAATGAACTTCAGTCTAAGGTTACTTGAAATATTTAGACAGAATATGCAAGAAATGAAGAAAATGTATGAGGAGGAAATGAGAAAAAGAAGAGATGAAGAATCAAGACAGAGACAAGAAGAAGAAAAGATAAGAGTGAGAGAATATCAGGAATTTAAAGACGTTATGTGGAGAGAGTTAGAAGCCATAAAGGAACATTTTGGAATATCCCCAGCTAGTGAAAAGGAAGAAGAAATTAAAGATATGGAAAAGGAAAGGGAATTAGAAATACTTGACAAACCGATGATAGTAGATGAGCAAATGGACCTTATTCCAATAGATGAAGGCCCACAGGAACCGTTGAGTGAAAGCAGTAAAAAGGAGACAAGCATGGACGGGGACAAAAGAATAGGACCAAAAGTCACGGAAGAAAACATGAAAACGGACAGTGGATACCAAAGCCACTTAACAAAGATGGTCCACGTTAAAATATTTAGAGTGGAAATAAGGGAAAAACCTCAAACCTACCTAGAGAGCTCACAGAAGTTCTTAAAATTTCATAAGAAAGGGCCAGATGTGCAGATAGCTATAGCTAGTTACCATCTGCAGGGATCTGCCAAAAACTGGTGGAATATGGGGAAGTGGAAATTTAGAACGATCCAGCGTCGCGTGCCGCTAACCATCCAACCATTAATGACAGGCATTCAAATAAAAGATATAGGAGAAATGGTTGAATTTCTTACTACCATGGATTTGAACCATTGGGCCAAAGAACCACCCGATAAAAGGCAACGATTAGAAAACCCAAGGCCACAGTCATCGATGATGAGAGATCGGTATTATCCACCTGACCCGGGGTTGTAAACATATTAGACTCTTAGGACGGATTAAACGTATATGAAAATATTAAAATGAACTTGATATAATGAACTTGGTTGAATGGATTGTACTTTAGTCAAATAGGGTTTTAGATAGAAATTTTATTATATATATTATTGTTTTAATTACTATTACTCTTAAAAAATTTTTTTTATATTATATTAACTAACCTTACTCTAAGAATTTTTTTTATATAAATATAATCAGTTTAACTAACATTACTATGATTTCTACCAGACACGGCCAAATTAGGCCATTTTAATTCAACTATAAATTCTAGATCCGGGTATATAAATTGTTCGTTGCTTCATGTAATCTCTGCTTTCTATATTTCAATATATCTGTAAAAAAAATAATAATTTTTTCGTATTTAAATTATGTAATGTAAATTTTTTTTCTCTTTCTTGCCTCCTTTGTTCTTCCTTAATTGTTCACGGGAAGTACAGGGAAATGAAACAGTAAGATTCGTATTCGAATCTTAAGTTTCACCTTTTTCTGTCGTCTCTCACTGACCGGTCTATCCCGCCCAAATTTAAACTTTTTGGTATCGAATTGTGTGTGTAGCAATATTAAAAATGTATAAATATATGTAGAATTCAGCATAAACACGCACACATTTCGATCTCAAATTAAACGCAATAAATAGGGATAAAATAATATAATTTAGATTTCTTTTAGTTATATAATTTTGTATAATTTTAATCATTTATTTTGGATTATAAAGTTCGTATTTATTGCTTTGTTTAAATTTCGTTTAATAATAATTCTAAAAAAATCTGATGTAATATTTAATTAAAAGTTAAAATAATCTTATGTTCCCTTTTTGTCTTTGAAATTTAAAAGCATCGGTCAGTGATAGATAATAGATTAATTAAAGAAAAATTCCCCAAAGTATAATTAGTAAATGTAAAATGTAAACAATAGAACGGCAGCTTTCTTTAATTAAAAACCAACAAAATGCATTGATTATCCTCAGGGCAGATTAAGTAGAACCTAAAAATATCTTAACAAAAATGTGAGAGATCAAGATAAAAAAAGAGGCCATCTTAGACTTGCTGGAGACATTCACTTAAACTTTAGCTTTGCTCTCGATCACTGAGAGTCTCCAAAAATAATAAAATAATTTGTTCCTGCCAAGGTATGACCGAGTAAAGCACCTAGATTATTCTCCATCGGGAGATGGCCTATCGGATGCCGAACTTTCCATTGCCCGTCATAAATTCACCATGAAGATCTGCTGCCTGAAATAAATGAAAAAGCTGCTGCTGCTGTGAAATTAAATGAAATATCTAAATACAAGAAAGACTTGCCACTCGTGAACTTTTTGCTGCTAAACTAATGGAATCAGAAAACTTCTTACAAAACAGGTACCTGTCTGTGTTCAAACTCTAGAGTACTCTAATAATATGCTATAGCTCTTCTTCATAATACTTATCTCAATTATAAAATGTAAAAACTACCATATGTATAACTAAACTGAATAATTAACTTAATGTGTAAATTTCTCTACTAATCTAGCTTACCTCATTCTATCTTGGGTGCGTATTTTTTAAAATCTACATTTTATCTATAGTTATTATTTAATTATTGCATGCTCATAATTGTCTCAATTTTCAAAGTTTAAATCTATGATCGCTTGGAACAATGAATGCGTGTCAAATTTTCATTAATATTTGCTTTCATAACTAACTTAACTTTCATATAAATCGACACGCATTCAATGCATCATTTATTGTAATGCAGGGGTCTACTACTTCGCAAATGGCTGACGTATTAGTTATAATAATTCCCAATTTATATATGTTTTGTATTTATTAAATCATCATGAATAATTCTAGAAAATCACATTTCTTTGAGAGTCGCCAACGTTCTTTAGTAAACGTTGATAATGTAGGGCCGAGTTAGAAATCTATTTTAAATCTCATCATAATCGTTTATACAGTATACATGTGTTACGTTTTAGAGACGCGATGACCCATTCTGCCGTGAAATTTCCGGATTCTTCAGGGTTGAAATTAACCCCAGTCGTCCTACACAAGCGGGCATAATGGGTGCTCCCGTAGGATTTGACAATGTCATGCAGCCAGCCGGCAAACTGCGACACGGACCGCTTGTCCCTGGTTATGCTTATGTGACACCTTACTTCGTCGGGCCGATGGCAGAGACCAGCCCGACATTCTTATAAACTCATTCGCGGCATTGCAGTTTCAATATACTGCCATTCCATATCGCCTTTCTAAAGCGTACCACGTGTTCCTTCACTTAATTTTATTATTCTATATATCACTCCGCCTCTGCATTATCTTCATAATTCACTCTCAAATAAATGTTTGCCCTTAGTTATACATAAATATTGTAATTAAATAAATATATGTCTGCCATTACTCTTATAACCCATACTTTAGACTCTTGCATTGCAAAGGTATAAATCCCTCCAGGCATGCATTAGAAATACTCACTCGAGAATTTTAGGTAGCTAGATTACGCCTTCAAATAAATGTATTCCTTTTGTAAACATTACAGTATCGGAAATACCGCTACTGAAATCCTCAATATAAAATAATGTCTAAATAAATAAATGTATTCTTTAAAATATAATCATGTCGCAAATCCCGCTACTGAAGCTGTTAGTCCATAAAATATTATTAGATTGTTTTATTAAAATGTATTAATAAATAATTTTAAACTATACGTCTGCAGTTACGTTTCATTTATTCGATACCCATTCTATATAATATTTCCTCGATTATGTAAATATGAATGTTTAATTAATATTAGTTTGGTTATTGGCTAACTCGAGAATAAAATCATGAGTCTCTTGCATATCCCTGACCACCGTGCCTAAGGAAATATTTACTAATGTCGCATCAGATGCGTTGTTTCGTGGATTGTATTGTGGAACCAATAAACTATGTTCGAACTCAGTACCACGGGTGGCTTCGCTACTCAATGGTGCTGCTGTTCTGTATTGTGGTCGAATTCTGCACTATGTTTACGAGTCACATGTTTTCTGACCGTTACAATATTTTTATGCAGAAGTATCAGATTTTTTAAGAAAGGTGGCGATAATCACACAATTGGGGAAAAATCATTTACGTGTGGGTTTAAATCTGAAGAAGAGATGAAATTAGTAATATATTGAACTGGGTTGGGAGGTAGATCGAATAAAAAAACCAAAATATAGCATAAAATTTATTCTTCAATAAAAATAGAAGTTGTGAAAAGCAAAATTGTAAGACTTACTTTTATATATAAAAATATATTATAAAATGATTTATTGTAAATTCGATCTACTCCACTGCAATTTAAGTCTTGCACTACTGGTCCCTTAGGCAGAGAAGCATAATACCCAGAGAGTACCTATGACCAGGCCAAAGCTCTATATAAGATATATAACTGCAACCACATTTGCAGGCCATAGATCTTCTTGACTGCTGGATTCAACACCTGTCATTCAGAGCACTTTTTTGTTTTGTAGTAACTTTAGGCACAAGTTAATTACAATAAACAACTAAGCATACTCTGAATGACGGCAAACTAATTCAGCACCTAAGAAATCCCAACTAGCTCTATCAAAAGAATAATATAATAAATTGCTGCTTTAACTTCTCTGCTAAATTAAAAGAATTGACTGACAAATACTAATTCCTTGTTTTAAATGAAATGTTTAATATAATTTGTAAACTAATTCTATAAATTTTTTAATCAATATAAACAATGATTTTATAATATCTTGGGCACACACATTATAATAAAACATACAATAGTAATGTAATATAAACATAAAGCATAAATGAATACCAAGCATTAAACCTTATTTCACCCACATAAATTTTATCATATGAGTTGTTTGTTTTTATGATTTGGAAAAGTTCTATCAGTATCTGTTCATCACACTAAACCTGCACATAAATAGTTCTTTTTATGCTGGCTATAGAGTTCATTTAGTATACTGACTGGAAATACTCAAAGATTGCAATGGTTACTTTAATTAATATTAGGAATTGGAATAAGAAAATGTTATTACCTATAGGATTTTTAAACATGGTGCTTCTCGCTCTTTACTGCTGCATGTGTGTTTTACCAACTGGTTGGATTTTAGGCTTCTGTTGTGGTCCTGGACTACTTCTGTTTAGGCAGTTAGACGTTCCTGGCGACTTCAAATTATTAGACGGGCAGACTGCTGATGTTGCGGATGGAGGTTGGAGTTCATCGCATGCTCCGAACTGCTTAGCACTGCATCATATTCATTGAAAGAAAAGTCTAATAGGTGATTGACTTTAGATATACGAATGACTGCCTGACAAAATTTTTCGGTCCTATTTATATGATGACCTTGTTGTTATCTTTTTAAATTAGTTTTTAAATTCACCCATTGCTTTGATTAAATTCTTAAGATGTATTTAATTAATCCTGTTGTTTATGGATTTTAATTAGTAGCCATTTCTAATCCATTTTTATGTAGCTCATCAGTATATGCAATCCTTGAGTTCCAAAATTTAATTATGCACTTTCATACTTTAATTTTTCAATACACACACATTTTATCACGTTCTTTATATTCAAATACAATCTTTATTCACATACACATATATTTATTTTATTTTGAATAAATGGAGAGATTTTTTTAGTTTTAAGATTTCTTTTTTTTCCTTTAATATTTTAAATTTTCTCAGTTACATTCCCTCTCAGGCTAACTACATTTTCTTTTAATAAAACTAACTTTCTAAATACACTTTCTTAATTTATTCTAAAGTTTAGTTTATGCCAAGTTAAATTTTCTCCCTCCTCTATTTACTCTTTAATTCATAAAACTTTATGAATTGACTTTTAGCAAACTGTTTTAAGCTAATAATAAAAAACTCTTTAAACTTTTATAGATTTCTTCTTTTTTCAAATGAGATATTTTAATTTCAAAATCTTTCCGTTATTTAAATATAAGATTTTATTTTAATAATTGTGAACAACAATTTTATGTGGAGCACTACTCATTAGCGGTACAATATATATGACTTCAGGTGTCATCAATAATGTTTTTTCTGCTGGTTTCAAGAAGTACAAGGATTACTCCGAAAGTGTAAATAATTTAAGAAGACTATTGAAAATAATATTAATGGTAGTTGTGGAGGGACCGTACTGCCACCATCAGATGGTGCTGCAACACCATCAACAACTGGCCAGAAGCCTGCAAGTGATAAATTTATTTACAAAAGTGGCTGAAAATTGACAAATAAAAATGCCTGCGGCAATATATATCCAAGAAATACATCAAAAGTTTAAATTATAAAAAAAAAAACAAGCAAATGCTATGAAATCCAAAGTAAAAAAAAAAATCCATGAAAATACGAGAAAGACCTACCCCCCTAAAATCAAAAATTCTTAGCTTAAATTGAAAAATAAAAATGCCTGAAGATATATATATATCCAAGAAATAGATCGAAAGTATAAATTATAAAAAAAAAACAAAGTGCTATGAAATTCAAATTAAAAAAAAAATAATCCATGAAAATATGAGAAAGACCTTACCCCCTTCCCCTAAAATCAAAATTTCTTCACTTAAACCAAAAAATAAAAATGCCTGAAGATATATATATATATATCCAAGAAATAGGTCAAAACTACAAATTATAAAAAAAACAACAAGAAAATGCTATAAAATCCTATAATAATTTAAATTTAACAAATAAAGAAGTCCATGCTAATCCACAAAAAAACATGGCGGAGAGAGAGAGAGCGGGAAATCCAAAAAACATCAAATTATTTATCTTTCAACATTTGCAAATATGAATTTATATCCAAAAATAACTGAAATGGACAAATTAAATCAAACAAATACTTCTAAATCCAAAAAAAAAAATTCAATCAAAAATAATTAAAATGCAAATACAGAATTTGGTGTATTATTAAGAGATAAACCCTCCCTCCTCCTGTACGAAGAATTACTGAGTAACTTCAAAAATATACATTTAATATTTAAAAAATAAAAAGACTATTTGCACGTAATAAGTCACAACACTTAAATACAGAGTAATAAATAGTAAGTAATTAAATATAATTATAGCAAGTTATTCGTTATTTATTAATTAATAGTTATAGCAAGTTTAAAATAGAAAGTTTAAAATAATAATCAATTACAGTTACAGAAAAAATTCTTATATTTATTGGCAAGAATGTTACAAGATGTTATTTTAACAAGAATTTAAATAATTAAGAATATTAAAATAGAGAGTTTTAAAAATATATTTGTAGAAATATTACCAACTTTTTGTTCGGAGTTCAGTTTGGCACCATTTACACAGTGATGAGTTGATCGATGTCCTCCTGCCTTGTTTACAACTTTTCTTTAATTAAAATTATAGCACTGTAATCAAAGCTGATCTCTATGTGAATAACAGCAGATTAAAAAAATAATTTAACAGAAGACATCGACAAAACACTAGCAAAGTTATTTAAAGAAGTTGCAGATTGAAATATAGCATTTATAATATCCCAATAAACGATTCCTCAGCATTTTGACAAAGAAAATATTTTCTTTAAAATTTAGTTTAGTACCATATTCTGTGCTCACCGGTAATTATATATAAGATGCATATTTCATTAAGTTTTATTTAAACAAAGTTGCAAATTGAAATGTGACATAATAGCTCTTTCTTACATTAAAAAATATAGTCATAAACAATATCCTTCCACAAAATATAACACCACCAATGCAATTCAAAATACGAAATGATTTTGTTTAATTAAAATTATCAAATAATAAATTATTCTTCAGCATTTTGACAAAGAGAAATGATTTTCTTTAAAATTTACTTTAATACCATATTCTGGGCTCACTGATAATTATATATAAGATGCATATTTCATTAAGTTTTATTTAAACAAAGTTGCAAATTGAAATGTGACGTAATAGCTTTTTATTAGGGTGGCACTACTGTATGGAGAGAGTTTTGCCTTGTTTAATAGCTTTTTCTTACATTAAAAAAATATATTTTAAAAGTATATTTTAAAGAAAATCATTTTTCTTTTCAAAATGCTGAAGAATAATTTATTATTTGATAATTTTAATTAAACAAAATCATTTCGTATTTTGAATTACATTGGTGATGTTATATTTTGTAGAAGGATATTGTTTGCGACTATATTTTTTAATGTAAGAAAGAGCTATTACGTTACATTTCAATTTGCAACTTTGTTTAAATAAAACTTAATTTAATATGCATCTTATATATAATTACCAGTGGGCACAGAATATGGTACCAAAGTAAATTTTAAAGAAAATATTTTTTCTTTGTCAAAATGCTGAAGAATCGTTTATTGGGATATTGTAAATGCTATATTTCAATCTGCAACTTCTTTAAATAACTTTGCTAGTGTTTTGTCGATGTCTTCTGTTAAATTATTATTTTAATCTGCTGTTATTCACATGGAGATCGGCTTTGATTACAGTGCTATAATTTTAATTAAAGAAGAGTTGTAAACAAGGCAAGGGGACATCAATCAACTCATCATTGTGTAAATGGCACCGAACTGAACTCCAAAGAAAAAGTTGGTAATATTTCTACAAATATATTTTTAAAATTCTATTTTAATATTCTTAATTACTTGAATTCTTGTTAAAATAACATCTTGTAACATTCTTGCCAATAAATATAATAATTTTTCCTGTAACTGTAATCGATGATTATTTTAAACTTTCTATTTTAAACTTGCTATAACTATTAATTAATGAATAACGAATAACTTGCTATAATTATATTTAATTACTTACTATTTATTACTCTGTATTTAAGTGTTGTGAATAATAATCCAGTTTAGTAGTATGAAGAAGTTAGAAAAAATTATTTTACTATTGGAAACTAATTTTACTTATTTGTGCTCCTGTTGAATTAAAAAGAGAAGATGATTTCTTTTGCATATATTAATAGCAAAATCTTATTAATAATAAAATTGTTAATTAATGAATATTTATTATTTTATATAATAAGGTATTAGAAGTATGGTTTTTTAAAAATAATATATACTCTTATTTTTAAATTTAAAAGAATAATATGATCGTTCAAACTAAATCATATCAATAAAAGTTTATATGTATATTTTTAACTTAAACATTAAGTAGATTATAACAAAAAAATATGAATGGATTATTTATGTCAAAATTGGACTATTTATGTAGATTATGAATGGACTACTTTTGTGTTAGTTTGGAACTGCTTTCATTGATATATGTGATTCTGTGATGAGGAGTATAAAGTAAATGTCCATAAAAATGTCTAGCCTGACACAGTTATATCTCCAAGCACAATAAAAAAAGTAACGTTTATTTATGCGTAAAAGATTATTTTTATTCATTAATATGGAAATAAAATGTTAATAGTATCATTTTAGTTTGTGTAGTTCCTATAAGTGTAGGGAAAGTATTCTGCATTGTTACATTTTTGAGATATTTTATTAATAAAAAATATTCTGATAGTTTAGAGCCCCTTATGTATAGAGCAAACTGGATTTAGGCATGAAGAAGATAACTGAGAACAAGCTTTATCTTTAATAATGCAAATTGAATAAAACTTTTGAAATATCCTAAAAATTGATTTGATCTTTATTGATCTAATCACAGCTTATTATTTTGTTTAGAATTTTATTTGAGTTTAAATGATAATTAAAGTGACTACAAAATTCTATGGAACAGACTACCACAGTTTTCAGTTCTCTTATGTTTTTCATTCAATATATTTTGTGGCCCTCTTTAAAAAAATACTAATTACAGGAAATTCATTTATGCTGATATCATTATTATAACTTCCTATAACTGATTTTTTTTTCAGAACTAGAAAAGTTTCCTATTAGGGATATGATAAATTTGGAAATCTTTTTCAAAGAATGAAATCTTATTTCTAATCCAATAAAAACCATATGCTCAACTTTTCATCTAAACAACAAGGAAATATTTTATAATCTTTCTTAATAATGGCCAAATGTATTAATAAATAAATTTGTCCATAATGTTGTTTCCAAAATATTAAAAATTACTGCAACTCAATTGAAATCAAACAGTTAATTAAAAATAATAATCAAATAATTTTTTTTAATTGTTTTTCACCTATATAATTGGCATTACAGGACAATTGGAAAATTTAGTAAATAAAGTATAATTAACATAAGAATGTGTAAAATATCACATGATCACCATCTCTTATAATGTAATTTGAGGTATGTAATTTATGTATATAATTAATAATAGTAATAATAACAAGTCAGATGTCACATGACTTTTATTTATTTATAAAGAGATGATTATGTATTGTACCGGTCAAAACATGTTTATCCATCTAACATGAGCTGGAACTCATAAAATGTACTTCAAAGCCAGTCAAGCCCGAGATTTAGGTTAGAGATCAGCCTGGATTCGAACCCACTCTAAGCCCCAGATCTAACACCTAATGAATAGCATAATAGTGATGGCACATGAGAATTAATCTTAATCTGGCGGACTAGCAAAGCTGAGAAAAACAATGAGACATCTATTAACTATGACTATATTAAAATATACATAAGCATGGCTGTAATATGTGGAAGTGGAGGAAAAGGAATTCAAACTACTCAAATAAGTTAGACAATAAAATATAGTTTAATATACTGACAAATTATTATACATTTATAAATTAATTATATACATTAGTGTGTGCGTGAATGAGCAAGCAGTCTACCAAGCGATAGAGGATTACATAGTATCATTCATGCTATTATTTCTCATATGCTCTTTATTAACTAAATGATATGTTATAAATAAGCACACATCTTTGGTGGGTCTAATATTAAGATGCCAATCAACTATTACATAGAATTCGCATAAAATTGCTATTAACGCTTTGTATTATGGTTCTGAAACATGGTGACTAGCATTATTTCAGGGAGCATTCTGGATTCATTACAGATATAAGATTTGAATCTATGACAAAATATTTAATGAAAAATTATTTTAACAATAGTAAGACGAACACTTTATTTTTCCCAAGGCATATACTCTTAAATATAGAAATAAGTTACGATGGTGGGACTGTACAATAAAACTAAAATAATATTAGTAATTAATTTAGCTAGTAATATTTAGCATTTATATATATGTTTTAAGCAGAGCGCAATTTTAGTATTATTACAGCACTAAAACTAGGTCATAAGCAAAAGAAATAAAGATACGAAGAAGTTTGCGGTGCTGACATTATAACTAAGAAATAACAGGAAAAGTCGTGCTTTTGGACAAAAGATGAAGTGGATGGGCATAGCGTGTGCCAGACTTAGGGTTCACTGCCAGAGGCCTGTTATACGAAATAAGTAGATATGCATAGCGTGTGCCAAACTTACGGGATCACAGCCAGAGGCATTTTTGTACGAAATAAATGTTCCGGATAGCTCAACTATCTACGGAACGAGATATGAGGAGAAATCTATGGGTTCGAACTTGTTGCAACCCCCAAACTAGAAGACTAGAAGCACGTAATATATACATACGAAGATAGGCCAAATGTTAGTAATGCAGTATGATAAATGTCTCTAACGACATCGAATAAGTTTTACTGCTTTAAAATAAATGACCCTTGTTTGAATACTATACTTTATATAAATAATATGCTATGCCACTGTAATATATATATAGAGAAGATTTTGTTTAATAAAATATACATGAATATTTTATTTAGTAAAAGAAACATTAAGATTTACCCCCATCCCTTTTCTGCTATTTTTAAATAAATCAATCCCACCTTCGTTGATTTTACAACTGGAATATATAAGTATATTTTAAGAGTAAATAAAAAAACCCAGTTATATAGAAAATAATTAATGGGTCACTCTTTCATAATTTAATAAAAAACAACATTTTAAAAGATTTCAAAGCGTTAATTAGCTTAAGTTCTGGATTTACCCTGGGTAGAAAATCCAGAGTTAAACAAATATATATATATATATATTTTATATTAAAACATAAATAGAATGTTGGCTTGTAAAACAATCTGGTGAGTGTATTAATTAACAATACATTATATTTTAAGGGAACATTAATAAACTTGATTCAAGAAAGTTTACTTAAAAGAAAGAACAGATTTTAGAAATTCAAGTCTTCAGATTGTTTTAGATTGGCATATCAATAATAAAAACACATATAAAATTTAGTAATAAATAACTATAAATAAATGACTGCACCAAAGTTAAGGAAAGTTAGAGCATATGAGAGAAAATTAGATTTATAAAATCATTTAAGAGCAAAAATCATTTAAGAGCAAATTACATTTACATATTAATTTAAAAGATAGAAAATTGAACAATACGTTAAAAATCTTGATATCAGGATTTGAGATTAGTGAGGCTAGATTCATTTTCAAATAGTAGCATAAAAGTTACCTTGCGCAAATTTAATAAGTCTATTTTCAAAATACGGCTCATGCATGGCAAATTGAGGATTCAAATGAATTCTTCTGGGTGACAGCAAGCTTCTCTATTACCATTTTTAAAGTTCTCCATCGAGCCTTTACTTCACTTTAGGGTAGCAGAATATTATGGCAGCGGAAGACTATCCACATGGTCGGAAAAAGCTTTTACTAGATCATTTTTAGATTCAAAACAACATAGTGTCTAGTAGCAATCACTTCTCTCAATAGTAGCTAATCTCTGTCTCTCAAAATTCAGCCATTATTTATACCCTTGCACAGATATTTTTGGAATGCTTATAATTAATTAGTTAGTTGTTTTTGAAAGTTACAATTGTTAGATAACGTCCAAAATAAATTCAAATCTATTTCCAGATTAGAAATAGATTTGATAAAAATGTTTATAACAAAAGAAAACAATTACAATCCCATTTTATTTTAAGTAAAACTTTAATTAAATACCTTCCCCAGATTAAAACAACAGCGTTACCAATCCTTTAATTATTTTTGGACAATTAACAACACTCGCATCTTCCATATTGGATTTTATAAAAAAATATACAGTTTAATAGAAAAACAAGCAATTTAAAAGAAAAAGTTAAAAATGACATATAATAAATATTTAAAACATCAATATTTTGTTAGTAATTTTTGCTCCTATATATATTTCTGAGTCGCACCTATGTACTTTAATAAAAAGAATTAATAACTGATAAAAAAAGAATTAATAATAATTTTAAAACATGTTATTGAAACATTAAGTTTTATAATTTAGGCGCGCATCTCAAATATATACATAAAATATATATACACGACAAAAGGAGCGGGATGGAAAATAGGGATTTAAACATAGGTTAGTAGATGGAAACATGAAGCTCAATCTTAAGCTAAGATTGACTGCTTCAGTATATATATATTGATGATTTGGGTAATTATGTAAATTGGTTGTGAAATATTTTTAGATAGTGAATGATATAATATAGATATATATTAGATTAAAAGTAAATTATTTAAGGGTTAATTAAAAGTAAGAAATGAGATTTAAAATTATATATAAAGTTATATGTAATTTAATGTATATAATATATGTATATAACTGGTTAAATGGTAGTTAGTGTAGATTTTATTTATATATGTAATAGTTTATATGATTATATAATGGTTATGTAATATGAATGTTAGAGGGAGTGTTAGTAGATGTATTGTATGATATGCAGAAGATTTGGATAAAAAATTTATTAAAACAGGCAAAACTCACTATACGTATACAGAAGCATAAGAGATGGTGGTCATGTGATGTTTATTGGATAAAAAATTTATGTCAGTATGCTTATGCAAAACGTGGGATAATTGTGTTGGAGAATTGTTGAGTGTAATAGTTGCAAGGAATGGGATAGAAAAATAGATGCATTAATAAAAAATAGAGAGTTGGAGAGATGGAGAACTAGTACGGAGAGTAAAAAGAGTTTAAATGTATATAGAAGTAAATGGAATATTGGATGTGAGTTAATTTATGATAATAGCAAGGAAAGTTGTTAACTGTTTAAGGCTCAAAAAGAATCTTTAGCAATAAGTAAATACACACATAATGGAAAAATGTGGATGATTTAATCTATGAGTTGTGTAAGGAAAGCATAGAAAATATTAGGCATCTGTTGATTGAATGTTAATGCTTGCAAGTAGAAAGGGCACAAATAATGAAGATGTGGGAAAATAAATATAAACAAAGTGATTATATAGAAGGTAGGTTCTTGGTTTTTATGCTGGGTTTGGGAAAAGATAAGGGGGATTTAAATATAAAGACCATGGAGTTGACAGAGATTATGTTGTGGAAATTGGATGGAGCAGGATAGAGAAGAATATGGGAAAAACTTAGGGCAGAAATAGAAAGGGTGAGTAAAGTGACTAATAGGTTTCTCTAGGCTAGATAACCGAGAGATTCCTGATTCCGAAAAAGAAGTCACAGTGCATCTCATCTCACGTGATGTATTGGAAAATTATGTATTTTGAAAAGGTCCTAATATAGGGTGAAAACAGATGAAATAAAATGTTTGTTTATTATTTTTAATTAATTGTTTAATTTCAATTGAGTTGAAATAATTTTTAATATCTTGTAATCTGAATATAACTTTCTGTAATGTAATATAAACATAATATTTACTTCATATTGCTTAGTTTGGAATTTAACTGTTTTTTCCATCTATCTAAAGTTAGTTCTTCAGTAGCTTTCTTGGAAAACTGCAGCTGTGGTGCAAATATTTTATGAATTTTTTTTATCATGAATATATTTTACTAATGAATAGGTGCTCCTGTCTGAAAGCAATGATCTCACATTAATTTTTGTATAATGTATTCACTATTATATTGAAAAAAATATATTCAAGTCTACTCCTTTACAATGTTTTCCTATTCTTTCACATGTTCTTCCCAGTTATAAGAAGGTAGGTTGCCTCCCATAAACTGTATACAATGCTCTTAAGTAGATTAGAGTTTCTCAAAATAATGTTTCAGTTTCTATGAGTTGTCTCAAATAAAGATTCCTTTTGGACGTTCAGCTAAGAATGTATTCAAACAAGTGAAGCATTATGGTATAAAATGAACTTCTTAATGATCATTCAAAAATTTTTTTTTCCCGATTCAATAGTGCATCTAGCTAGATTTGATTTTTTTTAAAACATTACTGGACTCATCAAGAGATTTAGAATACCCAATGATTGATGCACTCATCTGCTTCATAAAATGGATGACAATAAACACAAACTCTAAATAAGTGACTGTCAAATCTATGATCTAAAATAACAGAATTAAAAGATTTCATAAAACCATTAGTGAATTTATCTCGTGGCTGAATTTAATGTTCGTTAAAATTTAAGCTTTCTTAAAAAACAATTTATAGGCTAAATAAATGAATTTACTGAACTGTTTTGTTTTTTATTTTATTTTTAAATGGTATTTACTTTATGTGCTAATTTATTACTATATTGTATATACATTTTTAAAAGATTTGTAGTAAATGCTTATTTTACGTGGTTTGCTATTGTTTGCAAATTCCAATATCCACAACAAGATGTAGAACGACATATTGCAATTTCTGAAGGACTATTGTATATTTTATTGAGAATTTTGTTTGTTAGTATATTGTCTATCAGTATGCCATACTTCAGGAAATTATCTTTTAAAATTCTGATTTTTCATAATGTATAATGATGAGTATTATTTTTGTCATCTCTCTATTTGTAAATGAAATTAAAATACTTATAAATAAACATTAGGTAGGATTTAATGCAATCTATTACAAATATGTCTTTTAAAATTGATATACTTAATATGAAATAATACTTGAATTTCTCATAGCACATATTTAGCATTATATAGTATTCTAGTAATTTGAATACTTGTTAACTGTAAGAGATTCGCAGTACAAAAATTCATGTATTAGTATTTTAAAGCAATCTTTTTATTTAAATGTGAACTTATATATTATATTTAAATAGGAAATGTAACATTTAATGCACACTCTTCAAGACAGAGACAATTATGCAATAATGAAATCTATTTCTGTAGTGTAATTTTCTCTTCACCACTCTCATGCAAGGTAGGGAATGGTTTCTATCCACTTTTAACACCTTATGGAGGGATGTAATTACAAACATATGACCTAAGACATGTGAAAATGATGCACATTTCAGGCTGAACCAGCATTCATCAGCTGTCTCACATCACAATCTCTTACACGTATCTTTATTATATTAATGCATCTATTCTAATATCCCTTTCTTTGCAATATAACACTCAACAATTCATCTAACATGATGATCCCACCTTTTGTACACAAGTATACTGACATAGTCTTTATCCAAATCTTCTGTGTACCATACTACCTTTCTCACCCATCTTGTCTGTCCTTACTCATAACCCAGTTAAATACTGTTTTGGATATTCCTCTTATCCTTAAATTGCAATCTACTGAACATTTTCATTTTTTTTTTACATCTCTCATATAAAAACTATCATTCTTCTTGTATTTCTATGACTATATTATTTTCTTCCATCCATTTTGCAATTTTTCCTGCCACCATAACTATAATTGGTTAACTTTCTATTATCCTTACCTTTCCTTAAATAATAGCCTTACTCTTGTATTATTCCAACTATCTGTAAATTCTTTCTTCTGTGCCATCTTACTAAAATATGATAATAGATTTAATTTTGCCCTAGTTCCCAAATTCATCATCATCTCTGCTGCACATCCATCTAAACTTCTTGTCTTTCCACGTTTCAATTTTCTCCCCACCTCATTCAATTCATTTTCTGTAAGACTAATATTTCCATTACTATGTGCTTTTATGTTTGTTATCACTCTGTCTTTCACATTTAACATCTTTTCTATATCCATTACATACTTCTCTAGAGCTACACTTTTTCTCATCTTTTAGTAATATTATTTCTCTCTCTTCTACATTCCTTTTTTTAATATATTTCCAAATTTTTTTACTCCATCTCTTCCACTTTTATTAATATCCTCCAATAATTTACTATTTAATTTCATTCTTTATCTATAATTATCTATTTTAGCCAACTTCTATTTTTTAAAATAGTTTTTTCATTTAATATTAACATCTTTTTCACTTTCTTTGTTTTTAATAGCACATTTATGTTCTCTGCATGCTTTTTTTTTCTCTTTTACACATTTAGTAATTCTCAAGTTTCTATTATTTTTATTCTTCTACATAGTCTCACCTAAAACCCTATTTGTCCCTTTTTGTATTTCATCACACCAGTCCTTATATTTATCCCCAGCGAACTCTTCCATGATTTCTTCTACTTTTATTTTATATTCTTCTAACTTATTCTTATCATTCTTTCTCCATCCATATCTTTCACTATCCTTTCTACTTTTATTACTACTTTCCATTACATTACTAACCATTTCTATAATAAAGAAATTATAATCTCAATTACATATTCTCTCTTCATTATCAAACACTTTAATTTTCCATACTTTATTCATTCCCTCTTTCTCTACTAATACATAATCTATTGTGTGAAATATATTATTTCTAGACCATGTGTATTGCCCCTCATAAATATTTGATAAAGTTTCAATGCTCAAATTCATTCTCTGACAGAAAATTTTCAAAAGCTTGCAATTTTTGCTATTTATAGCATCAATTTCTTCATTATGCCCATTCATATTCCCCATAACCATTATTTTCTTCCCCCCTTTTTTTGAAAACTGCATATCTTTAACTAAGCATTTATATATGCTACTCTTTCCACTCCATTATAGTTTACTATGTTCAGTGGCTGTATACAGTATAGCTCCCATCCATTCTTGTCTTCCTAACTTATTTCAAACCACAAATGTTCTTGACACTATATAGTATTTAAATATTTTTTGACATAACTCCTAAACTACCATCCCTTTTTTCTTATTTTCTATTTATACCCTGCCATACCAAGTCTTCCAATGTAAATTCATTTCTTGGATGTGTTTTCACTACTGCTAATATCTCAAGCCCTTCATTTTTAACTGCCTTGTTTAATTCCAGACACTTTTCTGGTCTCCTACTATCTTTCATATTCAAATATCCAATTTTAACAATTTTTTTTTTATTATTCTTTTTTAAATTTTTTTGATTCTTTCTTCTCTCTTACATTTATAATTAGCATTTTATCATTAGTTTTACAAATCCATTCCCTCTCCATATCAAATTTATATCTAAATCAGCTACCCTTTGTTTACTTCTTACATCCCATCCATTCTTAACTTTTTTTTGATAATACTGCAATTTAAAACCCTACTCCCCTTTATAAGTTTCCCGAATTATAATATTTTTCATAAATCAAATCTCCTAATGCTTCATTTCTTTGTTTTGCTAAATACAATCCATCTTTACTCGATAACTCTCTTTTAATAACAAAAAATCTCACACCTTCACAAACATAACGTTATTTCTCTCGCATAATTTTTTCAATTTCTCATTTATAGAACATGCCTTATCTAACATATACCTATTATCGAACCTTGGGAGTAATCCAACTACTATTCTTTCTTTAACCTTATTCAAATTATTAATCGACTCTTTGTACTCATCCATTACTTTCTCCAATGGCTCTGACAAATTATTTGTCCATACCATAACATAAACATCTATACTCCTTTGTTTTTTTACCTTATTTGTAACACCCCTAATTTTAGCTCCAGGAAAACATACTGTCACATACCTATTTCTGTTTTCCCTTACAATTACATCTCCATATCCTCAAATTAGTGAGTCCCCTATCAAGACTGTTTCATAGCTTACTTTTCCTACTTCATCCATAACATTCTTTTCCACCTTCTGAACTTCCTTATTTATTTCTTCCTTATCATTTCTATTCATTAATTTTTTGATCTGTTCACACATCATCTCTAATATTTTTAACTTCTACATTCTTTACCTCATCCTCTATCTCATTTATTCTTTGCCTAACTATCTCCATTGCACTACTTATTTTGTCATCTATATCTCTTGTCACTCCACTAAATATATAATCCATTCTGCAGTCCTTATCTACATTTTCCTCCATTTTTCCTGACTTTTTCTTTAAACTGTTTATACTTAGAAACCATTTAATACCTTTTTTATCACATTTATACATGATCTACACAACCATATACCTTTTACATCCTTCCTAGTCTTATTTAAGCATTTCAAATAGAAAATCTTATGACATACGATACACTCTATGAAAGCACACCTAATTTCCTTCTGATCATTATATATACATTGTGGGATACAAATGTAATCCACATTTCCTTATTTTTCAATTCCTCTATTCTATATTTAAAGTTATGGTTTTTCTATTAATCTTCAAACCTCTTTATACAAAAGGCAAAAAACTTTTTTAAATGGCGATTGATAAACCCATACTCCACTAAACTAGACCTCAAACTTACCCTCTTTCTCAAATAAATCAACCTTTTTCTTAAATTGAAAATTTCTTTAATAGAAAACCTACTAAAAATCAACTAATCATATGTATGACTTAGTTTTAAAGCCTCCTTGCAGTAAACACGCACACAAATATTTTTCCATTTATATTAAAAATGATATATTGAATCACTTTTCATACCTTAGCAATATTTTTTTCAATTTTTCCAATTCCATTTAAATCTATCTCTCTGCACTCCAAGTTTCTTTTCTTATCCACTCACTAAGAAAATGTTTTCCAACAATAGAAATTTTTCCAGATGATATTAAAAATATATAAAACTTTAACTTATCTTACAGAACAAATTAGCCATATCAGCACAGCAAGGCAGTCAAAGTTAAATAGCATCTCTCTCTTTACAGCAATTCCATCTAGTGTAAGCTATAATAATCAATAGGTGTCAAACGATTTGTGCATTTAAATCCCTATCTATTGCCTACTCTTCCAATATCTCCAGATTAGTTTCTAGCTACTGGCTGTTATCAGTAAGGAATCTTGGATCTGAGACAAAAGCACTTAGAGTTTGGATTCAAATTGCTTTCAGATTCAAAGCTTCTCACTGACAACAGCCAGAAGTTAGAAATTAACCTAAAGATATGAATGAATAAGCACTAGATAGGAACAGTATTGTATGGAGAGAGTTACTACTATTTTAATAATTTATGCAAGGAAAAGAAATGGAGAGCAGATAAATTCTATCTCACATGGATTATTTACACTGTTAATATTAAAAGTAGTTGCTTATATTATTAGTTACACAAGAAAGTTTTTATTCAAGATACAACAAACTAAGGCAATTGTAAACCTCTCTTCAAGTGTAAATAATTGATTGGTAAGGGTTTCCATGGATGGTACAATTTCTCAGGAAATTAAGAAAAAACAAAGGAATGTCTGCATTTACTACAAAATTACTATATTTCATTAGTATTGCTGAAGAAAATCCTCTCTTTTCAATATTAGTCATGTGATTGCAATGTGTGCAATAATATCACAATGAAATGGAATATATCTGATAACAAATCAAAGTAGAACTGCCATAATGAACTCTCAAAAAAACCATAATTATAATAAAAATTTAATACATAGAAAGTATAGATTCTTGTGAATTAAAGATGGATCTCGAAAATGTTTTAGGTAATAGATAGCCATCTAATGTTAATAGGTACTAAGGAAAATTAATTACACCTAGTTGACAGAAATAACTAGGACAACATCCATGTGAATTTGGATAGACTAGTAGTTAGTTTTTTCAAGTTTTTCTTCACTTTTTGGAAAAAGGTTTTTGGCACGTGTGTTATTTAATCCATTATCATTTTTTTTAAAATAAAAAGCTTAAAAAGGATGGCCAAATAACATATTTTATCTTATTTTGTTACTCTAATGAGAACACATTTTTTTAAAAATAAAATAAGCATAAATAATAATTTCTAGCAAAGTAGTACCTAATGTATATTCATATTTTCAAAGTTAATGATGAATTTATCATGTGATGAAATTAACATCCTATGATGCCCATGATTTGTGGTTTGATTCTATACTAGGTGAACAATATTATTTTTTTTTCCAAATGTAAATTTAGCATTTTTTTTTCCAAGTAAACTATAACTAATCTAGCTCTTCATTGGTCAGTAAATGGGTATTTAGATAGTGAGTAAAAATTCATTGTCAACCTGGATTAGTCAAATGGTTGCCGATGCAATGATTGGAAAAAACTACAAATGAATTCAATGTTTGCTTGGAGAAATGTCATACTCTTGCTGAGCCTCTCGATTACCATTTCCAGATAAATACTTACACATTACATTTAGCAATACAACGTATAGATTAAATCTCTTTTTAATTATTTACATAGGCTTAGTTAAACCAGTTGTAGAAAGATCATTGATTGCATTTATAAACATTATTCTCTAGTAAACTTCAATTGTAAAATCAGAAAAGTGATGATTGATTTATTTTGTTTTTAGATTGAACATGCCGTTGAACAAGATTCCAGTCAAGGACAGATTCGTGCAAAGACTGCAAGTCCTTTTATTCAGCGTAAGGTGGGTAGACTTATATAGTATTGTACATATGTATATAATATTAGAAATAAAAATACACACAGAAAATAGTTTTTTAATAATATTTAGCTTTATTACTGCCTAGTATGGTTTCAATATATTTTTACTATATCATATTCATGGTATATAGAGATGTGATTAATACCATGGTTTGTTATATCAATATTTAATTAACTGTTCACAAGTTCACTTTTAATTTAAAATTTGAATTTAAATATTTAAATAGCCCATTTCTTTGAAATGAGCACATTTGTTTCTTTTTTGTTAATAAAAAAACAGTCATCAGCTATTGCACACACTTCTTTAATCTTCCACTTTCTATCCTCTCTCTGTGTGTACACTATCTCTACTTTTGTTAGCTCGAATCTATGACCAGTTTTCTGCTTACAGTCTCTAAATATTGAAGTGTATTCTTTGTCTCTGAGAGCTCTGTTGTATAAATATTTGTATTGAGCAAGTCTTGTTGACAATTTAGCGCTCAACCCCCCATAATATGCAGCATAGACTACTTGATGTGCCGATTCATTCGATATAGTGTCTTTAAAGTTATTAATTCATTGGTTAAGTGATGGAGCAGTTTGAAAGCTTATATTAAATTTATTTTTACATAATATTTTTTTAATTTGTGTGCAATCTTTGGAATATAAGGTAAGCTTATCCAGTTTTTAGGTTCCACTTGTTCGTTGGGTAAAGGTTTTCTTATTTTTTTATAGAATCTCTTTATGGTGCTTATGATTTTATCCTTTATTTCGGAGGTCATTTATGGACTGTTCAATATTATTCATTTTATTGTATTCAAACTTGTGTAGTGTATAATTTCTGTGAAAGAAATTCTTCCATCCCATTTATGTGATATTGGAGTTATTGATCTAGACTTGATCACATTGTACCCATTTCAAAGAAATGAGCTGTTTAAATATTGGCCTCTTTAAATATTCAAATTTAAATTTTAAATTAAAATTGAATACTTGAATAATTAATTAAACATTGATATAAAGAGCCATTTAATCACACCACTATATGCCATGAATATGATATAGTAAAAGTATATTGAAAGCATGCTAGGCAGTAATAAAGCTAAATATTATTAAAAAACTACCTTTTCTGAGTGTATTTTGATTTTACCAGATATTACGTTGGCTCAGAAAAGAAGAAAATTAGTAACAATTGAATTACAAAAGTAATATTAGAAAAAAAAAAAAAATCCACATTATAAATGTATATTATAATAGTGAGTTATTAATATTTACAAATGAAGAAGAAATGATTGTAAAGATTTCCACCAAAAAAAAATAATTTAAGAAAAGCAGTTTGCATATTATCATTTAATATTATTAGACTTTAAATAATAAGAATAAAAAAATAATCAATTCTCATCTGTTCTCTATTTAAAATTGAATTTCTGAATGACGCAATTTATATTTTGTGGAATTAATTATAAATTTAATAGTATTTCAAAATTATCAGTTAAAAAATTAATTGAATAACTTTATTGCTTAAGAATTCAAAAGAAATTTAAGATCAAAAATACCAGAACTGAAATCGATCCAAAAATCATGTGTTCCAGGGTCTGACATTTTACCACTATACTAAACTATGTAGGACTAAGTAATATTTAAATGAGTTTATTGCTCAGATGTTGATAAGAAGTTTGATTGCTGGGAATACTAGAACTGAATTTGATCCCATGATTTTATGTTCCAGAAGATGATTGGCAAAGAAAAAAGTGAAATGACTTAATTCCTTTAGAGTTTAAGAAGCTCATGTTGTGGAAATTCCAGAACTGGAATTGATCCAAGGACGTTAGTTCCAGAATCTGACACTCTTCCACTACCCTAAATCATATTATCTTTTAAAGAAAGAGGAACCACTCAAAAAGAGAATAAATAACTTTTATCAACAGACATTGAATATCAGCAGTCTTATTTTATCATGATATCAAAAACATAAATGTATAACCATGAAAGTGAAAATCTTTGTCAAAAAAATTTAAGTTTTCAAAAATTGTAGTAATTATTCTTTTCAGGATTATATATGATTAAAAGTTTCTTATGATAAAATTTCAAATCTCTTATAAAATTTCCAGTGAGAGAATTTAGACAACTCTAGGTTCAAGACATTTTTACACCTGTAGAAGAATTTGAGGGTTATCATTATCAAACAGTGGTTCTTCATAAACTCAGATCAAATATAAGGGTTTGTAAATAAATTAACCAATGTCTATCCAATTCCAAACATTGCGATATCCTAGAAACATTAATGATTGGTTGGATTTTTATCAAATTAGATTTGAAGATGATATTCTGTCTGATTCCAGTGGATAGTTGTTTTATCATTATCATATTCACCATGCATGTAAATGGGTCATATACATTATGGAGGAAAGATAATTTTTATCAAGTGCATTTGTTAAGCTGAGTCTTTGAATTTCCATAGACATTTAATAGATAAACATGAAATCTATCAATGCTCCCATCAAAATTGTGATAATTGCAATTAAACTTAGTCAAGTAAATATAAGTCCTATTTGGGACTTAGAAACTTTGAAGGATTCTGAAGAGAAAAATGTATTCTTGCACTTTTTTTAAGATCTCTAGAGATCTGTATAAGATTAAAACATTTATAGTCACAAAGGAATTTCTGATAACCTTCTTATTCACTTCCAAATAATAAATTGTCCAACTATTGATTCAACAGGATGTGGAATAGTTGCTATCATAACAAAGATACTTTTCACCCAGTAGATTATTCTTCATATTCTTTGCAGATTAAAATTATAGACAATTGAAGTATTTGCATTTTGAATACAGAAGTGTCACTAATTTATATAATATCAGAAAATTTATTATCTTCATGTATTATCAACTCCTCTTGGCCATTATTTCAAAACTAAGTCACTTCCAGACTACTTATCACTACGATGGTATTACCAGTGTTCATTACAATTTTATTCATAAGGAAGGATTCCTTATGCAAACACTTTTTCTTGATGTCTAAAATAGGAATCCATAATTGAAGAAGAAAAAGTATATTATTTTAATAAATTAAACTCATCTTTTAACAATGAAATTATTGCAGTATTGGCAAACAAGAACCAGGTTATGCTAAACTAATTAGATAGATTGTTGGAAAATGATTTGATTCTTGATCAAAAATCTCACGCTAGCATAATGGAGTCCTGTTATCTCCTGAATGCTGCCAAACCATTTTAAAGTCTTCCAGAAATAATATTATGGCATAGTTTTAATTAAAACTGGTCATATAATGTAGATTAGTTAAAATAGATAGAATTTGTTCCAAATGTGGTGATTGCTTGTGAAATATTTAAGCTTAGATTGTGATCCACTTCATATTTGCCATAACTTGTATGCAGAAATCTGAGTTAGAATGTGTCTGTTGTCTATATTGATTTGTTTTGATTATATCAATTACTTTAGTTGCATGTATAAATTGTTGTTTGACTTTTGATAATAGATTAGTTTCTTTTTTGTTTGTTATTACTGAATTTATGCAAACTCATCATTCTGTCACTAAATCTGTGAAATGTTATTTACTGTTTGTAACCTTATATATATATGAAGTTCAAACTTTTAGTAAGATGAAATGAATCATTATCATAGACTAAATAAATGCCATCACTAGTATTTTATTATCTCCTTTTGGTTTAAGTATATTTGACTTGCTTCATTTAGGAGTTTCACCATATGTTATAGTGCTCAATTTTATTGGTACTTTTTTTCAGTTATGTTCTTTGATTCCATTATTGTTTGATTTTTCCAGTTTTATCACTACTCAGTATTTTAACTTTTTATATTTTAAAAAGGATATATATATATTTTATTTCATCTTTGCTATTGTTTAAATAAGAGCACATTCTGTTAATGGGATATTTTCTACATAAAAAAGGGGCAGGGGGAGCATCTATAAACATAAGTTCTGGATCTTTATTTGTAGCAAACATTAGAATATACAGTGAAATACTTTTTATTATTGTTACTATCTATCTATATGTCTGTCTGTCTGTCTGTCTGTCTGTCTATCTGTCTGTCTGTCTGTCTGTTCGTCCGTCCGTCCGCCTGCCCGCCCGTCCGCCCATCCGTCCATCTATCTATTTATAAATCAAATGGTTTATTGCTAAGGAGTTAGTAAGTCTGAGTACCAGATGTCATAGAGCATAACTTCATTTCTCAAATCTTGATTTTTAGAGTCTGTCTCTTTACCACTGCATTCAAAGTAAACGTCCATATGTACTATAATAACAAGGACATTGCTTATTGCATATGATTAAAAGATTGGAATCACTTTTTCAATTTCAAGCTGCTATATAATAAATTAGCATTTCCTTATTCCAAAATCTATCAAATCTCAAGTAAGATTACTAAATAAATACATATATGAGAATTAATAACAATCATATAATAGACTTCTGCAATCCACAGTTAAGTATAATTATCACAGAGGGGATGCTTAAAAATGAGTCTTTTATTTGTTTATTTAGGAATAAAGAAAATTGAATAATGAATGAATTTGTGTTTGTTTTGTTGTATCATAAAGGTTAAAAAATTTAATAAAATAAAATATTAAAAAATTGCCAGTCATTATTATTTATTAATAAATTATAAATGCGAAGGTGAGGAGGAGGGTATTAGAAATGTGGAATATGCTCTGATATTTTTGTAAAAGCTCAGTTGTTTTTTAATATCATTCAACATTTACAATGACTATTATGTAATTATAGTTTAGCAAAAAAAAAAGTTTATAATACTGAAAGAAGAAAAAGTAAAAACTTAAATTATTATTCACATGATCACATTTCCTGTACTAGCACATTAATTGTTGATAAACAGAGCAAAACTCTCCATACAGTATTGCCACCTGTGCTAAACAGAGTAATCAATGAATTCCAGAAGGCTTGTGCATAAAATCCCTATGCAATGCCTACTCATCCAATATCCCCAGACTAGTTTCTGGCTTGTGGCCTTCGTCAGTGAGTTTGGATCTGAGAGCACTGCATCTAGATCTTAGGATCTAATGCAACCCTCTAACAACCACCTTTTATCTCTACTTAACTACAAAACTATGAGAATGAAATTGAAAACACAAAAAATATTTTCAATCTAAGCTCAATAGCTTATATAGTCATATGGGTCTGAACTCAGTTCAGCACCCATACATTTTGGTGTCTTTGGCTTTTTTACAACCATAGTCACCACTATCCTATTAGGCAGGATTGGTGTTAAACCATTAAGCATCACATGATCACATTTCCTATACTAGCACATTAATTGTTGATAAACAGAGCAAAACTCTCCATACAGTATTGCCACCTGTGCTTAGATTGAAAATATTTTTTGTGTTTTCAATTTCATTCTCATAGTTTTGTAGTTAAGTAGAGATAAAAGATGGTTGCTAAAGGGTTGCATTAGATCCTAAGATCTAGATGCAGTGCTCTCAGATCCAAAGCTCCTCACTGACGAAAACCACAAGCCAGAAACTAGTCTGGGGATATTGGATGAGTAGGCATTGGATAGGGATTTTATGCACAAGCCTTCTGGCATCCATTGATTACTCTGTTTAGCACAGGTGGCAATACTGTATGGAGAGTTTTGCTCTGTTAAATTATTATTATTTTTTAAAAATTGTTTTGAGTTTGGTTAATCCAATAAACAATCTAGCAAACAGATTTGAAATGGACTGCAGAGTTTGTTTAATGATCAATAGATGTACTTAGTGAAGTGGTAAATTTGGAAGTTAAAAAAACAATGTGGGATTATATATTAATGGTTTTATTGCTTAGTCTTCATTGCATCATAAGTTAAGAAAGTATTTAAGGTAGGGTTTCAAACATTGGGGAGAATCGATGTTTTATTATTTAGTAGTTATCTCTTAAATTCACATAGACTGAAAAACAATAATCTTAGTAATAAGAAAAGTTCTAATGCATAGTTTAATAACTAATTGCTGTGATGTAAGAAAAGATGATGGTAATCTATGCAGGAATTGGAATTGTTTAGAATAGCAGCAGTATGAAAACTGCTTCTCTGTGTTGCTGTAATCACAGAATATTAACAGCTTGATCCACCAATTGTAGCCAATATTGATGAGATGCAGTGTGAGGGACCTTCTAAAATAGTGCCTTCAGTTTTTAAACATATCTGCATATCTTATGATGTGACTGAATATGAAATTATCTATCTGCCAAATTTCTACGTGTAATAGTGAAAGTACAATAAAATTTTATCTATTGAAAAGAAATAACCTCAAGGCAAAACGGAAGAAATTTACCAATGTAAGAACATTCATCAGAAAATATATGTTGGAAAGAATTTGACCAATATGGTGGGCACACAAGAAATTGAAGTAACTTTAAATTCAAAAAGTTGGATATAAATTTTCGAAGTTGAATTGGGATTTAAATTCTAAAAATCTACCTAAATGAGAATGTTTATATTTATTTAATTAAATTCATAGTCTTTTTTAATACTGGTTGTATTCTCTTTTCCATGTTATAAATATAATATCTTTTTATCTAAGGGATTAGGACTTGTTTTAAAGAAAGTATAAAATTTGATTTGGGTTTATGTGTAATTTATTTGTATTTTTGTTTATATACACTTAAAAATTGTGTGTCAGTATAAGCTGACCTTTTTAGACAATGTGAAAAGTTTCATGTATATTTTGGGCAGATGTCTGTCACAATAAAAATGGGGAACAGTTATAAAATTAGATTTTAAAATTGATGTGATTATTGACATGTGGTAGTGAGTTTAATTATTTGGTTGGTGAAATCCTCATTTTATATTGCCTTTGGATCTTGTTTAATTAAATTATTTAAATTATGTATGTGATGTGGGTGATAATTAGATATTGAGGGTGTAATTTTAGCATATGGGAATTAGCTACCAATGTATATAAAGCTAGGATTATTTGGACTAATAATTTGAATGAGGTATGTTGGTTATTCTTGTGCTCACATGGTTTTATTAATTGTAAATGCAAAATTTCAGCATCACATTAAGTTGAGCAGTGGAAAGATGCTTTAATTATTTAGTTTTTCAGAGATATATGATTAGAATGTATTGTAGTTATCATTTAGGCATATTAAACTATTGGCAAGATGCCCTAGCAAACAGGGTTTACTTTCATTTATCCAACCTGTACTATTTGTCTACTTTTGTATGGTAATTTATTCAATTACTTGGAAAGAAATCAATCATATCCATTTCACATTTAAGAATTATTTATTTATTTATTTATTTGATTTCTGTATTTACTCTAGCTCTTTTATTTGTTTCATTACAATATATATATATGACATTGATTTTTATAGTCAAAATACTTAGAATAGTTATATGAAAACAGGCAAAACTCTCCATACAGTAGTGCCACTCAGTATAATGCAGAGTAATCAGTGGATACCAGAAGGCTTGTGCATAAAATCCCTATCTAGTGCCTACTCATCCAATATCCCCAGACTAGTTTCTAGCTTGTGGTTTTTATCAGTGAGGAGCTTTGGATCTGAGAGCACTGCACCTAGATCTTAGGATCTAATGCAACCCTCCAGCAGCCACCTTTTATCTCTGCTTAACTACTAAACTATGAGCTAAAATTGAAAACACAATAATATTTTCAATCCAAACTCATTAACTTATATAGTCATATAGGTCTGAACTCACAGATGAAAGCCACAAGCTAGAAACTATTCTGGGGATATTGGACGAGTAGGCACTAGATAGGGATTTTATGCACAAGCCTTCTGGCATCCATTGATTACTCTGGCTTGCACTGAGTGGCACTACTGTATGGAGAGTTTTGCCTGTTTTAATAACAGTTATGAGTAAGCATAAAAAATGGTGATCGTGTGATGTTTAGTGATTTTATAATTATATGGTTAATTGTTAAGCATTATTTAAAATCTAATAATTTTCACTTATATTTTTCCTTTATTGTCACTTATTATTTCATAATTTGTTTGCATGTTTGTAGATAATTAAGTTAGCTGCAATACCTGCAATGTATGGAGTAAAAGATTGTGTTTCTAATATGCGTAATGTACTCTTACGAGAAAATCCACACATCTCAGACATGAAAATTCGATCTGTAGCTAATTATTTGAGTGACAAAATTACTTTCTGTATTAAGCAAGAGTTTCCAGGCATTTTCAAAGTTCAGGTAAGTAGTTGAAGTCAATAGCATTTGAATGAGTTTACATTTTAATTTAATCATTTTAAAATTAAAAATATTAAGGCCAAAAAAGATGGATTTATTTAATTTTTTAATAAAATGTACATTGTGTAGATACACACTATAACTGATGTTTTTTGAGACAAAGTTATCAAATTGTATTGGCTATAGAAAAAAAGAAAATATATGTTCAAGAATGAAAAATAATGTTGAAAAAATGGATTTATCTGCTGTTAAGGCAAACTTAAATATATTAATATATTGTCATGAACATAACAGAAAAAAAAAGATCACCCAGTAAAATAAGACAATTATTTTGGACTGTGAAACAAAATATTGCTATTTTATGTTATTCATGCAAGAGTAGTATTATTGACTTCAGTAATACATTGTACACACATTTCTTTGTGTTATGTACATGGGGTGGGGGAGGGGGATCTATAATCCCAGCCATATCAGTGACAATAATAAAATAAATCACACAAAAACTTTATTTATCCCAGCAAGTTTATTTCTCTATGCTGAAGATTATTAATTAAACAAATAAAATAAATAACAGTAAACAATAATATAACAATAAGAATTATTCCACAACTTTGGAACAAACATTAGAATAAATTTGTGTGGAGAAAATATATATATAGTTCATTAATTTGGGCTTGCTTTAACTCTTATATTTTAAAGTCTATATATGAATATTCTTCACTCTTAGTTATTCTCCATTAACACAATTATATATATTGCTTATACTTTAGCACTGCCATTTCTTCTCTCGAAAAATGCATTATCATTATCAATTTGACAACTCCACTGCTTGTTAGCTATGTGATTGCTTTCAGTTTACATATTGCTTTCAACTAATGATATATCAGTTTATCTTTTTATTAGCTATGCTAATTTGCATAATTAGTGTAGTGTTTTGTAAAAATGGCAGACATGTTTGTGCACTCCAGAAAAAAACTAGAATTTATTCGAGAGGTTGTTTTAGATCGCGCGCTGATAACTGTGGAATTTAATTAAGGCATTGACGTAATGGTGATCGACAATTGTAAGAAATATTTGCTGATTACAAATATTTCTAGATAAGAGACGTTACCTTATTGGTCAGTGCATTGATTGATTGTTGCAGTTATCAGAAAGTGATAAGAAGACTGAGTAACAACTACGCAGTATAATATAGAGAGTAGTAGAGAGCAGTCAAGCAGTATTGAGTAAGCAGTATTTGAGTAGAGATATCTCGCATCAGTGCTGGCGGTTAATGACCAGCGCCCAGTGGAAATATAGTTCACGGGTGTAGCTGAAAGAGCCCACAGAGATGGGGAGACCGCAGCGGAGATATTCAGACCATTCGTTGGAGAGCATTCGTTGCAGACCAATTCGTTGGAGAGCATTCATTGCAGACCAATTCGTTGGAGAGCATTCATTGCAGACCAATTCGTTGGAGAGCATTCGTTACAAGAGAGAATTTGAGCAGATATAACATTGGCGCAGTCGCATTTGGAACCTGTGAGTAGCAAATAAGTTTTGAACAACAAGTTTAGCTATAGACGGAGAAACCTGGTGAAAATGAAAATCCCAGTTAGTAACGTTAATATCGGAAGCTGAGTCCGCCACGCTTGCGCAGTCACCATTGAACGTAACTGGCGAAAAAGTTTCAGCAGCAGTTAAATCTTATATGTCTGAGTGAAATAACAGGAAAGTAGGAATAGAAAAACAACACCACACAACAAGGGTTTTCTGGAGTGGAGGGAGGTGTAGTGTTTTGTAAAAATGGCAGACATGTTTGTGCACTCCAGAAAAAACTAGAATTTATTTGAAAGGTTGTTTTAGATCGCTCGCTGATAACTGTGGAATTTAATTAAGGCATTGATGTAATGGCGATCGACAATTCTAAGAAATATTAGCTGATTACAAATATTTCTAGATAAGAGACCTTACCTTATTGGTCAGTGCATTGATTGATTGTTGCAGTTATCAGAAAGTGATAAGAAGACTGAGTAACAACTACACAGTCTAATATAGAGAGTAGTAGAGAGCAGTCAAGCAGTATTGAGTAAGCAGTATTTGAGTAAAGATATCTTGTGTCAGTGCTGGTGGTTAATGACCAGTGGAAATGTAGTTCACGGATGTAGCTGAAAGAGCCCACAGAGATGGGGAGACCGCAGTGGAGATATTCAGACCATTTGTTGGAGAGCATTCGTTGCAGACCAATTCGTTGGAGAGCATGTGTTGCAAAACAATTCGTTGGAGAGCATTCGTTGCAGACCAATTCGTTGGAGAGCATTAATTGCAGACCAATTCGTTGGAGAGCATTCGTTGCAAGAGAGAATTTGAGCAGATATAACAATAAGTATTTAATTTATTTTAATAACAAAGTTTCCTAAAGTGTTCTACTTTTTGGGGAGAAAACAATACCAAGTACTGTCTGTACATATTATAAAAATCACATAATAAACTTTATTTATATATTTATAAATATGGGTACAGTTCAGAAACATTATAATGAATTTAAATTAGAACTTACAAATCGGTTTCAAGTATTAGTAGATTTTGAACATGATTCAGATTTGAATGATATTAATAGGAAAATAAGCAATACACTTTTAAAAACTGCAACAAAGATAGCTAGTAGAAAAAAGCAGCAATTGACCAATAAAATTTCTATTGAGACTAGAGAATTTATGAAGAAAAGAAAGAATATGAGAATATACAACAATGATGCATTAAAACGGATTGAATATCTCGAATTTTGTAAAATGGTGCGGAAAACAGTTGAAAATGATATAAGAAAGTATAATTGTGAACTAGCAAGGAAAGCTGTAGAAGAGAATAAAAATCTAAAGAGTGTAAAACAACATTTTGATATTGGTAGGAAATTTATATCTGCAATAAGAAAAAAAGATGGCATTATTACTAAAAAGAGAGATGACATCATAAAATGTGTAGAAAACTATCAAGAATTATATAGTAATAAAGAACAAGTGCCTCCTATACATATTATATCTTCCGAATTGCCCAGAATTTTGAATGAGGAAGTGAGACATGCAATTAAATTTATGAAGAAAGGGAAGGCTCCAGGTAATGATGGAATTGTAATTGATATATTAAAAGAAGCAGGTGAAGAAATAGAATTTTTTTTAGCAAAGGTATATACCAAATGTCTAAATGATGAAGATGTACCAGATGATTGGAAGAATGCAGTATTAATATTAATATTTAAAAAAGGTGATAAAGAAGATATTAGAAAGTACAGACCTATGAGTCTTTTATCAGTTTATACAAAATTTTTACTAAGAGAATTACAACTCGTCTACAGAAAACACTGGATTTCCACCAACCAAGAGAACAAGCTGGAATTAAAAGTGGTTTTAGTACAGTTGATCATATCCAGATATTGAGAGAAATTATAGAAAGGACAAATGAATATGAGTTGTCATTATGCTTAGGATTTATAGACTATGAAAATGTATTTGATTCTATAAACATTTCTTCAGTGATTAAAGTATTGGATCATCAAGGTGTAGATCCAGGATATTGTCATATTTTGAAGAATATTTATAAAAATGCAACAGCAACAATTAGATTACATAATGACAGTAGGAAAATCAACATTGAAAGATTGTAAGACAGGATGACTCCATATCTCCAAAACTTTTTACAGCAGTGCTGCAAGAAGTATTTTGTGGATTAAAATGGGAAGCTAAAGGAGTGAAAGTAAATGGAGATTATTTAAGTCATTTAGATTTTGCAGATGATGTAATTGTTTTTGCAAATAATGCTTTAGAGCTACAGGAAATGTTGCAGGAGTTATCAGATGAAAGTAGGACTAAAGATAAATGTTAAAAAGACTAAAGTAATGTTTAATAGATTTTCTCAAAATATGAAAATAAAGATTGATTATGATGAGTTAGAAGAAGTTAACAGTTACAAATACCTTGGTCAGATTATTAATACAGATGGAAATATAATGGATGAAATTAATCATAGAATTAAACTTGGTTGGAGTGCTTTTGGTAGAAATAACTTGATACTAAAAGGAAATATGCCTATGTGTTTGAAAAGGTTTTTAATAAATGTGTTTTGCCAGTTCTTACTTATGGATCTGAGACTTGGACACTTAATAGAAGAGTAATACAGAGACTTCAGACCACTCAAAGAAGTATTGAGAGATGCATGTTGGGAATAACAAGAAGGGATCGAACATGCAATGTATGGGTAAGAGAACAAACAGGTATTACTGACCTCATTGAAAAAATTAAAAGACTGAAGTGGAGTTAGGCTGGACATATTGTTAGAAGAGATGATAACAGATGGACAATTGAAATTTTAAACTGGATTCCAAGAGATTGTAAAAGACCCAGCAAGAGACCACATGTGAGATGGGTAGATGTGAGGGGTGATGTGGAGAAGAGAAGCCAAAGATAGGAAAAGATGGATTGAACTTGGAGAGACCTTCATCCTGCAGTGGATTGATAATGGTTGTTGATGATGATGATGATGATAGGTACAGACAGTCCACACCTTCCCTTGTTCTAGAAAATAGTTTTTAAATCTTTCAGGTCTTTTTATCTGGGAGTAAAATATATTTCTTCTTATGTTTTGATCTGTGTTTAAATCTGTTCTTCAAATCTTGATGATGAATTATTGTCAGTTAATTCTGCAGCATCCTCGTCCAGTATTATATCAGCTTTAACATCTGGGTCAATAGGCAGTTCATTATTTTGCTCATTTGAAGAAATATTTCCGTACTCTTCACTTATTATAGTTTCTGATTTGGAATTGGCTATTGCAGGTTTACTGTTCATCACATTTGATATATGTTGTGTATTCAGCTATGAAGCTGACTACTAACAATTATCACAAAAATATTAATTACCCAAAACGTTATTAAATAAGAATAAATATTTTTATTGACATATTATATATATATACATCCATGAAGATTCTACTAAATAACGATCCATAATTACTTTATATATACATTAACAATTAGTCCTTGATTTAAAGTTTTAAATCTTCAATGCTATAATCACTGCCAAACAAACAAATTCTGCTACTACAATAATGGTGGATCTAAGTGAATACTAAAAATTTATACTCGTAGTACTTAAAACACAATCCTAATTGGCCTTCTCAGGCATACACAAATAGTAAAAAATTGTTGTGGTCTATAAAAATTTTTTCTAACCAGCTTTCTTTCATCTTCAGAGGCACAGGCTCTGGGACACTTCCACCATAGCCGAAAAGCAATATATCAGAGAAATGCTCATGTAGGTGGTTTATGTGTCACTTGGCATGCAATCCATTTTCTAGATTAATTATTTATATAACTTCCGATATAACTTTCACGATGGTACCTGGGATCAATATTTTTTTTTTTCCAAAATCTCTGGTCCATACAGTCTCATGAACTTGAAACTTTACAAAGTTCACATTATAAGGTTTTGTCTAAAATATTTTTTTCTGTTCTCTTATTAAATGATAACAATTTCAACAAATGAATACAACATTTTCATTTAAATAATAACTGCAGGTGTTTTAACTGTTAGAGGTGCTCAAAATAAAGTGTTGATAGAACATAACTTCTACCAACACATCTTTCATATCTTTAATTATTATTTTTTTTAAAGGATAGTTTAAACTTTGAATACATTTTTAACTATTCCATTCGAGGCTGGATGATAGGGCAAAGTTCGAATGTGACATATTTCTTTACCTGTTTTTTGAAATCAGCAGACAAATTCTGTTCCATTATCAGATATACAGGTCTTGGGATAGCATAAAGCAAAACTTTCTGGAGGGCTTTTATAAGCTTATATTTGACCCATTGGGAACATGAATCCATTATTATTAAAAATAAATAACCATTCATAGGTCCAGTAAAATTGATATGAGTGCGTTGCCATTGATTTTTAGTCTCTGTTCACAATGAGTATGTTTTCTTTGGTAGATCAACTGTGGATTAACAATTGCTACAAGTTTTTACCATGTGTATTTTTTCACTGCATTAGGTACACACTTACTAGCCCAAACATCTCCCTCTGATTTACAACACTCTTGTAAATAATCTTTTTTGTTTTTCAAATTTGAATTCCATGAGATCTGAACCAATTTTAACTGAACAATGGGCTGTTGTTTGATTTTAGTATAAATAGCTGTAATAATCTCAACTTGTTGATTTTTACTGGAATTGATACTGTTCCACAAATGTGAATGTTGTTTTCATTCACATCCCTCTATTTTTATATTTAAGGTTTATTTTATTTCATTCCCTAAGAGATAGAATCAACTTTCATTTTCATTTTATTATTGCAAATAGTTATGTTCCTGCCATTATCTATGAGCTTTACCTTCCTCTGTTTTAAAATCTGGATATGGTTTGGCTTTTACATTATTATTATTATTTTCATAAACTTGAACTAGATGACGTATAATATCACAAATACAGCATTTCATTTTAAATTTGCAGAACTTTTTTGTGTGCCCTTTAGCTTCACAACAGTAGCATGTTAGCTCATTTCTTGAGAGTTTTTTAGGTGCTTTAACCATTTTAGCTGTATTTATATTTGTAGGGTTTTTCAATTTATTCATCACTGTTTGAACTTCCGATGCATTTTCTATTGCTATTTTGTGCACTATGCATTTTGCAATCATTGTCCTATACGTTAAATCCACCTCTCAAAACAAAGTCTTTGTAAGATTGTATTCTGACATCCCATATAGCAATTGGTCTAAAAGTATATCATTTAAGTTTGATGTAAATTAGCATTGTTTTGCTAATGTTCTCAGTGCTAGGTTATAATTGTGATAACATTCACGAAGTAATGGCTTCCTCATCCTGAAAGATAAACAAGCCATTGTTTTTGTCACCACTAGCTAAAAATATATACTGAGAATTTCAACTAATTTATTATATTGTATTACCTCTGGATTTTTGGCTCACCCAATTGTTTTACTATCTGCAAAATATCACTACCAGTGAAGGACAACAGGATAGAAATTAACTTTTTCCTCATTTTATTTATCTATATATAGCAGTCGATGTCTTGACAGATATATTCCATGATGTTGGATTGTTAACATTAAACTCTTGAAGATATTGAGTCAGTACAGTGATTCTTATACTTACATTTAACTTTAATTCACTTTTGGATAATTGTGCAAAACAGGTAGAACTGTCAGCTGCTATGTTTATTTGCACAGGTTCTTTTTTAGTTTTCACCTGTGCCATCTATTGTGCACATTCGGGATCTATAATCCCAGCCATCTTAATGACAATAATAAATTAAATTACACAAAAACTTTATTTATCTCAGCAAGTTTATTTCTCTATATTGAAGTCTATTAATAAATGAATAAATTAAATAACAATAAACAGTAAAATAACAACAAGAATTATCCCTTAATTTTGGGACAAACATTAGAATACATTTGTGTGTGAAAAATATTTTAATACACTGCGAATATGTATATATAGGTCATTAATTTAGTGTTGCTTTAACTCTTATATTTTGAAGTCTATAGATGAGTATTTTATTTCTTAGTTATTAACCATTAATGCAATTATATATATCACTTTAACTTTAGTATCGTGATTTCTTCTTTTGAGAAATGCATTATATTTTTGCTTGTTATGCTTTCAATTTACATACTGCTTGCTCTCTCTCAGTTCATCTTTTTATTAGCTATACTAATTACCATAACTAGCATTCAATTTCTTTTAACAACAAATTTTTTTAGAGTGTTTTACTTTTGAGGGAGAAAACAATACAAAGTACTATCTGACATATTATACAAATCACATAATAAACTTTATTTACGTAATCATAAATATGCGTACAGACAGTCCAATTTGGAAATAAAAAATCCCTTGAATTGGATTGGTGGGATTCTACTTTAATGCCTACATAAATATACTCTGATGTGTAATGTTCATTCTCTCAGGATATTTTAGCGTAAAAATTGTTTAGAAAAAGTTACCTGAAGGATTTTAAGAAGTAGACAAATGAAGATAATGCAGAGTCATCTAGGAAAGCTAATCCTACGATATTAAACAACTTTTCAGTGTTTGTGCAACTTTTAAATAGCTTCAAGTATTTTTGAAATTTAACTGTGATATTTAGCCATTATCAATGATCAATTAACTATTTTTACTATATTTTTCTAAAAATCAAATGCTGTCTCTATTTCAACTATCTAAACAGCCTTTTTTAAGTGTCAAAGGCATCCATCTTTTCTCTGTTAAATGAAAATCATATTAAATACATTATCTGTATTTTATTAAAACTGGCATTTTAATCATTGTGTATATATTGTAAACAAAATTGATCCATTAATGTGGTCACCTACTCGTGATAGTAATCTCTATGGAATGACAGTCAAAACAATGCAAGTACTTCTGAATTAAATGATTGTTGAGAATACTTGAATGATAATGCAAGGAAGGTAGTTTGGCTCTATTTGTATCTAGATCTCATATAGACAGTACTTGACATGTCTTTGTATCAAGTAATTTAAAAAAACTGAACCTAGCACATTAACACTAAAAAATAATATAATGGCTATTTGAAATTTCATAAGAAGTTTGAGCACTAAAGAACGAATCTATCATAGGTCTTTATGCTCCAGAGTCTTACATTCTATCATCATACTAAATCATTCAGAGCGCCTTAACACTGATGAGAATAAATACATCACAAGGATAAAGAAATCCTTTAGTGTTATAAAATCTATCTTACAAATAGAACATAATTTTTAGTATTAAAAGAAACTTTTAACATTGTGTCTAATACATGATCAGTTAATCAGAATTAATTGCCCTGTATGGTAACAATGATGCTAAGATCACAAAGTAAAGTTATGACTGCTATCTCTAAACAATTTTTTTTTAATATAACACAAGTTGAATCAGTTTGCAATAACCCAAAAAACAAAGTTATGTTATCAAGTTGAAAGTCATAAATGATGTTTTTTATAAGAATCTAATTTATGATGTTTTGTAGCATAAATATCTTCAAAATATGCAAAGAATTTGGGTAATCTCGCAAAGAAAGCCTTGAAATGACTACAGCGTGATTTTGTAATGTAAATGCTACAACCAGTATCTCATATTGCCATTTAGCAAATTAGTTTTTTTTTACTATAAGCATTATTTATAATAATAATATTAAAATATTTGTATAAAATAGTAAAACCAAAAAATTGCAAAAATGGAAAAGTAAAATTATTTTTGTTCAGAATAGTTTTTAATTGGAATCAGTTGATTGCTGTCTTAAAATCAGTTATTATAATGAAATAAATTTGCTTTTTATTATTGTAAATATTATTTACAATAAGTATAATAATACTTGTCTAGAAAAGTAGGAACAAAAATAACGATGAAGAAAATTTATTTCCATTTAGACTTCAGTTGGTATGAGATACCACTAACAGCAAAAAGGGGGGCACAAAACTTACACTAAGTGAGCTAAATTTCAAAATAGAGACATTACTAAGATAGTATAGAAACATAATAAAAAACACACAATTACTTCTCTATAAATCTGCTTTAATATTTCAACCAGCAGACTGGTTTTCATCAAAAAGCACAACAAAATGGCTATTTCCAGAATTTAAATGCTAAAATATTACAAACAGTTACGTATCAGATAACAAAACTAATTCCTATAGGCTAAAAATATTTACAAAACTTTGTATAAAAAAAATATTTACAAAACTTTGTATAAAAAATACAAAAAAACCCTTTCACAAAAAATCTTTTTTAAAAAACTAAAACCATATATTATTATATATAAAAAAAACAATAAAAGTATACTATTATATATGTACACGCCAAAAAAACTGTATATATATTGAACCAGGTGGGGTGTTTTATATATCGCTTGCAGGAGGAGTAAACAAAATCTATATTCACTTTGACTCTTTAATAAAATAACTTGTGAAACAATATTGTACAACTTCTATACAAAAAATATGATACAATTATTTATTCTTAATATATTTGATCTACACCAAGGCAATTTAAATATTGTACTATCATGGCCCCTTAGGCAGAGAAGATCAATGCCCAGAGGGCACCTATGACCAAGCCAGAGCTATATATAAAAATGTATAACTGTGATCACGTTTGAAGGACACAAATCTTCTTGACTGCAGAATTCAACACCTATCATTCAAGGCACTTATTTGTTTCAGAGTAAACCCAGGTGTTTGTCAGTTACCCAAAGATAAATGACGCACTTTAAATGATTGGCAAACTAATTCAGCGCATAAGATATCCCAATTAGCTCAATCAAAAGGAATATATTGCATTACTGTTTTAATTAATGGTAAAAGAATTGATCAACAAGCATTAAGTTTAAAGATAATTTATTTTTAAACAAGTATTTATTATTATAACTTTTAAACTACTTCTAAATTTTCTCAATTAAATATAAACAATGATTCATAATAACTTTAGGCACACACATATTATAGTAAGATATACAATAGCAATATAATTCAGCATTAAAGTAATTATAAGCACTCAAAACACGTACATTAATAGTTTATTTTATACGGTTATAGAGTTCATTTATTAACTGACTCTGGGAGGCTTCAAGGTTAGCAATGGCTATATTATTATCAGAAATGAAATAAGAAAGGTTATTCATTACCTATAGGATTTTGCACATTAAATTCTTCTGTTTGCTGCTTCACGTGATAATTTTCCAACCGGTTGGGTTCGACATTTTGTGGAGGTTCCTTTGCTTACTATTTCGTGGCAGTATGCTTTAAGACAGATATTCATGGCTATTTTTTCAAGTTACGCAGGCATCACTTCTACTGGGCAGGCCGCTGGTTCCATCGGACTCAGGCTGGAGCAAGGCCATATGATTCCAATTGTTGTTAGCATTACATTGTCCTGGTAAACATTGATTGATTGGCTGATTGACTGAATTGATTGAAGAACTGATAGACTGAACTGAACTGACCTGATTGATCGATGAAAAACCGGACTATTTATGTGATGACCTGTTGTCACTTTGTTAATTAGTTTTTATATCCACCAACTACAACTGTTGTTGGAATTCATTCACTTTTTTTGATTACATTCTTTTGAGAAAATTTTGATCCTGTTTTCAATTGGTAGCATTGCTAATTTGTTGTTTTGTGGATTTTTAATTAGTAGCCATTGCACATTCTGTTTTTTAATTTTTAACTTTCTTATATCGTTTTATCAATTATTTTTTTTTATATAATTAAAATAAATAAAAAAAACTTACATTATTTTTTTATATTTTTTTTTTATTTTTATTTTAATTTTTTATTTATTTTATAAAAAAATAAAAATATTTAATAATAAAAAAAAAAAATCCTCCTCTCCCCTCACCCAAAAAGTAAAGATGGGAAAATTTTAAAATAAAATAAAAAAAAAAAAAAGAAATTTATAATAAAAATATTTTTTTTTTTATTTTATTATATATTATAAACACCACTAAAAAAAAAAATTTCTCATTTATATATTTTTTTTTTTTTTAAAATCATTCACTTTTTATGATGTATATTTTATTTCTTTCAAATAACGGGAAAAGACTTTTTTCTTTAAATTGAATGAAAAGAGAGATATTTTTTATCTTATATAAAAGATTTATACTTTAAACTGTCATACTTTTAATTCTACTTTAAAATTTTCTAAGTTAATTTCCTCCCCCTTCCACTCATTCCTAACTTTTATAGATTATTTCTTTTTTTTTTTAGTGAAGTGCATTTTGTTTAAAGTAATAATAATAAAAACTCTAAATTATTCTGCAATACTTTTATTATTTATTATCAATTTTAAACTTTATGTTGTTTTATGAGAAATTTTTATTTTTTTGAAAACTGCAAACACAATTTTAATGAATCTCTCAGTAGCATTGTGTTACACTGCCTTCCATTTGAGAGTAAAATGTGTCTCTTGACAATTTTATCTCTGACAACTTTAATTATTAAATCTGAAATATTTACATAATTTTTTTTATTTCTTTATCTAAAACTATTCATGCTGAGGGCAACCTTCTTTGGTTATATTTTTCTTCCTTTTATGCTGACAACATCAAGTATTAGATGATGATCTCTGGGACAGCTCTATTTTTTGTGATACAGGGACTTTGAATGACGTGGATGCAGAGTTGCTGGCTTACACCGACTTACACATATTTGACACGAAGCTCATATGCCGTGTTTCTACCAGACTTTGAAAAAAAAGGGTCGCTGTGAATGGCAGGATTCATCTACTGTCCAATTCAACTTATGCTTTGGAACAAAATAGGCATGATATGAAATATGGGACTCTCCACTGAAGAAGTGAATCATGGCTTGCTCTGGTTGTACACCAGTGCGTATTTTTAAAGAGAATCGGGGCTCTCTCCTAATAAGTAATCCCTGACAGTCCATTATGGGTGCTGATTTCATCCAGCCAGCAGCTTCAACTTTTCCTAAAACTTATTTCTATAATTAATTACAATCTCGTATACGCTCCTAACTTAGACTTAGATTTGCATTTCATTTATATTATTTATTTATATTAATCTTACAATGTTATTTTTAAACCATTTCTTTAGCTTGCTTTTATTAAACATGCACATATTCAAAAAAAAAAAACTATTTTATTTTATTACGCCACGTTATTTATTATTTTTAGTGCAATATATTTATTTAACTTGATTTTATTGATTTTATTTGAACTGTTTATTTACGAACCTTTCTTCTTAATATCCACGTGAAAAATAAATCTTTTGTCCAGTGAAGCCTCCATTATTATTATTTTACGAAAACAATTCCTCATCATTCATTTTTTTTTTTTTAAATTTATTGCAGTTTTAAATAGAGAAATTTTCAGATTGAAGTTTATCACCTACGTCAGAAGTTGTTTTTTATATTAAATTCATTATCCATTTCTGTTTCTTTGTTTATTTCCTTTACTTTAACATTCCATCCATTAACTAAATCCTAAACTTTCTCAGATGGGTCCTTCTTTCTTTCTACTAACTCTATATTGTAAATCAACTTTCCCCCATTGCCTATCCCTCGCTTATAATTTGTTACCTTACCTCTTTCCCATTCTGTTTTATTTTCTGTCTCGTAAATCAGAAAATATTTATGCTTATAAAAATTCCACAGTTCTTTAAACTGTCCTATCTTATTGTTAACTGACTTAATAATACTATAAAGAGAAAATTCTTCGTCTACGGTGTTTTCAACTGCTCTACGTAATATCACTCTGTAAATGGCTTCTATTTTTGCCTTGAAATTATACTGCTCCGGTAGAAAACTTTTTATATTTAATTATAATCTTCTTTTGTATCTTGACCTTCTAATTTCTCTACCCCACTACCTATCTGTATCTAAACTCTATTTTTTTCTATATTTGTTTCTACTTTAGCTGTTTCAACACTATCTGATTCTAATTCAATTTTCATGTCTTTTATCACTTCGACTTCCTTTTCAACTTTCTGACTTTCTTTAACCAAATCTAACTGTATGATTTCTCGGTTTTTTCTATATTCCCCATTAATTCAGCCCTCATTTCTTTCACTTCCGCTCTGAGTTCACTAATTTCTCCCTTCATTTCTGCTTTGAGCTCTTGCTGACTTTGCTTGAGTTCCTGACACATTTCTTTCATTTCAGTTTTCATCATATCCATTATCATTTTGAACATTATCTGGGTCTCTGACACTCCCTTTTCCACTATTTGTGGATTTAAAAAAAAAAAAGGGCTTTCTTTCGGCTTTATTACTTTATCCATTGTTATGCTGTCTTCCATTTTCGAAACTTTCAGTTTCAAAGTTGTTTTTGTTTTCTTAATTAACACTTTCATTCACAATAAACTCAAAATATTTACTGTTTATTTATTTCTTTTTAAAATGGAACATAAGACTGACTCCACTCCCTTGTCCTTTTTCTCTACCTGTTCTCAATGTCTTAACTTCGTCCAAAATATCCAACTGTCTTTTATTCTCTTTTCATTTAAAGAAAAAAAAAATAGTTTTGGTCAATTCTTTATTTGAATTATACCACTTTAAAATACACAATTTAGTGTTTCTTTGAATATTTATAAACAGTAACAAAAACATTTAATTAATTATCATTTATGACTGTTCTGTTCCCACGTTGGGAAAAGCCAATTGAACCAGGTGGGGTGTTTCTATAGATCACTGAAGGGAGGAAACAAAATCTACATCATTTTTAAAGACTCTTTAATTAAAATAACATTATGAAATATAATTTGTGAAACTTTTATACAAAAATATGATACAATTTTTATTCTTAATATATTTGATCTATATCAAGGCAATTTAAATATTGTACCACCACATCCTGCCCCTTAGGCAGAGAAGAACAATGCCCAGAGTGCACCTGTGACCAAGCCAGAGCTATATATAAAAATATATAACTGACCATGTTTGACAGACACAGGTCTTCTTGGCTGCAGAATTTAATACCTGTCGGGCACCAGTCAGTTACCCAAAGATAAATGACGCACTTTGAATGATTGGCAAACTAATTCAGTGCCTAAGATATTCCAACTAGCTCAATCAAAAGGAATATAATGCATTACTATTTTAATTAGTGGTAAAAGAATTGATCGACAAGCATTAAGTTTAAAGATAATTTATTTTTAAACAAGTACTTATTATATCTTTTAAACTACTTCTAAATTTTTTCAATTAAATATAAACAATGATTCATAATAACTTTAGGCACACACATATTATAGTAAGATATAAAATAGCAATATAATTCAGCATTAAAGTAATTATAAGCACTCAAAATACGTACATTAATAGTTCATTTTATATGGTTATAGAGTTCATTTATTAACTGACTCTGGGAGGTTTCAAGGTTAGCAATGGCTATATTATTATCAGAAATGAAATAAGAAAAGTTATTCATTACCTATAGGATTTTGGACGTTAAATTCTTCTGTTTGCTGCTTCACGTGATAATTTTCCAACCGATTGGATTCGAGATTTTGTGGAAGTTCCTTTGCTTACTATTTCATGGCACTATTTTTTAAGACAGATATCCATGGTGGTTTTTTTCAAGTTGTTAGGCAGGCATCACTTTTACCGGACAGGCCGCTGGTTCCATTGGACTCGGGCTGGAGCAAGGCCATATGATTCCAATGGTGATTAGCACTGCATTATCCTGGTAAACATTGATTGATTGGCTGATTGACTGAACTGATTGAAGAACTGATAGACTGAACTGAACTGACCTGATTGACCGATGAAAAACCGGACTATTTATGTGATGACCTGTTGTCACTTTGTTAATTAGTTTTTATATTCACCAGCTATATCTGTTGTTGAAATTCGTTCACTGTTTTTGATTACATTCTTTTGATAAGATTTTGATCCAGTTTTCAGTTGGTAGCCATTGCTAATTTGTTGTTTTGTGGATTTTTAATTAGTTGCCATTGCACATTCTGTTTTTTAATTTTTAACTTTCTTATATCATTTTATCAACACGCACACATTTTACTATACTTCTTTATTTTTACAATCATTTTCTATTTATGCATGTATATTTTATTTTTTCCAAGTAACGGGAAAAGACTATGTTCTTTAAATTGAATGAAAAGAGAGATATTTTATATCTTATATAAAAGATTTATAATTTAAACTGTCATACTTTTAATTTTACTTTAAAATTTTCTAAGTTAATTTCCTCCCCCTTCCACTCCTAACTTTTACAGATTATTTCTTTTTTTTAGCGAAGTGCATTTTGTTTAAATTAATAATAAAAAAATTCTTCAGACTTGTATAAATTTATTTATTTTCAGATGAGATGTTTTTACTCATTTACAGACAAATTATTCTGCAATTTTTTTATTATTTATTATCAATTTTAAACTTTATGTTTTATGAGAAATTTTAATTTTTTTGATAATTGTAAACACAATTTTAATGAACACTCTCATTAGTGTTACAATATATATATATTCTACTATTTATATTTTACCATATACATATATATCTTATACATACATGTTTTATATACATTCCCCTTCGTGCTATTCCACCTATAAAATAATTCCCTAGGAAACAAGCAAACAAATCCCTAGGAAACTAGGTAATTCAAGGATCTGATAGTATCTATATTCATATTCATACCATGAGGATGTGATGTCTTAAATTTAAAAATAAAAAAAACTTTTTTTATTTTATTTCTCTCATGGAAGAAAAATTATCTTCCGATATAACCACTTAAATCATCAATGGAGTGATCAGGTAAATTGAAAGGTTTAGAAACTGGTCTATCTTCATTTTTATATAAAACATCAAACCTATGATTGGTCATTCTAATATGTAGATTGTACAATTTAAAAAATTATATGAAATGAAGGCATTTGAAAATTTATATTAATATATGATATCAATTGTTGTCATTATAAATTAAGTCAGAGTTGAATCAGTTGACGTGCCTCTAGAATACAATGAAAAACTTCTATTGGTAAATGTTTTTTAAAGCTGCAACTTATCAATTATCAACATCTTAGTAGTAGAATATATGGATCTGAGAAAGTAAAATAATTGGACTCCAATGTTACATTTTAAAGAATTTGAATCTTCTTTTAAGAATTTTTATACAAATTATCATCATGGGAGCAAAGAATGTCTAATTTTCCTGAAATGTGGGGAAATGTCTTTCATCAATGCAAGCAGATGGATTAAATGTTCATCTAGTGATGTCTGAATCATGATATTGATAAAGACTACAAATTTTGCTTAAATGTCAGCAAAAAATTTCTACCTATTCAGAATAGTAATGTGCTGAAATGGGTCCTCTTTTTACAAGGAGCTGTGAGTTAATGTTAAAAGTAACTCTTCTTCAATTAATGGAATAAAAAGATACAAACCAAAAAATAATCATAAAAAAATGAAACTCTATAGAAAATCCCTCGATCGCAGAGAATGAGTTTAGTGATAGAGGGTTCAAAAACTCTATTGAGAAATAAAAAGTTAAAAAAATTAATAAAGAAAATTCTGTTTTATCATGGATTCTATTCCTTGAAGATTCACTTTAACAGAGACTTAATAAAAAAATAATTATAGCAGGAAATAAATGCGTAAAGGAAAAAAAAAGCCTTTCTTAGTGATAATTACAACAGTGTTAAAACTAAACACTAAAAAGGACATAACTGTCTGTCTAGAATTGGAAGAAATTAAGACAAGTATAAAAGCTGCAATTATAGTATTTGCAAAACAAATTTTGATGATTGTAAAAAGTATGCTTACAGATGTAAGACTTGTATTATGATAGGCTTTAAAGCATTTAAATGAAAATCTTTTTATAAAATATAACATTATTAAAATGTTTCTTAATTAAAATCACTTGTATTTTCATTGTATTTGTTTTTGTATATCCAAAATGTACACATATTTCAATAGAAAGATGGAGATGGATAAAAAGGTATGTTGTGGATACAATATATAATAAATGAATTTATGTATATAATGTATAGTAACTAGCCACATTCATTGTGTATATAATGACTAAATATTGCCTATAAATTCAGTATAAAAAATTTAAATGTTGTATGATGCATACAAGTTAATCCATAAATTTGAATGCAATGTTAGGCCACCAATTATATGATTGACTCAACTTAACCAGCATGTCTATATCCTCATGGATATGCACCGAAACACATTTTCTTACAAATGCACTTGTTATATTTATAAATATGATTTTGATTACAAATAAAATGATAATTATCTCGTATACAAAAATTATCATGCAGCGAAATTTTTTGTAAAAATATTATGCAAGTTTGTGCACTCCAGAAAAACTAGAATTTATTAGAGATTTTTTTTAGATCGCAAATTGATATCTGATAAAAATTTAATTAAAGAATTAATGTAATGGTGATTGATAAAATTTCAATAAATGTTTGCAAATATTTCTTGATAAGAGACTAAATTGTCTTATATGGTAAAGAATTCCAAAGGCACAATTTAATTGGCTATGGACCTAAATGCCTTACCTTATATGGAGAAGATAGTTAATTGTATGAGTAATTAGAAAGCTATAAAAAGAGTACATAAAATTGATAATTCGAGTGCATTTCCAGTTGATTTTCCAGTTCAATTCCAGTATAGCAGAGGTCTTGTGTCAGTGCTTCGGTTAATGTGCAATGCTCAATGGAAATGTGTTCACGGGCAATAGTTGAATAGGCCCACAGAGATTGGGAGACCATAACTGAAGGAAAACGTCCGGATAGCAGCTAAATGAAGAGTTGAGTTTCCAGCGGTTGTCAAGTGGAATTACAGGTGGATTGTTGCAGAGACGGAAGCTATAAGGAGCTTAAAGTTGGTCGCAGTGCTATACTACGATGTGTTTGTGTGCAGCTAAACTGGACTGAGGCCAAACTGTAAACCGAGCCCATTGGGAACCATTTTTGTAGCAGCCAGTCTGAAAGTAAATCAAGGGAATTGAACATTAGTGAACTGTTGAGATATTGTTGTTGCAGACTATTCGCTATTCAGATTATTCTTTTATGTGTATTTGTTCACTGGTCACCCAGTCTTAGTTGGGAACACAGCAATCTTGTGTATACTAAAATAATCTTGCAGCAAAATGCTTGTGAATAAAACAAGTTTAGGTATATTTAATATTAGAAAACAAATAATTTGGAAACCATAACTTTTTTTTTTTTATGTTTGCATGCCTCACAAACACTTTGATCTATTATATATTGTAACGGAATAAAAATTAGAGCAATGAGAGAGGCTTTCTATATACCATGAATTGAAAAAGAAAAATGAATAAGGCTCAATTTATTTATATGCCCTTGTTCTAAATGCCAAATTTCTATCAGTATAGAAATGAAAACATAAGAATTCTAGTTAATGCCTCAAGTCTTTAGGAAAGCTAAATCTGTAATGGAATAAATCATTCATATGGTAATGTTTACTTTTATATACCATATGAATTGAGTAAAGGCAAAATCTGAAGTAGTATATAAATTATACAAGACCAAATCTGTAATATTATTGTAAACTAATACTCATACAGGGTTTAAATATAAATGTTTTAATAATATAATTGTACCAAGTATACTTTTGATGTTTTCATGCCATATTCATGGTCATTCTGTTCAGAAAATTACTTTTTTGATGATTTGAATACTATTACTTTTTATATCACAGTTATTACTTACGTCAATATGGAACTGATAGAACTGAGAACATTCACCATTACATAACTGACTTGATAACAGCAGTTTATTATAGAACATAAATACATAAGAAATATAGAGCAATTCAGAGCCAAAATTATGAATAAAATGGATGATAGCAATAATAAAAGCTGGATTACTCTGCCTTATCTATCACATATGGTTAATAAAATTGCACAAATATGCTCGGACAAATTTAATGTTGAATTCAGAACTCCCATAATCTTAAACTCATTAACAATACAAAGAAAATTTTAACACTGGACCAGCCCAATGTGGTCTAGACTGTTATTATATATATTATAAGGAAACAGGCAAGTCTTTGTACCAGAATGACTCAACACTTATTAATTTATGTCAAGCGTTAGTAGCCAAGAGGTCAGCATAGCTGCTTTGCAAGCAGTTGCTTGCAGACAGTTGTTGCGGGTTCACTTCCCGGCCGATGCTTTGACATATGAAAAAAAACACCACATTAATTTATAAGAAATCTAAGATTAAGCCTGAAACATCTAATTCATCTGTCTTTCTCAATCATGAGAGAAAACACAACCATAGCTGGGATCTGTCTGTCAAAAGAAAAATGATCACAAAGGCAAAATAAAAGAGACATGGTTCATTACACAAAATGAATATGTAATGAACCAAAAAAGTAATAGTATTCAAATCAGCAAAAAATTAATGTTCTCAGCAGACTGACCATGAATATGACGTGAAAATGTTGAAAGTATACTCTGTACAATTATATTATTAAGTTTTATATTTAAATTTTGTATGAGTATTGTGTTTACATTAATATGTAGAATGGCAGAGTATGGAAAAATAATTACAAATTTGTAATAATGTAAATAGGCTAGCTAAAATTAACAAAACTACCTAAATTGAATAAACCAAATCTGTAATAGAACAAAATGAAAAAAGATTAACTAAGCTTTATTATTGAAGCAATCCAAAATCTATATTGAATGAATTTAAAATTTATATTTTATATAATTAAAGATTTGAACCCAGACCCTCAAGCTTCCTTCAGTTATCCATTCTATCTAATATACCCAATACACATGACTACATACATGTGAAAAGGATAAGTGATCTCTAATATACATTTCATTCTGAACCAGCACTCATCACTTGATCCAGATCATCTCCCACTCACATATATAATCAGTGTTCAGTTTATATTAAGGTAGCAAATCTACAAACTAGGCTTCAGTCCTTTTCACTCTCCAATTCTTCAACCATCCATATCATTGAAAATCCAATGATGGAATGCTTAAAGCCCTTGTTGATGCCAATATTACTGTCACATATGATCTTAAGTCAATCTCATTACTCATATTTTATATTTTAAATAAATATCAACCTGACTGGATGCCAATATTATATACACTATATAATAATATAGTTGAAAATTATGACAGATATGTTAATTAATAGTTGATATTGGTATTCATTTATAAATAATCATTTTATCACTAAGTGCTAATTTATACGATATTCAAGAATGAATAAAGTTAAAAGCCTGATGATTATATAAAATTTTATTATAATCCATTGATTAGCTCTATGTTTGAATCATACCAATTGATATTCATAAAAATACCAGATTAATTCATAGTGATTATTAAATTCTAGTATAGTAATAAAACCCATATTATTCTGTTGGTTTAATTTTTGCAACGATACTCCAAATTATGATTGCTATAACATATCCAGCAACCTGAAGAAGATTCTTAACTCAAACCTAATAAATGAAAATAATTCTATTTATAAATTAATAATAAGACAATATGTTTTAATAATTTAAATCAATATGTTATAAAATATTATACCCATTTGATCCATAAGGTGATATGAAAACACCACATATTTTTTAAAAAGCCGTAAAGAAAATACTATTTGTTACATTTTTATTTACCATTGTCAAACTTTCTCGACTCACAACTTTGACGCCACACATTTCAGATAAATACAATAATGATTACCACTAATCATTTTCAAAACTAGAGATTATCTCTAGCACAGATATACATTTCCAACAAACAATATATATAAAACATATAAAAGAAAGTATTAATTTGCTCCAATTTGCACACTAATCATTTATCACCAAGCAAAATTAATTAAATAAAATCTGTTATGATTATTTAAATATAAAGCTAAAGTTATTAAAATTTTCTTTTGGTTTATTTATGCATTTATATGTTAATTTACACATGTATACACATTAAATGACCTTTTAAATAAGAGCAAATATTAAATAATCATTACATAAACAAATCATACAACCTGTATGAACTGTAATTAGTGTTTATTGATAAAGATTTCTCCAGTCTTTAAATCACTTTTATTAAGTTAACACAGAAAAAGCCCCAAAGAAAATTCATAAAATGATTTCCTAAAATACCACAATTCCAAAAGCCCATTTCTTTTAAAAGTATCTGTACTTTTATTCAACAAAATTGATTATTAATAACTCCTGGCAAGATTTCACACTGTAGTTGACATTAATTAATAAGTATTATTTATCCTTTGAAAATGATTAATGATTATACAAATTTATGATTACTTCATTTGAAGTAAAATCTCCAGCAAATGATCTATTCCTGATTGGCATCAGATGCATATCTATTATTAATCCACATTTTTCCAGCATTTTTTTAAAAAACATAATTACTCTATTTGGTAAATTATTATTATTTTATCTTTGGTAAATTCTTGATTTGTTGGCACACACAAATGTAGATATATCATCTTTGAGAACTTTTATAGAACAATAAAACATTAAATAATATAAAATTAAACAAATTCAATAACTATATTATATTCTTTAAATTATAATTTTTAATCTTTAAAAACATCCAAGAAATAATTATCCAGGCACAATTTTTTATATATTTACAATTTTAAATTACTGCATTTTAAAGTTGAAATCATTTTAGTGGATAAGTTCAACAAGACTTAATCCTTATAGAAAATGTTTAAGAACAAAGGCTGAGTTTGTAAATATAAATTCAGTAATGGTTATTTTCTGAGCATCATTTGACAACCTTATACTTATTTGTTTATATTCCTTAGGCAATAAATGCAACAATTCTGCAAAGCATTAAACAATCAAAGCATATTTCTGTAGTCACACTATTGATGAATGTAAATAAATCTTTTTTTTTTTAATAGCGCGATGTTTGTAAACTGTAATATTTAACAAAGCATTACGCTGTTGCACATGCACTTTGAAGATTTTAACTATAAATGAATGAATACTAACACTCAACCACATGATAAAGTCTTTGGAAAAGATAGAATGGCCATCTATCTTTTCGAACCCAAACGCTTTTGTATGGGCGAATCTTAAGTGTTTGAAAGTGAAAGCGTGAATATATTAAATAATCACTTTAAATTACTATTACATGCTTGAATGAAAGACGCTAATGAAATTTACTAGAATTTACGATACGTCATTCTTCTTATTTGATATTAAATGTATGTAAATAAATCATTTTTTTTATAGCGCGATGTTTGTAAACTGTAATATTTAACAAAGCATTACGCTGTTGCACATGCGCTATAAAAAAAAAAGATTTATTTACATACATTTAATATCAAATAAGAAGAATGACGTATCGTAAATTCTAGTAAATTTCATTAGCGTCTTTCATTCAAGCATGTAATAGTAATTTAAAGTGATTATTTAATATATTCACGCTTTCACTTTCAAACACTTAAGATTCACCCATACAAAAGCGTTTGGGTTCGAAAAGATAGATGGCCATTCTATCTTTTCCAAAGACTTTATCATGTGGTTGAGTGTTAGTATTCATTCATTTATAGTTAAAATCTTCAAAGCGCATGTGCAATGCTTTGTTAAATATTACTATTGATGAATATAAATTTGTTTATTAACAATCGTTTTTATAATTATAATTTTAGATTATTGTGATAATTATAGTATTAAGTAGTATTTAAGCCACTGGATGCATTAATTGTAAACTAATCTCCAAAATTTTAATTAGTTTTTTTATAAGAATAATAAAGAACAATTCATTAAGCCATTAATCTACTGTACCAGTATCTCGGGTAAAAATGAATTAATCTAGTCATACTTTGGGAGGCCATTTTATTAGTGATAACCTCGAAGGACCACTTTAAACAAATGCAAATTTTGTAGTCACATCTAAAATAGATAATAATGGAGATGATTGAACCTAGATCAGATTATATTTCCCAATCATTTCCCCAAAATGAATACTAGTATTTTGAAATAGTTTTTCTTTTTACTCAGCAATAATTTAATTAAAATAAAAACTAATACATTTTATTCTTTTATCAAGTCACCATGCTCAATGAATCAATTTCAAAACCAGAATCCCTTAATTTACAAAATATTCCAGCATTTTTGACAAGTGGTTAAACAGTCTCTTTAATTAAAATATATTTTTCTTTTAATTGATAAGTACTAAAATGATCATTTGGAAATGAAAGTTGCTAAATAAAAAAAGCACTGACAATTTGAATTTATTTCACAATTAAAATTAATTCACACATATACATGCACACACACACACACAAATCTTTCTATTATATGGTTATCTTCTTACCTTATTTTTTTAGCTATCTTCTCATCATTTGTAGTTTTTTCAAACTATTTTTTTGTTGTCAGTTGCTGATCTTTTTATTCCCTTCATTTATATTAGGTATTTCCGGTTGGCTTTTTTTGATTAAGTCATACATCGATTTCATATCTCCATTGAATGATGTTGCTTCAGCAGATTTAATTTTTGTTTATTCCAGTTCTTTTGGCTGTTCTGCCTCTCGCATCACATTATTGTCTATGATTGATTCTTTATTGTTTTTTAATTTATCTGGTGATCATCTAATTTATGTCTATTATTACTATTTATTTAAATTTTTCAGGTGTATAAAAAACTAGTATTATTAAAAAAATTCTGATACATCATTTAGTGCACTAACTCTTACCATAACCATGCAAACCTGTTCTTAAATATTTGAACTTGCCTGAACCTACACTTATGCCGATTTAAACCTTTTTGCCTATTTAACTCTCACTCATATATGCCTTATCATTACTACTTACTATTATAATAAATTCAAGTGTCAGTTTCAACTTTCATTTCAAATGACATTATTTTCTTTTGTCAAAGCACTTATTTTAATAAATTTTATATATATAATTTAGGCATATACTTATTGCAGTACCATTAATGTATAAATAATAAAACTGTAATGTATCCACTAAAATTTGCTATTTTTTTTGTTTAATTTTCTCTGGGTGTGTTCTCATATATATATTATAACGATCGAAATGAAAGTGAAGATCGAATCTAACCGCAAAAACAATATCTGCAACTACCAGGGCGCCATCTAGGCATTTAAACCTAGAAAAATTTATAAAGTAGGCAGATACGCGCTGTTAAGATTCCACTTTATTTAAATATTCCGACCGTTAGCCCAAGTCACTAGCTCAGCGAGTAGCAGAGATAATAAAATATAAATTTTATATCTTAAATATAAGAGAATAAAAGCCACTGCCAGAAATTAACACCTAAAAAATATTTATTTACGCACATATAAAATCATTCTAAATTTGAGGAATAGGTTTAACATTTTTTTTTAGATTTTTAGATTACTCTTTAATTGTACATTTACATAAATTTCAATGAGTTTAATATTTATTTAGATGGTCAAGTATGAATAGACTACATAGATTTGCATCTGAAAATAAAACATTATATCCCTATTTAACCTTAGGCTAAAATTCGCAGTCAAACTGGTATCAATCCATCTGATACATTTATGTATTCAATGTAGCATGAAAATACAACAGCACAAATATACTATACTGTCAGGAAAGGACATCTGAACAGTATAGTTAGAGAAAACATTGACTCTTGTCCAATACAGGAATATGACGTCTGTATAGCAAGAAGAACAATAAAATAAAAACTCCATAGGAAGGGACTGCGATCCTTTTTGCCGACTTACAATCCCATCCATAGGCAAAGGGTTGGTGCGGTGTATACAGCGATTCTGCACGTAGCGAAACTCATACTACATCTACTCATTACACAAATATATCCAATCCATTGACCCACTTCAACAACGACACAAATAACCCAAGATTACCCTCCCCTAATATAACTTTACAAATCTATATAGCCATTCACGCCCGACTTAAATTTAACATTTAAATACGTTCGCACAAATGAATTTTATAAAATTTGTTTTAACATGTTGAGTACAGATCAGCTGCACAGATTCCACTGTCAAAAACATTCCAAATTAAACACAACCGATCAAAATACAAAGTCATCGATAAACGTCACTTGCATAGGAAATATACAAATCCCATTAGCATTCATCGTAAGATGCTTGCAGTGATATCGTTGACATATATTCTAATCGAATGTGAAAACCACAACATTATCAACCGCTAACGAATCTATGCAACGTCTATACCCACCCTTAAATTTCCTCATTTAAAATTTAAACAATAAATATTAATACAAATAAATAATAAATGGAAATGATTTTTTTTATCAAACGCAAACATATATAAAATTACACATTATCAATTGAGTTGACACATAAGTCAGAGAAAAGTTCTTTTTATAAAATTTAAATTAACTTATCAATCTTTAAAGTTCTTAATTAATATTATGATTTTAACAATTGTTCAGTTCTATTGCTTACGGTAGAAGAGTCCCTGTTCCTGTTGGCAATTCCCACGGAGACTTTCCTGGAAGACCGGTCTGATATTTTGGAGGTAGCATTAGCTGGTTCTGTTCTGGTATCACAGTCTTTGCATTTTTAAAATAAGTGAGTGAGGACGACAAGTGCGTCTTGTCGCCAGACTCACCAAAATCAAGTTGGAAAAAACTGACTGGAACTCAATATTTTTTCTTTTTATAGTCCTCCTATGGATTCCATGAACAAAAACGTCACTGTTCTGTTTTTTCGTTATGGTCCGGGCCTTTATTTGCTTCCATTGGTCAAGCTAAAATCTCTTTCTTTTCTTATCTAACTTTTCATCTGACTTTTTAATTAAACAGCTTCTAGATAATTAATAAACAATCATTTCCATTTACAGATTACAGGAATTAATTAATACCTGTTTTTATTTTAACTTACATTATTTTTTTATTAAAATATTTTTATATTTCAACCTTGTATTTTTTTATTAAAAAAAATACGTTCAAATACTTTTTTTTTTTGTTTATGAAAAATATTTTTAAAGTTTAGCATCTGTGCGAATATATACGTTTAACAATATTTTAATTTTAGCGTTTAGTTTTTTACTTTTATTTGCGAACTTTTATTAAGTTTTTATTTTAAATTAATGTAACGACATATTTATATATCGTTACAATATATATATATATTGTAACTGAGGAACAGGAAGAGAGCAAGAGAGATGAGGAACAGGAAGAGAGCAAGAGAGATATATAACAGGGTACTAAATTGTAACTTTAACAGAACAGCTGCTGTACCAATTCGATTGAATCATAGATTTACAAATTATAAATTTATAAAGGAAGCAGTTTATTAACTTCTAAAATAAATTTAACTTGTAAAATATCTACATTTGACTCTCTTCTTAGATTAAATGGTTTTTTAAATCAAGCCAGCCAAATGGTAATACACAAAAGGAAATGGACTGACTTGACTGTCATGTACTTGTAAATAACAGTCACATAAATCGAACACAGCTGTTTTATATCTCACATAGAGCAAGTAAAATACCTGTAGTGTTTGTAAAAATGGCAGACATTTTTGTGGACTCCAGAAAACTAGAATTTATTCGTAAGTGCGGATTTTACAATGGCGCAGTCGCATTTGGAACCTGGGAGTAGCGAATACGTTGAACTACAAGTTTAGCCATAGATGGAGAAACCGGGTGAAAATGTCAATCCCAATTAGTAACATTAGCAACAAGGGTTTTTCTGGAGTGGAGGGAGGTGTGTAGTGTTTGTAAAAATGGCAGACATTTTTGTGCACTCCAGAAAAACTAGAATTTATTCGTAAGTGCAGATTTTACAATACTAATCCCCTATTGCTTTTGCTTAGGGTTCTATAATAGCTTTGGTAACTCATGCCGTGAACATCGAGAATTATACTAATAATAAACGTAAAATATTACTAATAAGCTAAGAGAGGAGGAGAAACATTGACTCACACTCATAAACTTTAATGACTCCATATCATAGTTACAATTAATTTATTTATGATAATAACTGCTCTACAATTTCCTCTTCCACTAAACTTTACTACCTTTAACTTCACACTGTTGTATTGTCATGATCAGATATGCATGGAATAAATGGTCTTATCAATTTAATTAATTTATAATACCACATTACTTGTATAACAGTAAGTTCATGATCTCTTATTTCAAAATTGGAAAATTATTGTCTCAAGGTTCAAATCAGCAAAATTTCTATTGGTGATTTAAGAATTTATTGTTGACCAATGAATGTTATCCCAGCAATTATAATTTAAATAGATATACACTTGATCTTTGAACTAATATATACTTTTCATTAACCAGTAATAATAATAATAAAATCGTATAAATTACTAAACAGTTAATGAAAATAGAATTTCCTATCAACTTAAAATTTTTAACTAGATTCCTATCAACTGGGAGCACATGCAAATACCAGGAGTGGGAAAAGGGATTTTATGTCCACTCAAGATATTAGTCACAACACAATAAATTTATGAAAATAATAATTAATTTAAAAGTAAATCTCCTTTCAGTTATTTGCAGTGTAACTATAATAATTTGTAAAGCCAAAAATAAAGATGAAACTAGGTCAATATTCTGGAAGCACCAAGTTAAAACCACTCACGTTTTTGAACTTTCTGCAAGACAGCATTATTTGTTCAGAGAGAGATGATATTAAAAGAAAAGTGGAGGAAGTCTATTTAATATCCAATAATAACAATGTCATTAACAAAAGAGAGACTTGCTTTGCTCTTTCCAAAGCATGGAATATTTAGTGATTTGAAAAAGTGTTATTTATCATGAATTAAATAGCTATGACTATGGGATTTAAATATTTCCCTGAAAGCTCTTTGCTATAAAGAATTTTTAATTTAAATGAATCTTCACTGGTTGATATGTAATTAACATATTTATATTTATTATTTAATAATTTGTAAAGCAAGTTAGGAATGGTTCTTTAAAGCAAATTTCGAATTTCAGGGGAAAATATCAATTTAATAAACTTTTGCAATGTGTCTGTACTGGAATAAGCATTAAAATATCTAAAGTTGCATATGATTAAGATTTCTGGATTTTCTGGGTGCCAAAACATTAAGATGCAACACCAAATTTTAATTAGCACATAACATTTATTAACAAATCAAGTTATAAACTATAAAATTTTTATTTAACATAGCATTGTAGGAATCTGATTAATAAAATAAACTATTTACACTAGATTTACAATTTCCATGCAGAATATCCCTCTTTTGTGCTTAATAAGACATTTCTACATGGCATGCCTCTATCAACCATAGCTTTGCATGGATTTAAAATAAAAAATATATCTCAACCAGTTATATTTTGCTGGTATAGAAATGTTTTCCTGGGAGGCAAGTCTAAATAATTACTATAACAGCCTTTAAAATCAGCAAATTATAAAATAACTTTTAATTGATTTTACTTATCAAAAGAAATATATGCCTCTTGATGCTACTGACTTTATAAACCAAATATCATACATTGTTTGGCTAATCTTTAACAGTCACCAATCTAACTAACCACTCAGGTTTAAAATTACAACTTTTAGTTACTCTTTTAAATTATCGCTTGTCTGCTCATTTGATACCTTAAATTTTTAATTCTAAACTAACTAATTATTCTAGAGGTCACACTCATGCACTTACACACATTCAATGCTTTTTACGTCCCAACATGAGTAATAAACTATTAATCTTACCATTCCAGCAGTGACTTGTTTCCGTTATGAGCCTGTTATGATGCACACTGCTTATTTAGGGCTTCAACATTAACTTTAAATTTTGAATGATTATTGACCTTATAAATGATGGTGAGCTAAGCTCAGCCAAGACATTATATATCAATTTTCAATTCACACTTGAATTAAAAAGGGCCTTGAAGTAGGTAATACACTTCAGTAGGAATTACATAATGACCAACCATTAAATTAACAAATTCTTATATAAATATATGACTACAAAACATATATCTGTAAGGAAAATAAGACCACAAAGCAACACATCTGTGATGGCCGGGACCTTCCTACTTTCTGAGGGCTATAAGATATGTTAGGGCTCAGTCGCTACACATATAAATACGGGCATACACCAATCACTACTACATCTATAATCTAGAATATATCTCTTATTGAGTATATTGACAATGGAGCTGGGGATACATCCTCAATTGCTTAATACATTATTAAAATAGTTAATACTTATAATAGTGAGAAAGCTACGCTCAACCTCATCCATTCAAGGCATACCTTGAACAAACATGGGCATTCACAAACATCACCTAATCTCAAGAGAACAGGATTTGAACTTTCACTAAATACTATATTGATGTATAAAACTGATAATGCAATAATAGTCTAATACAATTAGAATAAAAAAAAAATCCAAGCCTTAAATAATTATGAAATAAGAAATGTGTATCACTTTTCAATATATAACAATTATACCTAAATCTCTCATCATCCAGGACATAACAATATCAAAATCTTAAGACTACATAAGTAATAAAATAAAGCTTTAATAATATCAATATTTACTTATAAGCATAACAATTTTTTTATATATATATCTGAACCTCTCATGTAAACATTTCAGACTTTCACACAGACAAAGTTATTCATATTATGGTAGCATCGAAATTAAACTATAATGATATATAAAGAAGAAGGCATATTTTACCCTACTATAACCTAAATTTAATACCAGATATATTCAGTAATGTATTTTAAATAATAAACACTAAAATAAAACAGGCTTTCAATACACATAATAAATCAATGAATAATAAAATAAAGAGAAAAATTATACTTAAAAGTCTTTAGCACAGTCCATCGCTTATGATCTTTCCATTCACTGCGACAGTTTAGCACGATCATCCTCCTCCTTACAATCATTTAAAGTTAATCACACATATAGCTGCACACACCTGATAGTATCTAAACACGAAAACACACAAATAGCCATAATTTCTTGATTCAAGATTATTCAAAAATTGCACAATTGTTTAATAGCTCTTTAAATTTAGAAAACTCATATTTTACAAAGCAGCTGCACTATTCCTTAGGATCCTCCATGGTTTATACATATTTTCTTTATGAAGCATTCAATATTAAAAATAAAATCACTTAATCTAAAGTTGATTATCAAAATTATTCATAAGTTTAACAGCACTTCAAGGCATCCATTTTAGATATATTCAGCTCAGCATTTATTACTACAATAAATTTTACGATTTCGTTTACTTTTTCTTTTCCCAATTAAATAACAGTTATTTGGGAATGTTTTAAAATTTCTCTCATACAAGAATTAGTTTTTCATTCATGATAGAAAATGAAAATGTGGAAAGCTTGGCCCACACGCCAAAAGTATAAAATTATAGCTAATATTCGTATTTAAGTTTTTTCTTTGCTTTCTTAAATAAAGCCATTCAAATATGTTACATAACACATAACAGTTCTAACAAAATAGGTATCGAAGAAAGTTATTATCTGTGATATTTCATGTTGGGAAAATTGGAGAGTCCATCCCAGATGCACCATCCATTGACCAATCGTACAGAAATTTGCCATCGTTGGGATCCAATTTATGATTGATTTTGGTGATGAAAAGCATTCCTGATTTAGACATTTACATCGACATGCTTATAAAACGTAGTACAATTTTACTTTTACTGCAAGTTTTAACAAAATATTAGGTCAGAAGATAGAAACAAGCAGACAAATACAAAATCCACCAGAACAAAATAACCAAACTATAGAACCCCTCTCATTGTGTGTGGCCCTTTCATAATTTTCAATCATCACTCATCTTCAAACCCACCTCCTTGACCATTCACCCCTTGTATTAAATTTTGATTGGTTATTACACCCAATTTTAATATCAATTATTCACACTACTAAATGATCACATGAATTTACTTGAGAATTTCCTGGTTTCAAATTGTATAAAAAAAAATCAAGATACAATTCTAGCAAACTGAAATAATTTTTATAATTTAGAATAATGGTTTTAAAATTTTATGACTGTATATTATCATATATTTATTTGAAATTAATATAAAATTGTAGCCCTTTCAATTTGCTTTCACATGACACCTTACATGAGACAAGAAAATTTATAATTGTCCTAATAAATAAAATTTCCTATCACTGCCACACATACTTGCACACACATTAATAGCCTTTCTAGCTAACTAGGGAGATTACAGCTAGCACTAAATCTATTAAACAATATTAAATTTTATAGATTTAATCACATAAATTGATTACTGAATTGTATACGACTATTAACAAGTTAAAATTTATGATATCCTTTTACAAATAAATTGTCGATCTTAACACTTCCCTCTTTACTTTTCAGGTACTATATTCACTCTCAACAATTAAAGCACATTTAAATTTACTGTGGGTTAGATTTTAAATTACCTTTACACATCTAAACCCAACTTATACACTATTTTTTCTTTAAATACTCTACAGCTACGATTTCTTTATATATTATTTGTCTATCACAAGCTTTTCGATCCCTCTGATTAGTCTAAACTACTGTTAATTGTGAATTCTTTAATTTACTAGATTTCTTCTTTGAGAAAAATTTTTTTCTTTATTGAAAACTGCATTTGTCATGAACTCAGCTATCTTTGGCCAAAGCCAAAGGTTACAATATATATATATTAGGCCCCACATTGGGTGTTATTTTATTGTACCAGTAACTCTGAGGTCCAACTTTAAATATGAGTAAATAAGTGCAAATTTCATAGTCACATCTAAAATAGATAATGGAGATGATTGAACCTAAAACAGATTATATTTCCCAATCAATTTCCAAAAATGAATACTAGTTTTTGAAATAGTTTTTCTTTTCACTCAATAATAATTTAAATAAAAAAATTCTTTTATCAAGGTGCCATGCTAAATTAATTTAAATTCCAAAAACTAGAATCCCTCAATTTACAAAACATTCCAGCTTTTATTCCAGTTATTAAATGGCCTCTTTACTTAAAACAATTTCTTTAATTAAAATATATTTCCTCTTAATTGATAAGTGCTAAAATGACCATTTGGAAATGAAAGTTTGTAAATAAAGCACTAACAACTTGAATTTTAACTGACAATTTATTTTAAAAAATTTAAAACTAACGTATATATTGACACATACATAAAATTAAAACTAATTATTCTTAAATGCATTCTTATAGCAAAGTATATTAAAATAAATGGATATCAATGACTAAGCAACTAATACATATAAATTGCATGCTAATAAAGAAATCAGATTGCATTGACTTATGGTTTTTTCAACATATTGTTTTTTAGTTTTAAAAAGAATAGTCTTACCCTTACTGATCAGAATGGCATGAAAATCATGGTATTTTCTCTCCACTGGTTTCCTTTTTAAATATCCTGTTTTCAAGATATAGTAAAGTCAATCGAGACACATTTTTCATAGCACTTTAAATTAATCCTGGGTTAGGAATTGATATTCAAGTCCAGGAAACTCCAGAAGAAATCTACACAGTTTATGGTAAGTTATGGCCCTAAGTGCCTAGCAATGCTTAATCTCTGGCCATATCAACAAAGGATCCTTAGGTTCCATAGATGATTTTTGCCTCATAAACTACAGTAACTGAAATATTTTTTAGACACGTTAAAAATTCACAAAAGCTAAAATGTCAAACTCTCCACTGTAGATCAAATTAAAATAATGAAAGAATGAATCCTCACCTGAAAAATGTGGCCACTTTATATTTTCTCTCTTATCAAATCTTTTATTTATTTTTTAATTACAATTATACAATCAGTCACTAATTAAAAGATAGTAATAAATTGAAGACTATTTTTTGATTATTGTTTGTAGATTCATTTGCTATCGGTAAATCTGATCAAATTAATTTTATTTTTTTTCAAACAAAGATTAAATTATAATTATTTCAATCTCTTTTATTTTTATTTTAAGCCATATTACATGGATCCATGCAAGATGCTTATATATCTATCTTACCATGCACACATATACATGTACATTCGAAATAATATTTTACATCTAAAAGAACTTTTAATAATCTTTAACAATTTTACTTACTTGCTATGCTGAGTGACTAATTACACTACATTCGTTTTATACTTATCTTAAGCTTTATGTTGATATAGCAAATATAAATTCCAAGCAAGTAATTTTTGGTTTGGAGATGAGAAGAATAAATAATGCAGTTCAAATAAAATCTAGTATTCCATGAAACTCTTAAAAGTTTTCATAGTTAAAATTCAATTATTTGGTTTTCATTCCTTCTAAATTCATCATTAAATGATATATATTGTTAGATATTTAGTTTTTTCATTCAGGACAATGTAGAGGAACATTTTCCATTAAAGAGGTAAATGTTTAGTTAGATGTACACTCAGAAATCAACAGGATGGCAAATGGCTAATTTTGAATTTAAATTCTATGCAGTCCTGCAAACAGTTTAGTAAAAGTCTAAACAGATTTTTAACACATAGATGTATTTATAGGTTTCTGTTTTATGATTAATGAGCTCATAAATTTTACCCAAAATCCTTCATTTTTTTGGATATTTGCAGGAATATTCAATTATTGTTGCTTAGAAATGGAAGCAGATGATATTTTGGAAATTTTTAAGTCTATAGTGCCAAAATTTGTGATTTTATTTTTTAAAATTTTTAGACACATATTCTTTCGAATATTAAATGCAGGATTACATTAATTAATGATTGAAATCAAAATAAATACACATTATTGTTTTATAAAATAAATTACTTATACTATTAAAATATTATATTAAATTATTTTTTCTTTCTTTTCATATTATTTTGTTTTCTTTACAATTCTTTCATATTTAACAATAAATCCAATTATTAATCTAATAATAAATTTATTTTAACATTTTATGGTGATACTTTTTAATTTTAAAATCCATTCAACTATATAAAACATTCATGCACGTTCACACAATTGTTTGAATATTATACTAAAACCTTATATTGTTATTAGGTGTAATAGTTTAAATAGTCTAGCAGAATTAATAAGGTTACTATTATAACAAAAATATTTTAAAATATTTTATGCCTGTTGTAGTTAATGTTGTATCAGTTTAATCTGTCTATTATTCTTTCAAACTATATTTTATGTCTGTGTGAATCCTTTTTAATGAAATTGTAATCATGGTAAAAAAAAAATTTGATGTGCATAATTTTTAAGATGCTGTGTACTTATAAAATCTGCTTCAAAGACATTTTGGCTAAAATTAATAATTTGGTTTACTAGATAGAAGAATTAATAATATTAATATCACTTTCAATCATTTTGTTTGTAATGGTAACAATAGTCAATAGTATTTTCCTATTGATAAGGCAATCAGTTTTTTTGTAGAATTTATGATTGTGACTACGAATCTAAACATTAAAATATTATTACAATATATTGTATGTTAATAGATGAAAGTAGGAAAGTAGGACTAAAGATAAATGTTAAAAAGACTAAGTAATGTTTAATCGATTTGCTCAAAATATGAAAATAAAGATTGATTATGATGATTTAGAAGAAGTTAACAGTTACAAATATCTTGGTCAGATTATTAATACAGATGGAAACATAATGGAGGAAATTAATCATAGAATTAAACTTGATTGGAGTGCTTTTGGTAGAAATAACTTGATACTAAAAGGAAATATGCCTATGTGTTTGAAAAGGAAGGTTTTTAACAAATGTGTTTTACCAGTTCTTACTTATGGATCTGAGACTTGGACACTCAATAGAAGAGCAATACAGAGACTTCAGACCACTCAAAGAAGTATGGAGAGATGTATGTTGGGAGTAACAAGAAGAGATCGAAAACACAATGTATGGGTAAGAAAACAAACAGGTGTTACTGACCTCATTGAAAAAATTAAAAGATTGAAGTGGAGTTGGGCTGGACATATTTCTAGAAGAGATGATAATAGATGGACAATTGAAATTTTAAACTGGATTCCAAGAGATTGTAAAAAACCCAGAAAGAGACCACATGTGAGATGGATGGATGAAATAAGAAAGTGTGCAGGGATGATGTGGAGAAGAGAAGCTGAAGATCGGAGAAGATGGATTAAACTTGGAGAGATGTTCATCCTGCAGTGGATTGATAATGGTTGATAATGATGATGAATGAAATTAAGAGGATTATATTTATGAATGATGTCATTATTTGATAGATGCTACATCTGAACACACATTTGCAGTAATTTAATAAAATATATTTTAAAAAGGAATGTACTTAAGAATGATGTGATCATTTGTCTTATACTTATAAATCTGCACATATATATGTGTGTGTATATATATAATGAAGCAGTCAGATCTGAGTTCGACCCTAGCTTCATGACATCTAGCCATAAGCCCACTTCAAACCCTAGTAATAACCTTAAATTTCTGATGCAGTGGGGCTTTATACGTTCAATTCATGCTAATTTCCATAAAGAAAAACTTATTTCATAAATGTGTGTTAAAATTAATTCGTTTAAGGTTTAAATTGATCAATGCTATTAATAAATTCATGATAAAATTATTCATGAATTTATATATATTACAACTGCGTGGATTGTGTGTATATATTTAAATATATATAATTGTTCGAAAGTTTCATTGCGTCGGGAATGTTTGATTTTATTTTTAAATAATTTGTTAAAATTTTAATGATTAAAAGCTACATTCTTTGATAAGCTTTCAGATTTTCCCTTTCCAAAAACAATGGGTAAAGTTTTATTAATTAGAAAAAAAAGATAAGTATTTAAAATGTAAGGATTTCCTAATTGAAATCATTTTTCTGATTTTAAGAATTCATTTTCTAATTAGAAAATGAATTCAAGTTAATGAGTTTGAAAGCCTTATCGAAGAAATGTATCTAAAAACAACTAGTAAATTTTGTAACATTGATAATGAAAGAAGCGCTAGCCTGAAGGCATCAGAGGACAGTATAAATAGCCCTGAAAAGTTTGGAGAGGAGAAGCCATCTTTGTTGTAGAGAAGTGCCAGTAAACTCTATGCGTATAAAAATCATAAATTTAAATAGTGTTTCTATCATTGGTGAAGGGCTAACACATCAGGAATCTGGCTACTGTTCCTGAAGTCCCCTGAAAATCTTCGATGAAGCTGCTAAATCCTTTCTGGAGCAATCATGCTGCCAAAATCATGAAAATCAATTAAAATGCTGTTTAAGTAATCGACCAAATGCATGCCTACGTTTTACCAACTTGGACGTGTAAACTAAGGAACCACTCCCGGAATAAATGGGTAATATATTTCCATAATGAACCTTAAACTTTCTGGCCAGTTTCCAAACTTTACTTTACACTCCCTTTAAGAGCTCTTCTCATTTATAATGTAATAATCTTTATAAAACCTTTTATTTATGCTATTGTAAATTATATCGTAATTCTCTCAACCTCTAGTCTTTAACTTTCCTTTCTTATGATGGCGGTTCATTTATTGTATTATATATATTTATTGTGTGATTTATTAATATTGTTTATTTTTAATTATATGCCAATAATCCTTCAACTCGATGATCTCCTTTGTTTCCTTTGCCTTGTGCAAATAATAATATATTAATTCTAATAGTAATTCTTACCCATTAGAACTAGATTTATACAGTTCTATCAATCATCGAGTCGAAAGAAATTATTAAATGTTTACTATTTTTATAATTGGCTAATAATAAATTATTAGCTCCGTTTCTAATCTATGCCCCAGCTATTTTCTCATGTTTACCTATATGTATTTATTCATATATATAATGTTAAAATGTTTTTGCAAAAGGGTCGATAAAGGAATCAACTAAATATATTCTAATTCAGATTTCTGTTATTTTCTATTAAGATTCAGGAAAGGCACAATGTTTGGGGCATAATTAATATAATTTTATAAATGCTTTGAAATAGTTTTATTTAAAAGCTCATTTGACTTTAATTCATTTGATCAAGTCATCACGTAGAGCATTCTATAATAAATTGGGTTTTATTTTTCAAACAGTGACTATCAAGTCATCATTTTCGAATGTTGCTGACGTATGACTATCTTTCGTTTCGCAGGCTTGTCGGTGGTGATATTTCTGATATTTTAATTATAGAGGAAGAAAGCACTTCCTCCCCCGCTCATGTTATATTTGGAACACCAAAGGTTCGTAGTTACGACTCGGCCTGGCTTTCCCCGTGTTTCACATCTCCTTAAAGGGCAGAAAGACTTGTCAAGTACAAGCCGCCATATAAACCACCGACCAGCGATTATATTTCGTGTTTACTTTATAGCTCATAATTCATCAGCACAGTTACCTCTCTGTTCCAGTAAAGCCTGTTCTGATGCTCGTAATTCGTGATGAAGTGATTTCAATTAAAGTCAAACAAATTCTCAGTTATATCAAAGTAAATAAGTTTTCCAATAAAGATTAAAGTTATGCCCTAAAATACGTATCTTGCTCTTCATGAATGGATTTGCGAATGTGAAAATAAATCTCACATTCTGTCGTAATAAAATTAGAATAATAATTTCCGTCACCACTGATACCTTTATCTGCTTTTAGTTTCTTGTTGGGGTATAGACATAGAATTCCATAATATTGTGTAATACTCATTGGCATATAATAAGGACCGCCACTCTTATTATAATTATAAACTCTGTTAAAGGCTAGAGGTGATTAATATAATCATCATTTAAAATTCAAACAAAACTATTACTATTATTATTAAAATATTTCATTAACGCACTTGGTTTCTTAATTCTCTTATTCAATAATTATTCTAATGTTAATGCTCGCTGTCTATGTTGGCAACCCGAACATATACATATGATTCGATTTAAAATTATATTTAGTTAATTTATTATCCGATATTAGTGTCACTTCAGGGATCTCTAATACTCACCAACCATTGAGCTAGTTTCTTGGCGCATAGCACTGTGACGTCAATTTAGATTTCTACTAATCTGAGCTGGTGAGTTGGGTTTGAATTCAGTTTGAACTGTCTGAGTTTGGATCTGACTTGCAGTTTAGGTGGTGAGTTTTTCGACTGGTACAATATATATATATGTGTGTGTGTATATATATATGCAAATTATGTCCCATGTTTAACAGTAATGGCTTTTCATAACTTATAGATATTTGAATATGATGTGATATTACAACTTTTTAAAATCATTATACATATAAATGTATTGTGTTTTAATTTTTGTTATGTCTGTTTTTATTTTATATACTTTTACATCATAACACTATTAGAATCAAAGTAATATAATTTATTATTAAACTTTTTTCTTTTAGAGTTGGTTGAGAAAATGTGCCAATGAAATTTCACACCAGCGAAATGTTCCTCTTGAATGGGAAACCCCATTAGGTCTTCTGGTCTGCCAGCCTTATTTTGTACCTCGTTTGGATGTTGATAAGATTTCTCTAGTAAGAAAAGAAAAGTTTTTCTTGTCTTTAGTTTTATTTTTATTCTTCAAAATGTAAGAAAAAGGTGAATATTGAATGCTTTTGGAAACCATTTTGTCTAGGCTATTGATCATTGAGTGCCACCATTGCTCATAACTTTTGTTTTTGGATGCCTCAGATCTTGTGTTGGGATACCAGGAAACTAGCATTTTTATAGCACAAATTAAAAATTTGATTGAGGTATGAATCAAGAACTTTTGCTCATCAGGTTTGCCATTAAATCTAATGCTCAACAGTAGTTTGATTGAATCGATTTTTCATTTGCAGTCTTCTCTTTTATGACTACCATTTTACCAATAAGCAAGTTTTTTAAACTGATAGTAAATAGGTTTTTTTGTTACAAAGTCATCTATTGATATTCTATCATTGAGTAGACTATTGTTTAGAAAGCTGCTTTATCAATCTACTTCTCATCAATGATTACATGACCACCTTTTTACTATCAAAATACTCTGGCACTCAGTCCTTTTCCAGAAAATTACTTTACTACTAACACCAAAGAACAACTCTACCTGTGAGTCATTTGCTGACCAGAAATTACTCTATGATTGAAACAATTGCTCAGTAGTAAGCCTTTGAGTTACATTTTCTAACAAGTAGTAAGTAAATAATGCAGTCAATTAAGAAAAAGCAAATCTCAAGATTTATCATATGAGGGATTAATTTGGCATCATAATTTATGTGATTTCTATCCTTCAATCAAAACTCTGAAAAATGCTTTTTATAGAGACCTCTAATGGTTGTTGCATTTATTGCCTGAGGTGAAGTAAGATTTATCTTTTTCATTATCTTTTATAAAAAGCATAACAGAAGTTTCTTTTAGTAATAAAAATGAGTTCAATGAGAAATTCACAATATTGATCTTGAGAAGTTTTTTTATCTTATGGTTGTTCTTTGAGATGATATAGTTTACAAATTGTTAATGTATTGCACACTTTAGTACATAATAAGTCATTTGATGCCATACAAAACAATATATTTTTCTTTGAATGCTTATATAAGCATAATGAAGCAATAATAGCATATGAACATAAGATATATTTTTTTTTAAGTTTCTGCCTGGAGAAATTATTTCTGAACAAAATCATTAGTGGACTAAATAAGTACATTTTGATGATAACATTTTCACTTAATTAAAGATAAATTGCTGTTTGTTGACTGACACAAAAATCTCCCATTAAATTACTTTGCTTTAAGTATTTACTGAAAGTTAAATAGCCTTGAAGCTGTTTGCCATATCACATTGATGGTTGCACTATAATAATTTTTAATATATTAAGCCCTGTGTATAACATATTTTTCTCACATTACATTTATCTATATCTCTGATACATTAAGCAGTTGACTTTAGCATTTGATAAGTTTATGTTTATTAGAAATATAATTAAAATTTTGTCTCATTATACACTTACAATAAGAAGCATATATATATATTGTAACTGGGAAAGTACGAATGACGTTATTGCACAAAATATGAACTAAAAATCATAAATGTAAAGCTAGCTAACAAGCTTTCAAGCTACACTCAGTGGATCTAATAACATATGTCATAATACAAAAATATATAGGGGAAGCATTTTAATAAAATACAAAGTAACACTATTAATAAATTTAAAAGAAAAACCAACTCATTCTAGCATACATGAAAGAATCTTATTATTATAAACTATGCCTTTAATTAAGGTTACATTTAAATTTCTTTTTTCTACAAAGATCTTCTAATACAACTCCCATTTTTTATGCATCTTTTATAAAAGATCTAATCATCTTATAAACATCTAAGCATTTCATTGCTTTGATCAGATAAAAACATTTAATTCTTATAATTAAAATGTTCTTTAAAAATCTTTGCCACATGAGATTTATCTTTGAATATAAACCTTTAATATCAAAATAAATTTAGGATATCACAAAGTTTGTATAAAGATATCATTGATTTGTGATCTGTTAATTTTAGAAAAATAAATTAAAAACATTAGTTTTAAGATTGTTTTCTTTGAAAACAAACTTTTTTTGGGAATTGTTTATTTTGTTTTGTACAATTTTCGATTAATAACATCTTCAGTACATGTTTGGGTCTTTTATCTTGCATAAACCATATCCACTATTTGTATCATATTTGATTCTATGATTAGTGCTGTTCTTTTAATCAGCTATCAAGATTCTTATATATGCATTATAATTTATTTAATGTTATTTTTAATAACTTGTTGCTACCTAATATATTTTATTAATGTTTATTATCAAACAATCATGTCTGGCAAGAAAAGAAAAATTCCAAGATGAAAAGCGAATATATCTAAGGAGATGGGAATCCGACTATTTAATTACAAGATTACAATTCTATGTCTTATTTGCATGCAAGTTTTGTCAGTGTCTAAAGAAATATAATATGAAATGACATTAAATTTGAGATATATATATAGGAGAATCATCATGATTTCAGATTATACGAAGAAATTGATGCACCAAACAAGTTTTTTTTTTTTTGCCACAAATAAACCCTGCATAAAGTTCTAGCCTTGCTGCTTTGTGGAAAATAGCATTAGAGTTAGCAAATGCTAAAAAAAACCCAATAATATAATAGTGAAGAAATGTGCAATTGAAATGGCAAACAATTCAGTATATATAAATTATCTGAAAAGTAACAGTTGCATTATTTCATCAGATTGTCATTAGATATCTAGATCATATAGATCAATATATTTCAGAAAAATTGACTGATTCAGTAGTAAAAGGTGATACTTTTCATTGTATCCAGATGAAAATACTGATCAAGCAGATATAAGTCAATTTTTAATTTTTGTTCGAATTATTCTTAAAGATTATTATTATTAAGGAAGAAACTTCATTATATCTTCACATATAACTATTAATGGTATTGATATTTTTAAAACAGTTCAAAACTGCATTATGAATCATAGGGGATTTGATCTATGTTTCTGCATTATAAGAAACAGGACTAAAGCTATCACTTTTGAAACAGAATAATATTAACTGCCTGACAATTCACCAAGAAACACTCTGTGGGAAATCTTTGCATCGAATCAAACCATGAAAATAGCTGTAAAAATAAACAATATATTACAAGGAGGTCTCTGACTCATTGAAAATTCTGCTACTTTTTGCCAAAATTGATGCTGCAGATGGGGATTTGCTTCTCTATTCTGATATTCACTGGTTGGATGTTGGAAAATGTTTGGAATGTTTTTTTCTCATTCAGAAAGAAATATCCATATTTCTTAAAAATGATGTGAAGTCTGACACAACAGAACTTAAAAAACAAATGTAAGATCCCATATTTTTATTTATTTCTAACAGATATGATTGACCATTTGAATGAATTAAAATTGAAACTACAATCTTACAATATTGCTATTTTATATGGATCATTTGAATGGCTTTAAAAGTAAATGAACTTTTTAAATCATCATTGGCTAATAACAACTTTACTTTTTTTCCAAATTGTATAAAACATTTTGAAAAAATGAAGAATTTTGAGGGGGCATTATTTACAGTTTATGTAAAATATATTGACGAAATCATTGACAATTTTGAAAATGCTTGACACGTTAACATTGAGAATACAAGATCTAATTTTCAGCTGGAATTATGTGATTTGCAACCAGATCCTTTTTATAGTAATAAAAGTGAAAAAGGAGGTTTTTTAAAATTATTACCAAAAGAGAGAAATCCTAAATTGAGGAACTTTGGACTATAGATATGCTCAATTCTTGGGAGTACATATCTTTGCAAAAACACTATTTCATGTTGAAAGTGATTAAATCAAAGTATAGATGTTCATTAATAGAAAAATCTCTTTCAATTTTATTGCAATAGGCAATTACAAACATTGAAATTGATAGTTACTCTAGTAAATGAGACTGAACTACCACAGAGTTTTCGTTAAAATGAAATAATTATCATATCTTATCTATTGAGCACTATGACTTTATTTATGAAATTTTAGTGTGTTTGCTAAACCTAACGAATGATAGGACTCTAAATAATTTACTTTCTATAGACTATGATTATTCTAGATGTGGTCCTTCGATAGATCTTTTTTTATGCAATCCTTATATTACCTAAAGTTGAACAACCCTGATCGATTCAAACAGAATTATTAGTATTCATTACCATAATAACTATTATATATTTAGAAACTGATGTTAAATTTTGGCTTAAGTGATTTTATAATAATTGCTGTATTTGCTGCTAATTATAAATGTTAAAACTATTTAAATAATAACTGAACCCCCCTTTTGTGGTTAAACATTTGTTTTTATTAATGTTTATCAGTGCTTATACTCTGAATATAATTTTTTGCAACAATAAACTGAAACACATTTCTCCTATGATATTTAGGAATAATATTGGATCATATCCTAACTTATTTTTATCATTTATTTAAAGTTAAATCTAAAATAATTTCTAAGAACCTCCTAGAAAAGCTATGAGGAGTTGTGATGCATATTGTACTGGTGAATACTTTTTAGGGGAAAATACCATACTAAACTTTTGGATATTCAATTAAATATGAAAATATTATTGATGCATTCAAGTCTAAATTTTTGTAGATATCCATCAGATATCAGAAGAGAAGATATCTTGCAGAAAATATATAAAAAGCTTTTAAATAGATTAGATTTGTTAATAATAATACTTTCAATACTTAAGACTTATTTCATATCAAGTTTCTTTTTTAGATGTGATATATTGGATTATTTCTGTCATCTATGAGTGAATGTTGAATGTGTAGAAATTTTAAACTTTATTTAAACTTTTCAAATACAAACAACTTGTTAGTAATATCACACAATTAAACAACACAGGTTAGTAATTACACAACAGAATAGCTCAGTTGGTTAGAGCATTTGCCTTAAATTTGATATTCAAGAATCTAAAGATGTGAGTTTGACTTCTATGCGAATACTGTCAATGTGCATATCAGGCTAACAATACCTGAAGAAGAGTGGAGAATAATACTACTCTAAACATATAATTACTAACCTGTATTGTTTATTTGGGTATTATTACTAACAAGTTGTTCGTATTTGGAAAGTTTAAATAAAGTTTATAATTTTCTATACATTCAACATTCACCCGTAGATGATGGAAATAGTCCAACATATCACATCTAATAATATATTACCACCACAAACCTTCAGACAAAGATCGTTTTTTTTTTGGGTGTTCAACCAAGAATCTACAAATGAAGAATTATGGCATAAAAAGTGGACTTCTTATGAGATTCCAAACAAATTTCCAGATCCAACAGTAAGCCAGGTGGATTTAACATTGAATCTCATGAACCAATTTGGAATAACCCATGGCCATTGTACTCATCTGCTTAATAAATGAAATTTAAGGGCCACTGATCTATGTAGATGTGAATAAATCAAAAGCTACTAAATAATATCTGCTTATAACTGCATTGCCTAGTGGGAACCCTACAAAATATTTTGTTAATACTGTCTAAAAAAATTCTTATGCTATATAATAAATAACTTGCTTATTTTTATGAGTGTTCTTAGTTTATTTAACAATAATAAGGTTTCATAGGAAAATTATTTGATATAAATAAATATTTTATTCCTTTATAATATGCTCAGTGATTTTTTCTTTATAAATATAAAATTTTATATATAAATGGTGACATTGACATTGGTTTTGATACTAGTGCTATTAAATTATTAATCTATCATTTCATTGGGTCTTGATTTGTCATTTGGCACTGCTGTTCTGTCAACTGCAATGCTTGAAACTTACTGTTTATTGCTGCCACTGTTAATTTCATTAGTAGATATTGTTAGCAACTTACTATTCTACTGTTTCATTTGATCTTGATGTCAGCTAACATGAAGACACTGCTTGTTTTATCTACAGAAATGTTAGTATCTTACTACTTTACATTTTATTTGTTTTGATACGTTAGATGATGTGGCACTCACCGCTGATTCTCTTTTTGTTATATAGGATGCAGATGATGAAGATGAAATAGAATCTCCAGAGAATAACAAAGATAAACAAGAATTCCCGAAGTAAGTTATATTTTAATATTTTAATCCCTGAATGTTTTTTCCAAATTTTTTTTCAACTCATTATGTCTTGATTTTAGAATAATGAAAGTGGATCATACTAAACAGCAAAATGCTTTCTCTACTAATTACATCCACTGCTTGGATGCTTGTCACATGATACTGACAGCATTACATTGTCTCAAGTAAGCCATATTGTTTCTTTTAGATGAATTTAATTTTTACTTTGAATTAAGTCTTTTTTTATTATTAACTTTGAATAATTTTTCACCGCAAATGTCAAATAGTGTCAGACAATATTTTATTATACTTTGGAAGTTGTAGATTTTTCCTGTTAGTGTGTAACAGTAGCACCACTTCGCCATATCTCTTATCCCAATCCATACTTTCAATATCCCACAGCTCAAAAATTTTTGAAACAAAATTGGAATTCATAAATTTGAATTTGTAAATTTTGAATATTATGAATTATCTCCTCATCTTATTCATTCGTTTATGTGATGGCTATTAAAATAAAAGGTTTATTTTATACTGTGACCCTGCTGAGAATTATTGAATAAAAATTTGTTTAAAGTGGCCCTCAAGTCTAAGATGACATTTTGCTAAGCATAATATAAGTTTACACAGAGGCTAAATTCTCCATATAGTAGCACCACTCAGTGCAAGCCAGATTAATCAGTGAATGCAAGAAGGTCTGTGCATAAAATTCTGATTTAGTGCTTACTCATATAATATCGCAGACTAGTTTTTAGCTTGTGGCTTTCATCAGTGAGGAGCCTTGGATCTGAGAGCACTGCATCTAAATCTTAGGATCTAATGCAATCCTCCATAAGCCACCTTTTATCTTGCTTTGAGTCCAAAACCTTCTTGCATTCATTGATTACTCTGACTTGCAGTGAGTGGTGCTACTGTATGGAGAGTTTAGCCTCTATGTAAACAGCTTGTGTAAGCATATAGAGTGGTGATTATTTAATGTTTAGTGGTTTAATAACAACTCTGCCCATTAGGATTATGGTGACTGGTTATTAAAGAACCAAATACACCAAAAAGTATGATATTGAACTGAGTTTAGATCTATACGACTATACAAGCTAATGAGTTTGAATTGAAAAAAAAAGGTGGTTGCTGGATGGTAATAAGTTAAAAGGTGGCTGCTGGAGGGTTACATTAGATCCTAAAGTCTAGATTCAGTGCTCTCAGATCCAAGGCTCCTTACTGATGAAAGCCACAAGTTAGAAACTAGTCTAGGGATATTGGATAAATAGGCACTAAATAGGGACTTTATGCACAAACCTTGTATCCATTGATTATTCTGGCTTGCACTGAGTGGTGCAACTGTATGGAGAGTTTAACTTTTGTGTAATCAGCTTGTGTAAGCATTAAGAATGGTGATCGTGTGATGTTTGGTGGCATAATAGAAATTGTGATGCAATTTATACAATAAAATGAAAATGATTGATGTATTAAGGAAAGACAAAAATGTCGAAAGACAAAGATTGTTAGATGTTCATAAGAATGAATCAGTAATTTATGAAAATACAACGTGCATATGAAGGTGCATTCCCTCACTGCTTATTCAATGTGTATTAATTATTCAAGTACCTCCTATATCTATTACATCTTCTGAATTGACCAGAATTTTAAATGAAGAAGTGAGACATGCAATTAAATGTATGAAGACAGGAAAGGCTCCAGGAAATGATGGAATTATAATTGATATATTAAAAGAAGCAGGTGAAGAAATAGAAATTTTTTTAGCAAAGTTATATACCAAATGTCTAAATGATAAAGATATACCAGATGATTGGAAGAATGCAGTAATAATATTAATATTTAAAAAAGGTGATAAAGAAGATATTAGAAATTATAGACCTATCAGCCTTTTATCAGTTTTATATAAAATTTTTACCAAGATAATTACAATTCATCTATAAAGAACATTGGATTTCCACCAACCAAGAGAACAAGCTGGATTTAAAAATGGTTTTAGCATAGTAAATCATATCCAGGTATTGAGAAAAGTTATAGAAAGGACAAATGAATATGAGTTGCCATTATGTTTTGGATTTGTAGATTATGAAAAGGCATTTGATTCTATAAACATTTCTTCAGTGATTAAAGCATTGGATCATCAAGGTATAGATCCAAGGTATTGTCATATTTTAAAGAATATTTATAAAAATGCAACAGTAACAATTAGATTACATAATGATACTGGGAAAGTCAACATTGAGAAAGGTGTAAGACAAGGTGACTCCATATCTCCAAAACTTTTTACAGCAGTGCTGCAAGAAGTATTTTGTGGATTAAAATGGGAAACTAAAGGAGTGAAAGTAAATGGAGATTATTTAAGTCATTTAGATTTTGCAGATGATGTAGTTGTTTTTGCAAATAATGCTTTCAGAGCTGCAGGAAATGTTGCAGGAGTTATTAGATGAAAGTAGGAAAGTAGGACTAAAGATAAATGTTAAAAAGACTAAAGTAATGTTTAATCGATTTGCTCAAAATATGAAAATAAAAGATTGATTATGATGAATTAGAAGAAGTTAAGAGTTACAAATACCTTGGTCAGATTATTAATACAGATGGAAACATAATGGAGGAAATTAATCATAGAATTAAACTTGGTTGGAGTGCTTTTGGTAGAAATAACTTGATACTAAAAGGAAATATGCCTATGTGTTTGAAAAGGAAGGTTTTTGACAAATGTGTTTTACCAGTTCTTACTTATGGATCTGAGACTTGAACACTTAATAGAAGAGCAATACAGAGACTTCAGACCACTCAAAGAAGTATGGAGTGATGTATGTTGGGAGTAACAAGAAGAGATCGAAAACGCAATGTATGGGTAAGAGAACAAACAGGTGTTACTGACCTCATTGAAAAAATTAAAAGATTGAAGTGGAATTGGGCTGGACATATTTCTAGAAGAGATGATAATAGATGGACAATTGAAATGTTAAACTGGATTCCAAGAGATTGTAAAAGACCCAGAAAGAGACCACATGTGAGATGGATGGATGAAATAAGAAAGTGTGCAGGGGTGTTGTGGAGAAGAGAAGCTAAAGATCGGAGAAGATGGATTAAACTTGGAGAGACCTTCATCCTGCAGTGGATTGAAAATGGTTGATGATGATAATTTTAAAATTAAAATTTTGTCATAAATATGAATTTATATATATAGTGTGTATATTATCTAGGGTTCACTGTTATCTATTGCATTCTTATGAAATTTTGAAACCAAATGTTAGTGGATATTGGGATCATTCAATCAGCAAAACATTTACATCTATTTTTATACTATTAAATGAATCAGTTTATTTGTTTCAATAACGGGGCTTGAATAGATATACTAAACTTAGCATGGTCTTTGATAGCACTCAACTTCATCACGCTAGCATGAGCCATTTTTGCAACCCTTCACTTACTCATGCAATGAGTTATCCATATTGTACTGCATCTTATCATACTTTATAATGATCTGTCCATGCAGCATTTAACCTCATCATGCTATAATGAACCATAAGTAATAGAGTCTTATATGTTTTGGTGAGTACCATAGTATTAAATATCATTCCTTTAGTTCTAGAGGACTTACAAAGTTTGAATTATAATCTGATGATAATTTAAACTATGGATCATGTAGAATAATTCTTTATTTATCTTTTCCCTTAAATGAATTATTGATAGCTATAATTACAGATGTTGTCAATTGTATTTATATATTCTACACGAGCCTTTAGTCATAGTATGAAGATTATAATGCTTTTATTTATCTATTCAATTATTTTTGTTTAATTATATGTATAAAGTCTTGTTACTCAATTTTTACCCACTTTCCAATTTCTGATCTATTAGTTGAAATTGCATTTATATGTCTTCCTGATGACAATAATTTTTTTAAGAGTATGCAAACAATTTTAATGAAAAATATAAATTTTTAATTTTATTTGGATGAGATGTGGCTATTCCTTTATTGCAATCAGGAATTTCTCAGCCACTATGCCCAGAGAAACCTGTTATCCCACCTACATTCCTACCTTAAGTTTTTCCATATTCTCTATCCTCCTTTATCCTATTTCCACAATGTCATCTTTGTTCACTCCATGGCTTTAATATCTAGATCTTCTTATCTTTTTCCAAACCCAGCATAAAGACCAAGAACCCACTTTCTGTATAATCATTTATATTTAGTCTCCCACAACTTCATTATTTGTATTTTTTTGGATGCTGTGCACTGTGACCTCCTTTTTCGGAGTCAGGAATCTCTCAGCCATTATGCCCAGAGAAACCTGTTAGCCACTTTACCTTCCCTTTCCATTCCCCATCCTAAGTTTTTCCCATATTTGTCTCTATCCTGCTCCATTCCATTTCCACAATGCAATCTTTGTCAACTCCATGGCTTTTATATCTAAATCTCCCTTATCTTTTCCCAAACTCAACATAAAAACCAAGAACCCACTGTCTGTATAATAACTTTGTTTATATTTATTCTTCCATAACTTCATTATTTGTACCCTTTCTGCTTGTAGGCATTTACATTCAATTAACAGATGCCGAATATCTTCTCCTTACACAACTTGCAGACTAAATCACTCACATTTTTCCATGTGTGCATTTTCCCTTGTTGCTAAAGAATTTAGTATTCTTTATGATATGCCATCTAGTAGTATTAAATTGCATCTCAACTTTTTTCTTTCCTAATTTCTCAAATTATGTAAAACTCAAAAGTAAAAAATAAATTTTTAGCTTTCCCTGTATTCTTAATATTATGCAACCAGAAATAAGTGTGAACAAAGAATCATTTAGATAAATTTGCAAATGATACCTTATTTTTGTGTCAATGATAATCTATTTGTCAGAACATCCACTTTTTTGTATCATTGCCAATCTCTTCTTCAAATATTCTTTTTTGATTTGATGAATATTTTGCCATTAATACAAGAAAACGGGCATTATTTACAAGTTTATTTAAATGATTCTTTGCCATTTTTATTTTTGGTCACATAATAATACCAAGAATACCATGAAAGCTAAAGAACATTTATTTTTTACTTCGTTAGTACATTTATGTGAATAATTTATTTATTTATTATGATTATCTTTTCTTTGAGAATATTTTTTCAGAAATCTAGTAAAATCATCCAATCAGTGCTAGTTTTATTTATTGATATGAAACAATACTATGTGTAAATTCTGATTTAATAGAGGAATTTAATAATGATTCCAACACAATTGAAATAAAACAACTATATAAAAATAAATCTGTTTTTAATTTTTGAACCAGTTTTCATCCTGTATTAGGGCCTTTTCAAAGTACACTTTTCTAAAAAAAAAAAGTGTATTTTGAAAAGGTCTTAATATAGGGCAAAAAGATTTATTTTTATATAGTTGTTTTATTTCCATTGTGTTGGAATCATTATTAATTTTTTGAAAACAGCATTATGGACAAATTTATGTTTGACCATTGTTAATGATTAATGGAGGTATTTGAAATATAGAGTAACACATATAGATGTTTTGATTTGGTAATGGACTCTTTTTGATATAATCATGATTTTTATCTTTATGTAAGATGATTTTTAATGAATGCATCTGATGTACTTCAATAAAAAATATCAATCTCTGATCAATTGGTCATTGTTTGAAATACTATTATTAAGGATGTGAAGTATAAATTATTGAATTAATCAAAATGCTTTGTAACAATCTGTCACCTGATAAGATATCTGACCATATTTTCATATATATTTTTCTGGTTTATTAGTAGTAGGAAATTATAAAAATAATATATAAATTTCTTTAATTTTTTTTCTTCTAGGTAATCCATTTCAATGCTTCTACTTCATACAATTTATTGAAATCAATATTCTATAAATAGTATTTGCCTGAAGGTTTGTGATGCTGGTATATTAGATGTAATAATATGTTGAATTATTTCCATCATATATCAGTAAATATTGTATGTATAGAAAGTGTTTAAACTTTTCAAATACAAACAACTTGTTAGGAATAACAGACAAATGAACAATACTGGTTAGTAATGACACATTTCAAATAGTATTATTCTCCACCCTTCTTCAGGTGTTGCTGGCCTGACCAGTGACAGTATTAGCATAGGAGTCGAACTCAACACTTTTAGATTCTTGAATACTGAATTTAAGACAAATGCTGTAACTAATTGAGCCTTTGTTAGAATAGTTCAGGTGGCTAACATTCATCTTAAATTCTATATTTCAAGAATCTAAAAGTGAGAGTTCAACTTCTATGCTAATACTGTCACTGATCAGATCCAGAAACACTTGAAGAAGAGTGGGAGATAATACTACTCGAAATGTGTCATTACCAATCTGTGTTGTTCATTTGTCAGTTATTATTTACAAGTTGTTTGTATTTGAAAAGTTTAAATAAAGTTTAAAATTCTCTATACATTCAACATTCACTCGTAGATGATGGAAATAGTCCAACATATTATCACATCTGTAAACAATGTCTCAAATTTCTGATATTAGAATAGTTTGGTTTTGGAATTTTAATGCTAAGTGGATGTTGTTGTTTTTTTTATTTGGAAATTTATATTTTTTTAATGATTAAATCTATTTTTGAAAGCAAGATTTTATAATTAATAATAAAATTATTTTATTTTTTAGGGAGGGAGTTTTTTTTTTAGCAGTTCACGACAGTTTCTTAACTAATGCTGCTACAGTTGATAGAATGAATACGGTAAGCTTTTCTTTAGTAACTTAAAGAGGTTTTGGTTATTTTAATACAATAGCCTGAATTATTTAAAAAGCAAAACCCACTATTCCCAGTGCCATCTCATATTGTATGTATAAATGGATTATTCTCCCGTACATGAGGGGTCAGAATGACTAATATGTCAACATGGGTAGGATGACAACCTTGGCACTAACTAGGGCTTTGAACATTCCATCATCAGATTTTCAATGAAATGGAAGGCTGAAAAGTTGTGAGTTGGAATAGTTTGAAGCCTTTCCATTAAAGTATGAAGATTGTCTATCTTAATAGAAAGCTGAATACTGATTATATATATGTGTGAGGATAGTAATCTGGACCAACTGATGATTGCTGGTTTAGCATGAAATACGTATATTGGTGATTATTTATCTTTTCAACATGTGTGTGATCAGGTGGCTCAGCAATATGAGATGGCACTGAGAGTAGTGGGTCATGTGAAAGTCTGAGTTTGAATCCCGCCTATATTACATATATAAACACAGGTTTTAGCCCATGCAATGTATTAAAAAGCAAAAGAAAAATTTAAAATATATGAAAGATTTATACAAAAAAAGATTAGTGGTAATTTATTGAATATTCAAATTCTACATTAATGTTGAACTTTTGAAACTGATCCAATGTATCATACATATATAGTTGTGATAAGGGAACTTAACTCTAGTACTTATGGTCATCCAAAGGTACTGAAAAATGAAAATTTTATTAAATTGCTGTAGTTAACTCATATTTACTTTTTTCCTAATCTAAGTTTTGCTTCAAAATTATGCTCCATTGGTAAAAAAGATACAGATGGTTATATATTTTTTTCGCCTGACAAAGATTTAAATAGATTAATTCACAAAAAATTGAAGTATCTACAACTATCAAGTCTGCATTTGTTTTCCATTTTTAAAAAACATAAAAAAGGATGATGTTCTTTTGAACCTATTGTTATTTTCTTGTTTAGTAAATAAATTTCTTTAAAAGTTTCTGTGTTTTCTGCTATTAAGTTATCAGAGAAGAAAATAGAAACCAAACAGTGTTTTTTCAAACTGAAGATTATGATCCAGGTTTGATTAATTGCAATCAGCACTATTTAAAATAATGAATAAAATATAGTAAGAGTTTTAAATTATTATTAAAAACAAAGTATTGCAGTAAACATTAAATGAATTTAAGAGAGACTTTGGGGGAAATGAGCTGCAAACCTTCTTTTAATGAGTTGATGCAGATCTGATTAGCAGATATAGAAAAAAATCTATCAACGTGGCTGACTATTGCTTCTGTAAAGTCTTATTCATTTTCTTCAGGGCTAAAATATCCTTTGCTATGATCAAAAGAAATTCTCCTAATGGAGGACTTCTTCACAGTATTTCCTAAAGTATATATACACTTTATCGTATAATATTTGTTTTAAAACAGTTAAAATGTATAATAAACAGACATTTTAAAAAAAAAATTTGATTTCATCAAAGCACTAAATAGAATTGGGTTTACTTTGATTATTGCAGCTTTTTTTTAAAAGTATAAAAGTTTGCCTTTAATTTTTGTAATGGATCTTTATTACTTATTTACGGTGTTTACTTTAGAAATAGTTTTAATGAACATAAAATCCGTCGAGATTATTACCACTTGATTTTAGTCAGCTTAGTGAAAATAATTTCCAAAATGGAACGTTGTATTAATAAACTTTTCAACAAATGTATGTATTCAGTACATTAAATATAGGATTACAAATAGAGAAATACATTTATGAATAAGTAAAAGTATTTTTAAAAGTAACAGGAAAATAAAACTGTGGAAGGAAACAAAAGTGTAGTTAAAGAATGTAATTAAAAATAGTTAAGAAATGGTGACCATGTGATGCTCAGTGGTTTAAAAATAGTTAAAATTATTTATTAGATAATGAAAAGTTAAAGAATATTATTATTTAAGAGGGAAAAAAGAACTGAATTAAAAATGTCCTTTTTTCTATTTTGATTAAATCGTGATTCCAAATTACAGATCTGATTGATTAAATCCAACTCAAAAAAATAATTTATATAGAACTGGTGTGACAGTACTCTGGTCTTTTTTTTCTATTGACTTTATTTAATGTTTTTTATAAGCTTTTGAACAAACTGATTTTAAAATGTATTAATAGAAAATTTTTTTTTTATTTTAAGTAACACACTTTATTAAATCACAACATATTTACATAATTACAAGATCAATTTTTAGTACAGACAAAAAAAAAAAAAGAACAGTATTATCCTTCACTTGTCCATTATACACATTGCAACACGTTCACTTAATTCTCCTGTTACCTGTTCATTGTTTACGATTTAGACCCTTTTTCTTTAACAACATTACCCTTCTTTATTTTATGTTTTACTCCCAGATTTCACATCTGGGAGAGAATTGCTCTCTCATAGATGTTGGAAGGTTTTTTGGGGCCACTATTTTAGGCATAAGTTGAAGTAGTTCTCCCAATCTCTATCCATTTTTTTTAACCAATTGAATTTCTTATTATCAAATAAAAGTGAACATCTTATTGCCCACAATGATTTCAATGTATGGATCATTACATTCGCGATTGTGCGGGTTAAAGTTTATAACATATTTTTTCATAAGATATTTGAGATTTATTATAGGCCTGTGAAAGACCTTCATTCTAATTTCTCTAAAGGCGTAGCATTCTTCAAATAAGTGCATAAAAGTTTCATTGTGCCTCTTACACATAATGCAGGTTTCATTCAAACTCAATCCCAGTCTTTTATTAATATAGGTAGTTGTAGGTAGAATCCCATTGATTAACTTAAAAATAAATCTCATTGATGTCTGAGGTATATATATTGAGTGAAATTTTTTTAATACATTTTTCATTGAACAACTCAACCAATTATTTTCATTTTGATAATTTGCTTTTTTTAAATCTTTATATCTAATACCATCTAGGGTGGTTACATTAAGTTCATCTTGCAAATCTTTATATGCCATCAACGTGTCAGTAAGATACGATCTTTTTTCAGCTCCCAATCCATTAATAATAAATATGTCACCATTTGGGAGATTAAATGACTGATCCTTGGCTACATTCATATAAGCTCTAGCAGTCACAAATTGAACATAAGCTTTTGGGTCAATTAAATTGAGACCACCCTTATTTATTGGAAGCTGTAAAAGCGAGGTCATAATGTTTTTGGGAGAATAAATATAATCAAACTTGCATTTGACTTCCTGATTTATTTGTTGAGAAAAAATTGTTAAAAGAAATTAGGATTACAGTATATAGAATTTGTTTTACATTGTTAATGTTTTTTTGTTTTCTACTAATATTTTTTTTTATATTGAATTATTATATAAAGTGCTATAAAGATAGATAATTTGATGAAATCATTGTTTTTCCCTATTACACACACGTGTGTGTGGGTATAGACATGTGTCTAATGAGGTTTGACATAAAATAGCATTTCTTACTGTTATTGTAGGATGTATCTAAAAACGTTTTAAAATATTCTCGTCTAGAACATGCATATTTTGAATCTTTTTTTACTGACACATAACATAAGCTTAAATTATGAGTAATTTTTTTTTTTTTGTTAATTTCAAATAAGCAACACTGATAAGCAATTTTCAAATATATCAGTGTTAGTTATTCGTTCACAACCAAGTCCATTCCATGAGTTTGTGCTGCATAGGTGCAAACATTTTTTCCCCTTCCTCTTCCATTTAAGATTAAAAGATTCCAAAGTATAATAGCATATTGCAAATCATTTTATTAAACTGAAAATTAAGATGATTGTATATTGAAATAAAAAACACAAATAGTAAAAAACCCATATTTTTATTTATTTCTTATAGAGTATTGCTTTAATTTCCATTACAGAAAAATCTTTTATATCTTCTAAATCTAAATGACTCCATATTTCATTTTCTGGATTTGATAAATTTTTTTGTGATATATTTGGTTGTGATTCTTTATTAGTTTAATTTTGGAAAGAATCTTTCTCCCGAAGCAACCATTAATGATATTATTAAATAAATATATAAAACTATTACCAAAGTTGGAAATAATGCTGTTAAAATTATTTTCAAATATAAATTGTAAAATATGAATAAATACTTCATTGTATTATTTATGCTGCCCAGTTTCATTGTCTCCTTTATACCTTCGTATGGAATGGGCCTGTTCACAACAAATCCCATACACCGGTTTTCTAAGCATTATATTTTCTGTTTTGTTTTTTAATTATTTATAAGCAGTCTTTTCCTTTGGATCACCTGGTCCATTTATTCTCACCGTTACATTAGTTTCCTTCAAATTATCCATCACTGTTCCTTTATCTCAAAGAAAAATCCATTTCCTGATTTAAATACTTTTAATAAATAATATAAAGTTTTAAATTTCTGATTGTATCAATCCAAGTTATCTTGCAAATTTACATGATGAACATTTCTCCAAACAAAACATTTAATGAGATTATAAAAAAAAAAATCAACTTTTAATGTCTATAGAATAATTTATTATTAAAAGCTTGTTGGTCATAGAATTTTTCATTCTGATTTCTTTTTTTGGTTGTCATCTTTTGAAATATTCAATAAAAGCTGTCGTCAATTGTGTGCTCTACTTTTATATTTGAATTCTTTTACAATTTTTGTAAATTTAATTTTTCTACGTTTATCTTCTTAAACATCTCCAATTCTGTTTCATAACTTGTTCATATTTGAGTCATTAGCAGTTTACTAAAGGAAATCCAATATTAATTCCATTTTTATCCTTCTAAGACTATTTTCTTTGTATTCACATCTTTTATCATTTATTTAGTACCTATTCTTACATTTTCAAGCATTAAACTGCTAATGGGTCCAAAAATGCATTTTAATCAACTAGATCTCTTCAATCCAAGTTCCAGTCATTTCTTTAAATGCCACATAACATTGTTTTGTATTTATTGGTCTACGTGTTTTTTTAACAAGCCCTTACATGAATCATTAAGATTGATAATAAATTGAAAGTTTGCTAGTCTTTCACATGCGCAATTATAACTGAGACAGCCAATCAGATTTTAAACAATCAAGCTTAGACACAAGACAGAGATTTTGATAGAAAAGGTTGATACCAACCTTTTCTAAACTTAACTTTTATATATATAAACCAGTCTTAAGCATCTTAGCCTGAAAGCTTTAAATATATAAACATATACACTTATCATTCATTGTGTTATTAATATAAGATATTACGGCACGAAATCTCAGATTTACTATACTGCAATTTTTATAGCAGCAACGTATGTAAATAATATTTGTCTAAATCGCATGTTGTTAAAAACTGATAATAAATTGAATTATTAAGGTAAGAATTATTACATTCTATTTAATCTTTAATATAGTCTCCAATAAAGTTCCAACATATGTCCAGTGTGATTTATATAGGTGTATGGTAAGGTCTGTATTCATTCAGCTTTTATATTTCTATGTATTTCAAAATATCTGTCAAATAATAGAAGTCCATATGAAACATTTTTTTCAAGATCAAAAGAATGTTATTTATTCTTTCTAATATCCTTTAATGATTTGCCTCTTTCTTATGTAAACTGGTCTATTTCTCAGAATTATCACTATTAATTGCACATGGAATTATTGTGCTACAATCTTTTAATTTTAGCTATAATCTTTTCTGACATAAATAATAGAATAAGTTTAAAATCTATTTTTTTGAACATAATGTTTTTTACAATTTTTTAGATTTGTCGGAAGCAGTTTGTCAAGCTTCATAATCAACCGTTGTTAGATAATCTTTCACAGCAAATGATTGATAAGTTCGATTTCACTGACAGGTAATTAATGTTTTTAGATATGATAAATTTCACTTATGGTTTTTCTAAATTATATATTAATTTTTTATATATTTTTTTTGTTTTGGATATAGTTTGTCATGAACTTTACTTCATTTCAAACTCTTTTTTTTTAACTGTTTAAAATATTTATACTTAAGAACTGCTCAAAAAGTAAGCATTAATTACATACATTAATTTAACTTTGAGCTTTAGTATTTAATTGCTATTAATATTGAGATATTAGTTGCAACATGTGGCATTTTTTGCATGCCTTAAGCATAAAACTCTAATGTCAGTTAATTTATTCACTTCTTTATTATCATTATCATTCTAACTGTTCAAGAATTTGTTCATTTACATGAAAGGTGCAAAAAGTTTTGATCACTCAAATTTTGTTTCTAGTAATTTTTTTCTCCTGTGTTGAAATTTAAATAATCTGTGGAATTGTATGATAAAAGAAAGGCAAAAGATTGCATCTGTTTTTAAGATAACTATCTTAGAGTATGTTACAAAATAAAATCATAAAACTTTTATTTTCCAAATTCTTATCATGAATTAAACTCTATAAACAAAGACAGGTTGAAATAAGTAGGCAAATACCATATAGAACCAAATAATATGACTTGATCATCATCTTTGTTTGCTAATATAACATTATAGCACGTCACATTTAAATGTCCAGCGTGTAACAGTCAAATCTTTCTCATGGTTTTCTCTCAGAGCTATTCGCAGTGCTGCCCCCAGACCAATGCTTGTATTATATACTTCTATAGTTTAACTATTCACAACGAAACTTTAATGGTACCAGCATGTTTGGATGACAAATTACATCATGAAATATGAAAGTATGTTTTGTTCTTAATAGATTGTCTTCAATGGTCTCCCTGCTATCATGAAATCTTATAAAGTATTTGAAAATATTCGTACAGTTTTTGGCTTTATTGCTACTCACAAGATGAATCATTCTAAATATTTCAGTAGTATCTTTGTCCAATTTAAAATAAAATTTAATATTAATGCACCATCAAATTTTTTAGGGAAATACATAACACATGCATTTATTGGGAGATGGCACTGTAGGCAGCTTGGAGAATCTGTTACTAATCAGCTCACTGGGATACGCTGTGCATATAAGCTTTTATGCATTTTTTTCCATATATACTTACTTTTGAATATTTCTTCTAATTGTAATTCTTTATGTTTCAATGATTATTTTTATTTTGCTTCTTTTAGTGAAATTTCTTCTCTAGAAACTGCAATAGCTGTTAGAAAAAAACATCTTGCTATCAATTTAAAATCTGTTCCTGACAGAGGTAATTTTTTAAAGTATGTAATAAAATAATTAAAGGAGAATTTTCTACCAATTTATTATTGTCGTTTTTTTTTTTTTAGGTTCTTTTAATATTGAAAATGTTCTTCAATCAATCTACTTTTTCAGTTGATTTCCTGCCTGTAAATTTCTGTATCATATTAAACTTTTTTTTAATTATAAAATTTAATAAATAAGCAGTTTTGTTTTTGTTAAACATACTATCAAAATATCTCTTCTACTTGAGAAAATGATTCAATCAATGAGTTTGTAGTATTAAAATAACATTAGAGATATTTATCTTTTTAAATTCTTAACTTAATTATATTCATTGCATTTCACAAGATTTTTATTAGATATTCTTTTTGAAAAAGAATTAGCAAAAAAAAAAAAAACTTTTTACAGATTTTAGATCAAAAATTTGATTGATTTATAGCAAAAGATTTTAATAATTTCTATTGAATCACATGAACTATAAATATTGATTTGAATTAAAATTATTTCTCAGATTTGACAGAATAAAACATTAACAATATTTAATTGTACACACTTTCTTCTACTTATTATGACACTTGTCTGCACTCACTATCATAATTGAACTCACTTAATAAAATTAGTTCCTAAAACAGGCAAAACTCTCCATATAGTAGTGCCACTCAGTGCAAGCTAGAGTAATCAATGGATGCCAGAAGACTTCCATAAAATCCCTATCTAGTGCCTACTCATCCATTGATTACTCTGGCTTGCACTGAGTGGCACTACTGTATGGAGAGTTTTGCCTGTTTTAATAACAGTTATAAGCAAGCATAAGAAATGGTGATCATGTGATGTTTAGTGGTTTAAAATTAGTTTCTGTACCACCTGCCATTGCAAGTGAGATGATTGAGAAGTCTGTTGCCCAGCCAACGGATATATTTGGGATTGTGGTAAAGTTTATATTTTGCAAATCTCTCAGTGCTTTGCAACTAATGACCACTCAAAGCAAATTATTACACAATTTCATTGAAAAAGATCATAAAAAATTAGTGCTCTATAAGAATGGATGCTGTGTGTGATGATATAGAAGTAAGTTAATGCAGCGTTGGAATGGATATGGATTGTAGCGATGTCAAGAAATAAGTTAATTCAACATTGGAATGAATGCTGGATGTGCGTCTTAGCTCACTCATCCCTGGAGTAAGAATAACAAATTTAGTATGGATTATTATTATTATTTTTTTTTTAGAACACAAAGATCACAGTGACTCAAATTTCAATGTATACAATTTAATATACATGTTAATATATACTTTTATAATATATTGAAGTGATATTTATATATGCTTCATGTCAGTAATTTAAAAATTAGAAGTTTGTTTTAAAAGTAAAGATTTTAAACAATTTTAATAAATAAAAAGTCTATATACAATTTATATGCACAGATAAATGTATACAGCATGATTAATTAAAGGCAAGATATTTCTTTTATCAACATTTGTAAAGGTATTTTATAATTATAAAGTGGAAATGGTATTTTTTTAGAAAATGTAATTAAAATTCTTATAAACAGATTGATTAAGGAGATAAGTGTTTGATATAATTTAGTCTGGTAATCCCTTTTAAAGATAAAATTTTGTAAATGTCATGATTGGACAAATAAGCCATGAACGAAAATGATGTTTAAGAGTTATCTACCACCAATATGCCAATGGATTGAAACAACTGATGATGGATCTGATTTTGCTGATAAGCTAACTCCAGAAACTATAAAGAGGGATTATAAATCATATTTGATTACTGCTGCTGATTAGTTCTTGATTGTGCCTTCAATATACTCATCGTGCTTGGTGTTAAAAATACAGTGGAAGAGTAGAAAAACTGCAATCTGCTTCACTCTTACTAGTTGTTAGAATGCAGGTTGAAGATTCAGAGAGAAGTACAGAAAGGAGCCATCAGCTAATGTAGAAACAGCATTGTGTTTATTATATGCCTAAACTTCAAATGTGTACTGCCATGGGGAGAAATCAGCTATCAATCAACAAGTAAACTACAGTCAGATATTACCTGATTAAAACCTACAGCTGCCATAGCTATGGTTGAACAACTGAAATCCGTTAAAAGTATACCAATATTTGAAATCCAAATTCCAACTCTTAGTGATGAAAGGGAATGAACTTTAAAATATATTCTTATAGTAATAACATTAAGTATTTATCTCCATTATCCTGAAATTATTTTATAAATTATCGTTATTATTGATTTTGTAAATCTGTTTAGAAACCAGTATGACAGGAGTTTGTTGTTTTGTTTTAGTTAATCATGCTACAATTCAGGTGGTGTAAATTTAAAAGAAGAAGAATTTTTTATAGAAAGCATATTATCACAATCTCTGGCCATGCTTTTAAAGACTTAGTATTTTAAAACCAACCATTTTCACTATCTGAAATTTTAAAACAGGATGCATAGACATATTAATATTATTTTTTAGTAACTTTTAATAGTCCACAGTTTTAAGCAAACTACCCTCCAGTTTTGAGGACGGGTAATTTAGGTGTGTTGATATAAGTGAACTGCTGTAACTTTATTTCGGACTGTTTTGTTTATATATGAGATTCATTCATAAGTGTTTTATTTATTCCTAAATAATTGTTATACCCTTGTGACTGCTGGTCACTCTTACGCTTAGTATCTTCGTAATAGTACACGATGGACAAAAATTCCTATTGTATAGTGTATTCCTAGCTCACATGCATATATTTATTCAAAAATAATGTAACACAGATGTTGCCTCTTATATTTGTACACATGGTGTTTAGTTAATTGCCTGTATTACAGTCTGAAAGTATTTATAGTAGTCCAGTTCTTTAAATAATTAATGAGTACAGCGTGTCCTCAAATTGTAGGTTTATTAATCTTAAAACTGTAATAATAAATAGTTGTAATTGTTGGTCTATGCAGCAAGTTTATCTCTATTCAGAAACAATTGAGAATATATTATTCCGTGTATTATCTGTGCATAAACTTAAATCATTGAATCCATAAATAACTAATTATACTAATCTGTTTATAAGTTGTCAGGGCAGTCGGTTTATGCTATTGTGTGTGTTGTAAAATTATATAAGTATAAATAAATTGTAGTGTCATTATTTTAGCATTTGCCATTATTTTGTAATCAATAATTTAATTAAAATATGATAGAGACTCTCATGTATCTAGCTGATCTTAGCAGGCTATAAAAGGAAAATGTTGTTTATTCTTTGATACTGGAATGTGGAGTTCCCATGAAAATTGCCCTTGGGTGAGCTGTACATTTAGACAGAACAATATATAAATACACGAATCAAACGTTATTCTAATTTATATAACCTGAATGCAGCTAACTAGGAATAAGTCTATTCATTACCGAGTCTATTCACTAATATTAAATACTAAATACAGTACATTTACTCTTACCGTCACCACTGTCTTTTAAGCCTGGTGGCATTTAAACTAATAATACTGGGGTGATCTGTTATGACCCTAGTCAGCTTATTGATCTTCAGGAACCAAGATCCTGGGAATAAGACATCACCTGCTGGTTTCTTCCACTGCTTCACTCTTGTGACACAGTTGCCTCGAAGATGACGAAGAAGAGTATGTGTTGCTTTTTTTCATAGTGTATATACTTTCAGACCTTTGGTTTTCTGGAGTAAGTAAGCTCATTGTGAAATTCCTAGTGGTGGGTGTATTATCACTTTAATCTTGCTTCTGTAAATTTAATTAGTATTTTAACTCTTACTAATTAAATTTCCTGTTATCTGACAATTTAATTTTTCCTTCTGATAATATTTACTGTATACAATAAGTTTTAATTAAATATTTTTTAATAAAACAATTCACTTAATTTTAATCCAACTATTTATTATTTATCTATTTTATTTATGGTCTGTAAATTAATTTCATAATTTATTAAAGTACATAACTTATTAAAATATATATATTTCAATAATTCTCCCCTTACTACAGAAATCTGGTTACTATGTTTTACACATAATCTTGTAAATTTTTTACGTCTCTATCTTTTATGTAGGGGACTGGATGATCTACGTTCTATTGGTTGCATGGGTATTTCATTTTACATTTCTGTTACTGCTTCAGCTTCACTACATTCTAACTGAATCTGTTGTTTCTTTTGAATTTTTCCATCAGGCACTTCATCAACTATTTCTTGTTTTCCGCAGGTTTTGGTTGTTTCTTTATTAGTTTATAGTTGCCATTGGAAACTAGTTGTCTTGTGACTTGTCAGCAGACATGGTTTATATGTCTCCAATATTCTGTTCCATTCTGTATTTGAATGGTTACTATCTATTTAGTTTGTTGATGATTATACCTTCACCCTATTTCTTTTTGATCAGATTGCGTACCCATACTTTATCACCCATTTCATATAGTTGTCTTTGCTGTTATACTGAAAATGTTTGTCTATTTTTGGAAGTAACATTGCTAATTTTATATGCAATTTCCTGCCCATCATTAACTCAGCTGAAGATTTACCTGGAAGTGTCAGTGGCATGGAATATTGATGTAGCGTAGCATCATATAAAGCTTGCACATTAGTATTATTAGTCTTAGAGCTTTTTTAATTTTTTGAATGACCGTCTCAGCCAGGCCGTTCAATTCAGGATTATTGGGGGGGGGGTGTGTGCACAGATATATGTCATTCCTTTATCTTCCATTTCTTGAGCTGTGAATCCAGCACCATTATCAGAAACAATTATTTCTGGTAATCCATGCCATGAAAAAATTGCGTTTAAACTTTATATTGTTTCACTAGCACTTTTATTTTTCATGATGCAATATTTTGCCCATTTAGAGTATGCATCTATGAGTATGAGAAATATTTTCCCATTGATTGGCCTTGCACAATCCATGTGAAGTCTCTGCAATGGTTTACTTGCTTTAGATCATGGTGTATACTCCTTAAGTTTCATACTCATTTTGGACTGACAAGCTGTGCATTTCTTAATGTGTTTCTCAGTGTTATAGTTATCTTTTCCCACCAGATATAGCTACATGCTAGAGCTTTTGCGTGCACAAGTCCTGGATGGCCTTCATGCAATAATCTTAAAAACCTTTTCTTTACTCTGTTGGTATTACTACCTGCCACCCATTAACACACAATCCTTACTGACTGATAACTTGTCATGATTTGTCCAAAAAGCAGTTGCAAGGCATTGTAGTTTCTTAGGTGGCTGGCTATTTTAATCCAGCCTATCAGCAGCTGCTCCCTTTTACCGGTCCTTGTCCATTTTGCTACTGTATTGCTGTTTAAAATGGGGTGACCTTAGGACACCTATATAATTAATTTCTACGTCATTACCTTGTTGTTCATCTTTGTCTGGATTGCTAGACAAAGCATCAGCATGTGGAATCTCTCCCTTTTTTGTATGACAACTGGTAATCATACGATGCCAATATATAACACATGGGGACTGAAATGGTCAGGTGTTAGCTAAGATACCCAATAATGGCTTGTGATCAGTTACTATGTGAGAAGATCTACCGAATATATATTGGTGAAATTTTTTTAATCTGAACATTCTCTAAGCTTTAGAAATGTTGTTAATGCATAGGCTAGGGGTCATTCACCATTATAACATGAATGACAAAACTGCCCCACACCTTATTCTGAAGCATCTGTTAAGCGCGTTTCAAGATTAGTATCAAAATGAACCAGAAATTTGTCTGAGGACAAAAACTGCCCCGCTCTTTATTCTGAAGCATCTGTTCAGCGTGTTTCAAGATTACTATCAAAACAAACCAGAAATTTGTCTGAGGACAAGAGCTTTAGTTTACATAAAAGCTTCCTCATGTATTTTTAACCACTGACACTCTTGATTTTTCTTTAATAATTCAGAGAATTTGCTACTTTAGCCTTATTCTGTAGATTACACCATCTAATCCTTGTAATAAAGCATTAATTTTTCCTTGTAATATATTCAGCACTGTTGAAATACTGAACGATAGCCAATTGCAGTTATAAAATCTGCGATATAGATAATTGTGCTATATATATTGTACCCTCACTTCCAGAAAATATATAGTATAATAAAATGTGACTATCTCAGATAAATGGTTATGCTCGGCTAAAATATGTATAATTATTACTAAAGATATTCTACAATTGTGCATCTTATCAAACTAGTTCTAATTAACAAAATATCAATATGGTTCAATGTTATAAACTAAATAAATAAATATTTACTAAGTCATGAGACTATGAAGTGAGCTTTACAATTAGTAATATGAATTACATTGAGCCAATATCCCGCACGATACTACCTCAATGGCACAAGAATACTATTCCCTCTTTCATTACCTCAACAAATAAATCTATAGCATTCCTATGTCTTTAACAATAATTAATTAATTAAAGTAATATTAATAAATAAATTTTAATCTTTATCTCAAAGTAATATAACTAAAATATCTTGGGTTCTTTTTAAAATAATTCTAGGTAATTAAGATTCCTGTAGTTAAGCATGATAAGGGATTTAATATCAATCCTAACTACACCTAACTTATAACAATAATAATAAATAAATAATATTAATAGTCTCCAATGTATAATTTAATCTCATCTATTTTCTTTATTATAGTAATAATCCTTAACAAAAAGAAGTAAATAATATACGTGACTCTTAATCTTCATATAGTATCTTAAATAAGAATAATGTGGTAGAATCTTATAATTTAATAGTATGTGGCAATGAATATTATTATAATCTTGTATAATATATTGTAATTATCTTATGACCATTATAACACTCGTATGCTAATGTCAATAAATTTATGTAAATCATATTAAAAGAATACTTTACTTCTTAAACAATAATTTGATTCATACTGTGCAAATATTATGTTTTAATTCAAGTTATCTGTTGTCATATGTTGCGGTGTAAAATAATTGATTCGACACACAATTTTATAAAGAAGTTTAACAAATTTTATTACATTAACTTTAATAAACAACTTATATACACTATTTACATCCCAAGAGGAAAAAAAAAATAAAAAAAAATTCTTACATTATTATAATTTCTATTATCCAACTTACTCAAATATTCTAGACATTTATTAAATTTTTTGAAAAATAACAGTTAATAGTATTTAGGAACCTGCATTTTTTTTAAACATCATTTAATATCAAATATTACTATGGTATGCTTTCATCAAAAGTATACATCATTTGTGAAAAAAAAAAAATAACAACTAAAAAATGTTTATTCCAGCTAAATATACTACAGATATATTTCATTATAATATAGTTGTCATACATTATATCTTCTAATGAGTATTAATTTAGTATCAACTAAATGTATGTGCTGATGTAACTCCTTAATATTGGGTAATATTTATCAAGTATATAATTATTTATTTATTTCCGATGTTCTATTATAATATATCACTTATTAAAATATGAGATACATTTAAGCTTTTTTAAAAAATAATACTTAAAGTTGTTCAACAATTTTGCAAAACAAAATTTACTTATAAATTACACATCTTCATAGAGTTACTAAATTAAAAAAAAAAAAAAATTCTATGATTCTTTTTTTGATCTAACTTTATTCTCTACTTTACTTGAATTGATCATATTCACATAACTACTAACTCATATACTATTCCTATTTCAGACTAATAAAATTTGACATTTAAGTATCGTTTAATCTCCTTTTAGTCTATTTTCAATTTACTATTTTTTTTGTTAAAATTGCTATATAAACTCATCCCTATATTTCGTCAAAATACTTACAATATACTCTTAAATCAACAAATAAATTTACATATAAAAATATTAATTTAAACTATCTAATAATACCGAAAAGATTACTTCACTTATTAATTTGTGAACAAAATACAAAAAAAAAAGACTTGTACCAATATAAATCAATACTTTAACCATATAACAGAAATACTAAAGTTTAGTCACGAAAGAATCATACAATTACTTCCCTCATTAAGTTATAATAAATTTATACTATAAAAATAGAAGTATGCATATTTTAAAAAATAAAATAAATTTCTATAAATCTTATGCGTGTACAATGTATTCATAAATTTCTATAAATCTTATGCGTGTACAATGTATTCACGTATCCATACATTCATCCAAAATCATATATTTGGTTCATCTAAAGAGAGGAAAAACAAAATACATTAAAATTATTAATTTTATACAATCATTACCATAAGTGATATTCCCACTTGTTAATCACTTAGATGATGTCTTCTCGGACCATAAATTAACAAAATAATGTAATATTCATACATTACAATCATACTCAAAATATTAAGCTTTTAAGTTATTAAAAAAAAATCCTTTATGAAATTAAGTAATATATCGATATGTAATTAATTTTTTATGTATCTTTCTTATCCCTAAAAGATAAATAACTACTTAATATTTAAAATTAATGAAATAAATCAAAAAATATCTACGTTAGTCTCCCACGTTTTCACAAAATAAAAATGTTCTTTTTTCCTCGGGTAATGAAACTTCCCAACAGCAACTGCTTCCCTTTTCTCGTAGCACATGCTTAAATAGTTTCCATAAAATAAGACTAACGGCAGTTTCTTTTTTTTAAAAAAAATAAGGATCCGGATTTATTAATAAAGAAAAATTCTTCAAAAGTTATTACTTTCCTAGGATTAAATGATGGCTCATAGTGGTTTTTTTAAAATACGATAAAATTGATTCGGGCGTCCGCATACACTTATTGCGCACTTTTTTAAAAATTATTTCAACAAATCAATTTTTTTAATTCTTCCGTATAACCAGCATACAGAATTTAAACCATGACATTTTCTTTTATGTCTACAGGTATTTATTTGCTATTAAAGTTTCCAAATTATCGGCTTTTAAAAATTATTTACATATGTATAGTCTTAAAATAACAAAGACTTAATATGTCAGGTATTTCAGTAATTATCTAAACTTCCATTTTTTTTTACCCAAAGACAGTTTTAAAATAAATTATTTTAACTACTTTCTTCACAAAGAAGTATTTTCTGCATATTTTTACAAAATATCTATTTTTTAAAAAATTCCTACAAGGTTTAAATTTACTTCTTCTTTTTTTTGTTTACCGTATTATTTTGCCGGTCTTGTATAAATATTGTCTTTCCATATGATGTCTAACGTATTAACTTTATCCATAAATTATTTATTTTAATTAATATTGCTTCAACTACATTTTTAATCAAATATCTCCAATATACTTTCTATAAATGTGGTACTTCCATGATTATTTGATAGTAAAATTAGGTTTTGACAAAAACAGTTGCCAAGGGATTATAATTAATTAGCACTGCATATTCAGACGGTACAATTTCTTAACTTATTCAACTACTCTCTTTATGAAATAATAATTATTAAGAGAGCGGTTATAGCATTACACTTGGCTATATTAAATGGCACACTTAACTAACAGAAGAAAAAGCACACCAAACAATTGAACCTCGGCTTTTTATACCGGAATAAATTACCCACTTGATTGGTAAATTAAACAATCGCCTTGCTAGCCTATCTACATATCTAGCCAACAATACAAAATCAAAACTAAAAATAAATAATGACTCATCTAATATTTATTACATTATTTAATTCCCAAATTAATTTTTATCTTTTATTTAAATCCATTAAACATTTTTTTTTAAATATATATATCTTTATCTCACTTTTAGTTTTTAATAGATTTATTTTCCAAAACTAAAAATCTACTTTTATTCATTATATTCATTTTTAAAACAAAAAACACGATTTAATATTTTATACTAGCTAATTTTATTTTTATCTCGTGATAGCCAATATAATATTTCAATCCTATAATAGAATCTTAAAACAGTTTTGCAATTTCAGCTAAAAACTCGCAAGCATATGTGTACAGATATCTATCTGTCACATGACTTACAACACAGAAACGCTTATAATTAGCTGAAAATAAACTAACAATTCAATTTTTTTTAAATATTTTTTTAAATAAAATAATATGACAACTTTTAAAATAATAATTCGATATTATAGAATCAAATATTCATCTTCTACCATATACTATTAATAAATAAATATTTTACATTCATTTACTAAATATTAATTTTTATTAATAATAAATATACCATTTATTTAACTTTGAGTTGTTACTTTTAAATTTTGGCTCTAAACATTTATTTACAAAACCTATTAATGCAATATTTATCATGGCCAGTTTTCCCAACCATATAATATTACCATTCATCCTTATTTAACCGTTTTTCTCAAATATTAGCATAATTTTACACATCAAATATTCTTATTTTACTTTAATTAGACTTTTAAAAGATTGTTAACAAAACATCAACATCACACCACTGAAATACATCTTAAATTTAAAATTTTTTAATAAAATTGATAGAACAATTTATGAAGACCTAAACAAAAGGGTACAATATATATATGTATATATTTAGAACATAAAGAAATAAGGTAATTAGAGATAAAGTAATGATATTACCAGATTAGAAAATGATTAACTAAAGGATAAGTAACCAATATAAATCAATTATTTTCTAGAACATTCCACATTATGGGGAAATATATAAAAACCTGGAGATAAGAGAAGGGATTACACACACTGACATCACAGGAGCTGATTGTGCTTACAGAAGATACAAAGTAGTCAAGTGTAAGGGAGACTGTGAAGGGACCCAATGAACTCCATCACTGAAGATACCAAAGTGGACCTAGGGACTACACTGGCCACATCAGCTTTATTATTTATTTACTCCTTGGCCATGCGTATTGTAAGTAATTATAGATATGTAATATATATTAAGCATTATTAGATAAATCTTAATATTGTGTAACTTGTGGCAATAAAGTCTGTCATTAGTTATAATAACTTGATTTCTAAACTACTTATTGTTTCTATTGGTCTGATCACCTTTACCCCTGATTGTAAGATTCATGGTGGCTATACATAGCACAAAAATGGCACAGTTGACAGGATCAAGTTCAACTGATAATTTTTGCATTATGGTAGAATTGTATATTTGGAAATAGAGGAAGAAAGAAAGAAAAAAAATTTTTTTTTTCTTATTAGTTGTTCAGAGTAAGAGTTAAAATAACAGCTGTGCCGCAAAAGACACTAAATGAGTTTAACGTAAATAGTTCTGTGGATTACCCAATTTATCTCAAAAGTATTGAGAAATTTTTTTTATTAATGGGACTATTAGTGGTTCCATTAAAGTTACCATATTGTTATGCCAGGCAACAAGTGATAGAAATCACCAATCTATTATGCGATCATGAAGAACCAGAGAAATTGCCATATGAAGTAGTAGTTGAAAAGCTAAATAATTTTTTTAGCCCCAAACCTAAGCATGTAGCATGGCTACATTTTAGAAATAGATGGAAAAATAAAGGGGAACACATTTGGGATTGATCAAGTATTGAGGGAACTCGCTAAGAATTATAGTTGTGGTGATGCATTAGAGGATACCCTACATGAACAATTACTTTGGGGGATGTCCAACGATAGGCTGAGACAGCAGTTACTGGCCTCAAGAGACTTGACATATGAACAAGAAATCAAACTGGGAGTATACCATGAAATAGTACTTGACCAAGCAAAGGAATTTCGAAAATTTTACTAATAATAATGAAAGTAGTGCATTTGTAGGAAAAACAAAATAAATATCAACCTGCTAAAAGTAAGACAAAAGTAATTGTTTGCTACTGTTATGCAAGTGCAGATTTAACAAAGAGCATTGTAGATCCTGTGGCAAAGTAGGTCATTTAGAAAAAGCATGTAGATATAATGAGGAAAAAGGATCATAGTGTATTGTCCACTTTTCCAAAAGGAAACAAAATGTGAGGTTTTATAATACCCAGGATGCTCATTGCAACCAATTGATGTCGATGAAATTAGTAGATACAAATTGAAAATGGAAATTGACAGTGGGTTGGGTGTATGAATGATGGCTGGAGAATGGAAAATAGTAATAGAAAATTGTGTGAAGCCCCCTATATTTTTTGAACTAGTTTAAGAGTGAAAGATGCTAGTAGTAATACTAAGATAATATTAGAGAAAGTAGAAGTGTAGGGATTAAAAAAAGAGTCCATAGTTTATCATTGTATATAACACAAAGTGATATTAATTCTATTATAGGTAGGGAATGGTTTGATGTTTTGGAAATAGAAATATGTACTGTTAACAATACCACTATGGAGGAAGAAATAATTTAGTAATACAGAAAACCAAATCAGTACTATGCCAGTCAACATAGTCTTTCAAGATGGTGCAACTCCCATGATTTGCAGGCCTAGAAAAGTTCCATTTGCACTACAAGCTAAAGTGGAACAAGAGTTAAATAATTTAATTGCAAGGAAGTGTTGACACTGGTCAAGAAGTCCGATTGGCCATATCTAAACCAAATGGACAAATCCACACTATGGGAATTACCACCTAAAGTAAATAAGAACCTTGCAAGGAGTCAGTATCTGGTGCCTAACAGAGAAATATTAGCCAATAAGGAAAAGTTAAGTAATTTTTCTAAAATCGATTGGAGATTGGAATTCCATCAGATTCCAGTTTCTAAATGCACCTCTGAATTATTAATGCTTACTAATCAAAAGGGATTGTTTAACTACAATTGGCTGACTTTTGGAATTTCTGGCACATCAAATATCTTCCAAGCCAAGATAGTCATGCTGTTCCAACAAATGGAAAGTATAATACCATATTTAGATGACATTTTAATAGTTTCTAATTCAGAAGAGAAATTACGTGAGTGACTTTTTAAAGTTTGTGATAAATTAGCTACTTTGGAGCTAAAATAAACCCAGAAAAATATCTGGATGATGACTGAAATAAAGTTCTTTTTGCATATATCAAGCAAGGGAAAGAGACCCCCCAGAAAATTGCAACCGTAATGGAAGCCCCAAAACTCAGAAATGAACGAAAACTACAGGCTTTTCTGACTTAATTATTTTGAAACTTTTCTAAGGTGAAAAGTGCATATAGCACAACCATTGTATAATTTGTTAAGAAAGTGACAAAAATGGTATTGGGATCAAATCCAAGGAAAAGCATTTAGTGCTACAAAGGAATTGCTGATGTCAGATAGTTTATTGATACACTATGACAGCAGCCTCAAATTGATAATAACTGACACATTGGATTTTAGGGTCAGAACGGTATTTAAGTCATACAGCGGTTGAGAGTGAGCGACCAATAGTTTTTATTTCTAGAACATTAACCTAAGCAGAGCAAAACTACAGTCAGATAAAGAGGGATTGGCTATTATATTTGCTGTAAAAAATTTCACCAATATTTATATGGTTGGCAATTCAAGATCTTTACTTATCACAACCCGCTGACAGGAATATCAGAAATTAAACCCCATCTGATCACTTGAGCCCTAGAATGTAGCATTGGTTAAATTTACTAGCAGCTTACAATTTTGAGCTAAATTTTAAAAAAGGAAAATGTTATTAAGCATGCAGATGTGCTGTTGAGAGTCCTAAATGAAATCAGCTCCACAGAAAATGGACCCAACCATTAACTACATGGACAAAAGCTGAGCATGGTTACAACTTGTTAATAGAATAGATTAGCAAAGGCTGGCCCAGAGGTCAGCTTGAGGTACTTCATAAAGCTATATGGGACATAAGAGAAAAACTATAAATAAGGGATGCATGTTAATGGATGATAGAGTATTAATACCTAGTAGTTGTCATCAAGTTCTGCAACTTATTCATCAGGGCCATCCTGGTATTGTACGGGCCAAAACACTTGTGCAATGTTATGTTTGATGGCCCAAAATTAATTCTGAGATAGAAGAATTTGTGAAAAAATAACAAGTGAAACACCAATGTTCCAAAAAAAATTATGTGACTTGGCCTGTAGTCGAAAAAGCTTGGAGCCATATTCATATTGACCATTCCACAGTTGCATTTTTTTAGTAGTGATCGACTTGTATTCAAAGTGGACTGAATATAGAATTGTAAGAAATTTCAAAGTGGACTGAATATAGAATTGTAAGAAATATGACCACTGAAGAAACAATCAGAAAACTTTAGGAAATCTTTGCTTTTCATGGTTTCTCTCAAACTGTAGTATCAGATCATGGAACCAGTTTTACATCCACTAAATTTGAATTTCCTGAAGGATTGGGGAATTAAATATATATCCATGCCCCCATACCACCACATGCCCAATGGGATTGCAGAAAAGGCAGTACAAATAGTAAAACAAATGCTATGAAAGGAAGGTACTGCATATATACAAGACACATTCTGCTTTATTGTATCAGCACAGCATACCGATGAGTAATATGGGCAATTCTCCAGCTGAGATGATATTTGGATGAAAAATCTGCATAAAGTTATCGCTGATTCTCCCAGATCAAAATTTTTCAAGTAAGGAAAACAGCACAGAATTGCAATACGTAGAGGCAGAAAAAGTCTGGGTAGAGATTTTTAGAAAAATATTGGGTGAAGGGCATAATCAAAGAACAACTGTTGTAACAAATAGTGCGAGACTGAAGTGGAAAATCATGTGAAAATGTAAATCATATCAGATATAGGGAAGAAGAAATTGAGTGAATTGGAAATAATATAGTTCCCAACATTCCAAATTATGTAAAGAAGTCAGACTCATCAGAAGTAAATGAAGAGAACAGAGCAGACAAGGACATGACTGATGAAAAGAAAACATCCTAAAAACAAGAAGGAACCGAGTTATCTGACAAACTATGAAAGACTTCAAAAATTGTAAATTTAGAAGTGGAGGGGGTGCGATATAAACAATTGTGCTACATATGTGTATATATTTAAAACTTAAAGAAATTAGATAATTAGAGATAGAGCAATTGGTGTTATTGGATTAGCAAATGATTAATTAAAAGATAAAGAACCAATATAATTAATTATTTTCTAGAACTCTCATCACAGGAGCTGATCGAGCTTACAGAAGATACAAAGTGTAAGGAGGACTACAGGATTCCACCACTGAAGGTACCAAAGTGGACCTAGCAGCTATACAGACCACATTGACTTTATTATAATTTATTTATGCTTCATTGGCGATGCATGTCATAGGTAATAATATTGATATGTAATATTATATTAAGCATTATTAGGTAAATCATAGTATTGTATAACTTGTGCCAATAAAGTCAATAATTAGTTACGATAACTGTTTTGTTTCTCACTATTTTACCTCTGATTGTAGGATTTGTGGTGACTGTACATAACAAAATTCCATAAGGGGTTGTTAGGATTGAAATTTCTGCTGACTTATCCATCACTGGTAATAATGAAAAGTGGCATTTAGATAGTTTTACAATATGTGATGCATTCTGCAGACTAGCCAATACCTGTCTCACAACTACTGGATATGCCTCTTTATTTTAAATACTTATTTACTGTTACTCTATAATCCTCACATTCATATTTGACTGTTGGGGTTTTGTTATTATGACTACAGGTGTGGTCCAATTTTCTACTCAACTTGTTTTCTATGCGAATGATATTTTTTGTGATTTACACACAATTGGATATGTATTTTCAATTAACTCTATCTCTACTGAGCCCATTAATATACCCATTTCCTCACTAAATATATCGATATTTATTTTGAATTTCTTGTTTGAGGGAAATTTTTTTAACAATACTAACTTGAATTCCTATTGTGAGAAACCCTTCTTGTTATAGAACTAATTTTCCCCTTTACTGTATACAGAAATAATTTAATTATTTTGTCACGGTATTTAATTGGTGCTTTTACTCAACCCAATAATTTTAGTGTGCTTCCATTCACATCCTGAGCTTTAATGTCTATTTTTTTCTATTTTAATGCTAGTGTCAGCAGCTGATAATGTGCTCCAATCTACCTCAGACATTATAGATATCTCCGAGCCACTATCTACATTGTAATTTTCATAAATTTTCAATTTCAGAATTGCTGCTCTCTCAACTTCCATGTTTTTTTACAATGTGAGTATTAAAGGGATTATCTCCTTTATTTTTTGCACCAGTTTTCTCTTGAATTTCCCCGTTCCCAAGTTTTTTACATACACATGCAAAATGCCTCTTCTGCATTTAAAAGATGTTTCCTGCTTTCACTCACAATCTTTTGCTATATGACCTATTCCACAACTAAAATATGTAACTTTTCATATTCAGATTTTTACAGATTATTTATACATCTTAAAAACTTGCATATTAATATTATCTTCAGATTTAGATTTAAAAGTATAAGCCTGTTCTAAAATTAGCTTGTAAACTATTCCTTTCTTTATAACAATTTCATACATTAGATCAGTCTGTTAAATGTTATCTGAGCCTGTCATCAGGCATACCCCCCCCCCCCCAGAGTAATTGATCTCTGAGTATTTCCTTAACAAATCCCCCCCCCACACCTTCAATCTTTCAGTAGTTCCTTCAGGGCCAAATTATACTCTTCTATTGTTTCATCCTTAAATTGTTTTCTATTCCTTAAATGTAAGCGAGCTTCATGGTGGCATGGAGGAGGGCTAAAATATTCGTTTAATTTTTTTATTAATCCCTCATATGGTACATTTGTGAAACGGTATTCTTTATCATATTATTTCACCTACTATGTTTCATAGTAGTATAATTTTCCGAGTTTAAACCCCCAAGTTGGTGTATATTAACTAATAGTTTAATAAAAAAGTATAATAGTATGTATATGCGTGTATGTGTATATATTTCATAAATGCGTACTTCCATGATTAACCAAAATAATTTTTAAAAAAAGTATAGGAATGTATGTGCGTATATCTTATAAAGGCATATTGCACATAATGTTAACTATTTTCTATAAATGAGGCAGACTTTCACTATATATAAGAATAAATTTTTAGTAATCCATCCCTGATGGTGTTTGTTCTTTTTGGGTATTGGTGATGATAGTGTATACAGTAGGTTTTACAGCAAAGTCTACTTTTCTTATGGTATGATTTTTTCATTAAAGCAGACACTGTTGCAATCTATACAATTTCAGTGTTCATCTGTGGATCTGATTGCATAATCCAAGTATTTTGACCAGTGTGGATTTTGGTTTTCTATATAGTAGATAGTATTCTGCTTAGCTAATGTCTTCATATTTGCTGTGATGAATGGAGTATTGAAAAATACTTTGAAATAGGCTGAAAGATACAACTATCCAAACTATTTGTTGGAAAACTGTTCTAACCAACGTTATTCTTATTTTCATGGAATCACTCTGTGCCGTTTCTTGAGTTACACTAGAGAAGTCATTTTTGATTTTGACTTTTATATATATATATATATTGTTCACGTTTATTTAAGAATGTTTTCCAAAAACATCTTTATCAGATTTATTCTAAAACATCTTATTTTAAGAATAAACATTCATTTCTCTACATGCCATGAAACATAATTTTATGCATATTATATCATTTTATAAATGACAAGTTTTTTTCTTTATTCATAGCAGTAACAGGAAGAAAAAAAATCATTAACAACTTTTAAAAATTGCTCTGTAATTATAATTTTTAATACCCCATAATTGTCAATCATATATTTAGATTTACTATTCAAGTTACTAGAAGAAAGGGCAAATTTTTTTAAAACCCCATTCGTACGCAAATCTGAAAGGAACACAAAGTACTATGGATGTTCCCAAACTACGCAATTTCCAATTAATTTGCACTAAGAATAATTTTTCTTTCCTTATAAGTTATAATTTTATTGTTGGTAATTTTACATATTTTCTTTATAAAACAAAATAAGCGTCAAGTCAGGATGTCATGTGAAGCTATAATTACATGAGATCTAATTTTGCGAAAATAAATTATAAAATTACAATAAAAAATCAAGTCAGGATGTCACATGACATAATTTAATAAGCTTGTATTTACAAATGTTATATATAGAGCTCACAAAATAAGAATATCCCCAAACCCAGGCCAGTTTTTGCTACTGGCATAGTGAGTGATGTGCTAGGATATTCAAGCATTAGATGGCTATTTAAGTTAGATAGCTGGATTGGAAGATACAGATGTCTGAAAATTTCAGATTTTCTACTTAATAGTTATACATTAGATAAAGTGCTGGCCTAATGCTTGAATATCCTAGCACCTCACTGATGATGCCAGTAGCAGAAACCGATCTGGGGTTGGGGATATTCTGCAGAGTTTGTTAAGAGCTTATTTATATAACATTTCTTTAAAAAAATATTAATATTAAATGTATAAAGTAATTTTTTTTAATTTCACAAACCTGTTTATTTAAAGTTATACATATTCTATATTTAGCACTCATTCATAGTTCATTAAACATTGTTTTTCATTGTGCAGCATTATAATGCAACTAATTTGAGCTGCAATCAAATTTGCATCATTACAAAACCCTTTTAAAAAGGAGACAATAGAATGGTATCTTTTCATTTATCATTTCTTTATGCCTAATACAAAATTTAACTTCAGTTGATCTATTTCTATGTTTTAGTCATTTTTATAAATATTTTATGAATATATCATTACATAAATAAAAAGAATACATATGTCCATCATTTCACTGTTCTGAGATTTGATTGACATTAAAGTAAAAAAAATAAATAGGATTTCAATTTTAGGATTTATAAATAAATTCAACTGTAGGACCTTAAAATGTATACCGAAACACGAATACAAGAATGATTATCTGTTTTCATACTATTTAACTATCCATAACATGCAAATAATCAAATATAATACCAATACATGAAGCCTTGGTCACTTTGAGCCTTTTCATCCATCACTAGAAATTGAACACATCTACATAAAAGTTTAATCTAATTTTTTTTCCAATTTCTGCAGTAACAATACATTAAGCATACGTTTCATAACTATTTACACTAATCAATTTTAAAAATCACTCTTGCTTTTTAGCAATCTGATAATCTCTTATTTTGTAATGAATTTGTCTCAATTTGATAATTTAATAATCATTTAATCAGAATTTCAAATGTAAATTTGATCATATAATTTATTTTATTATTAAATCATGTCATTTAAATAGATTCAAGGCTGTCAGAAAACAGTTATTCTAAAATTCAATTATATTTTTTGGAGATATAATTTGGAGTGGTGAACTAAAAAATATAATATTACTCTTATTCTGTAATGGACCTTTTCTGTTTTTTACAATCCCACTTTTTTCAGTTTCAGCACTTAATGAATTTGATCTATCAAGGGTAATCAATTGATTCAAACTTAAATCACTTCGATATTTTCAATCTTGTATTATTTAGCCTTTTCTTTTGTAGGTATTAGATTTAGATCACTTCTATTTTTCATTTTCTTTACCTATTATGTCTTTTTAATATTTAGACAGAATAATGCATTTACTGAATTAATCTACAAAACCTCAGGGTTTTGTGAAATAATGAACTTTGCTAGTTTCATTACCACTACAATGTGACTAATCTCCACATAAAGCTTTTTATAAATTCTCACATATTTCTCTATCTTTACTTTATTAGCTTTTGACTTTTATCATCTCTATATATTATGTGAACTTTCATCTATGGGATCCAAAACATTCTGGTTTAAAATCTATCTTTTCATATTTTAAAATCTCTTGTTATATATAGAGCTCACAAAATAAGCTCTTAACAAACTTTGAGAATATCCCCAATACCAGACCAGTTTCTGCTACTGGCATCGTCAGTGAGGTGCTAGGATATTCAAGTATTAGATTAAAAATACCAGGACAAGCCCAACACTTTATTAATATATAACTATTAAGTAGAAAATCTGAAAATTTTCAGACATCCATATGTCTTCCGATCCAGCTATCTAACTTCAATAGCCATATGGGACTGAACTAAGTTCAGATACACCATATATTAATAGCTTTAACAATATAAAATCACCAAAGTCTTAATAGCAAAAAATAAAATTACAAAAAAATCAAGTCAGATTTTCTACTTAATAGTTATACATTAAAGTGCTGGGCTTATCCTGGTATTTTTAATCTAGTGCTTGAATATCGTGGCAGCTCACTGATGATGCCAAAAGTAGAAACCCGTCTGGGGTTGGGGATATTCTCAAAGCTTGTTAAGAGCTTAATTTACAAGTTCTATATATAACATTTGTAAATACAAGCTTATTAAATTAAGTCATGTGACATCTGACTTGATTTTTTTTTGTAATTTAAAATCTCTTCTACCTTTGTGTGGTTTCACAGATGCCTTTAGTTGGATTTTCTCTTTTTAAACATCATTATAAAAATTAACATTTTTTAAAATCATCCATTTGGGGGTCCTTAACTTCCACATTCAATTTTTTTATTTCTACAAGACCTTGCACATTTTCCTGCTATTTATTATTGTTAAATTCAGATTTTTGGTCCATTTACTCTAAATCAATATGTATTTTTTCTACTAATTCCATTTTCTATTGTACTCGCTCTTGTATTTGACCTGCTATTTTCAACTTCATGTTATTTATAGTCTCTAGTATCATTTCAAACTTATTTTTTGATGCATTTTTTTAAATTTATTATCTTTTTTGTTGCCTTTCTTCATTTTTTGAATGCTGTTCTTTTATACATTTTTTATTACTTTTTACATTCAAATTTTTAATCTTTTTTTTTGTTACTTTTCTTTAAGTTCTTTATCTCATTTTTGTTGCATTTTTGGAATGGATTTCTTTTATTGATTCTTTCTGCTCTTGTTTCTTTAGGACTACTGGCTCTTGTGATGCTGATTGATCCATGTTTAATTGTGCTTTTTCATCTTTGTTACAGAATGTGTTATCTATATCTGTAACAGAATGTTCTATTACAGTCTTATTGATTGCTCTATAACTGTTACTTATCCTCTTTTTTTCAAATTTACAAACTTAAATATTTGATGTATATTCTATTTTTAAATAAACATCAGCTTTAAATGCAATCTTCTCCATTTACCAAAATTTCCTGCTACTTAGACTCAAACTACTGTTTTAATCAAATGTTGCTTGATACTTTTTATAATTGCCGATTTTTCTCATTCCAAACACTTTAAAGTCAATGTAGACACATTCCATGTTACTTGTAATATTATATTCTACTATATACTCCATTCATGCTCTAATATTTAGTACAATATGTCATTGTACAACAGAGAAGTTGAGCCCACATGATGATGTAATGGATAAAAAATAGAGATAAATATAAATTCAGATAAGAAGTGGTTAACAAAATTCAAAAATCACACACACACACACACATATATAAACATTAAAATGTAACTATTATGATGGTGAAATTTAACCATATATATCGGAGGTTAGCTTAAATGTAATTGTTCCAAAAGTACTTTTTGTTTTTTTAGATTTAATTTAAAATGAATATAAAGGCACAAAACTTTCTAAGTAGAAAGTTTATTTTTGAAAATTCTAGTATAATTGTCATAATTTTAAATTATTATTTTTATGTCTCCAGTGGATTGCCTATTAGTATCATGTATGGAATGAGTTTGAAAAGCAAAACAAATTTAGTTAATAATAAAATAAGGTCACAGTTTACAATCAATATAATATGAAATTGTTTATACATTTGCAACTGCTATTACATAAAAATAATACAAAATATTGAAAAAAGATAATTAGTGTAATGGTCTAAATCGATCTACAGACAGTCAACTTCAATCAGTTGATGACATCACTGGACAGTTTCTATAATTTCATATTAATGAGATTTTACCCACCAAAAATATCTTGCAGATATTAAAACACTAATCTATACAGAAAATTTAAAATATACTCATGAAAATATAGCCACTAACCCTGGTGATTGCAACCATTAGTAATATTTATTGTGTCCACTGGTTCACAGAGAATCATTGAACTCTTTGAATTGATTATTATACATGACAGTATCCTGGATCTTATAAACAAAGCAACATTTTGGACTGAACACATTTTACAAAAATAAATATTAAACTAATGATTATTTCATATACTGTCAAAATATATTATAGTTATTTGTTAAATTTCTTATACCAAGTTTATAATAGCAATATTTTTTTTTTTATAATCTACTTTGCATCTTTCAATAATTTATTTAATTAAACTTATCATTGTTGGTTATATTCACTAAAACTACACTATGGATGTGTGCATGAATATGTTTGTAGCCACGAAGCTTATAATAATTACTGCATGAGTTTCTTATCTGAACAGTACTAATACACGTTTAATTACCATGCTTAGCAATTCTCATCATTTAAGGAAAATACAATAAAAACATAAAACTAGAAACTTTAATAAATATTTTAAATTCTTATAATATAAACATAAGGGCATATAAGTAAGACTCTGTATCTTATCTCTATAGAGCAATGGTTAATGTACTTATATGAAATGCATTCCAAAGCTTTAAACAAATTCTACAAATATAAATCACATGTAATGAAATGGATTTCTGACCAACAGTCTTTAACTAATCAGTTATTTTTATTTATACAACAAATGCACACCCAATATGGTATTCATCTTTTCCTTTTTTAATCTGTATAAATATTTTGAAATTCAATAATCTCCTATTTTTTCTTTTATGCTTCAACTTATAAAATAAAGGTTACTTCTGGGTTATTATGGATTCTATTTGAGCTGTTAATTGAAATTAAAAATGATTTGAAATAGTATTCCCACAATTCACATTTTAAAACAATTTTAATAAAAATTTTAGTAAAAATATAAATCTTGTTAATAGATAAATTCTAAAACATGTTTTTTATAATGGGATGGGGCATGGGGTGGTCGTACCTGGGGTGATAGAAAATCATCACCCCCAAGTTAAAAATATTTCAATTGATGAAACTTGATGTAAATTTAAAATATATAAATAATGTTCAAAGTAATGCACAATAATATAATTGACTATGAATCACTATAAAAAGAATATAATGATTGAGGTAAGAGATATTGATATTAAAGTAATGGCTAATATAACATAAGTAGAGCATGATATATCTTGAGAACTCTGTGAGATCAGCTCAATTATTCCTCAAAGCAACTAAAAGTATAATAAGTTCAACCAGCATTTAAAATAAGTAAAAGTAAATACTAGTAATACTCAAAAGAAATAACCATTCATCATCATTAACCATACAATAAAATAAATCAATAGTCCATCTTGTGACTGGATTTGAAATGAATCTACTGTAGACTAGGCAAAATATTTAGCCTTTGTTAGCTTAAGGCAATTATTTAAATATAATTTAATATGTTGCATACTAATAATTACTTGTAAGTGCATGTGAGTAATTTTAATAAATTGATAGCAATACTAATTATATATGGTAGTAGAGTTGAGTTTTAAATGAGTCTGTTTCCATTCACTCTATTAGTGTTATTTTACTTGTGACACAAGTACAAATGGATTCATTATTTTAAATATTTCAGGATAATATTCTACATGGTATAATAGCTATGTTACATTTAATTCTAATTTAAAGATTAATGTCATTTACTTGTTAGATGGTACTATTGACTGTAAAGCATTATTTTAAAATGATGGCATGAAATGGAGATGCTGATGCATACCAATAGTGACATGTGGTGGATGATATTTTGATGAGATTATGTGAATGTGGAAGTATTGTAATTCATAGTTGCTATGTTATTAAGTTCATATTTTGTTCATTATAGTATTTCATATTGAATTATAATAAATTTGTTAATTAATTAATTTTACATCATATTGTGGGTTGTATATGATTTATTAATAACTCATCACTAACTTTACACACCTCTACTCTATATGTGCACATACTTGCAGCACGAACCTAAGAACCATATAATATGGACCATAATGCTGAGTCATTGTTCACATTAGCTAGTCATCTCATAATACATACCTGAAGAAAGTAGCTGCTCAGTTTATGATTGGGTTTGAATTCTGGGGGAATTAACAAATCATAATGGTGAGTGGATGGATGCAGTGAGTGTTACTAAACAAAAGGGAGTGGGCAGTGTTTAAGATCTGTTTGGAATGTAAATGTGGCTGGATCTATCCAATCTTCCACAGATGGCTGGTTTCTTGTTGCAGCACATATAGCAGCATTAGGCATGAGTCAAACAAGAAGGGGCTGGTTGTCCATTCATTATAGTATGCAAGCCTTAATTAAAAGATTTCAAAAATAAACCAGGCTTGTTTTAAAATTAAAAATCAGAATACAATATTAATTTTTATTTAGATTTTTTTAACTATTTATTTCATAATGAAATTTTATTTTACATTCAGAATTATTTAATCTTTTACTTATTTGTTATTATTATAGGAAATGTAAAAAAATTTGTGTTTATTGGTTTGGCTCAATTACATTAAGCTTTGTGATCCAGTGTGAAAAATTAAAAAAAAAAAATTAATAATTATATTAAAAATCGGTTGAAATGCTTGTTGGATTATAATTTTCCAATTAAGTAAAAACTCACCAATAAATATCCTGAGAGTGATGAAGTCTTGGACTGTTTGAGATACACTAGAAAATCTGATAGATTGGATATGAAGTTCATATACATTTTATCATGGGGTCTAGTTGCAATCAGATTTAATATGATAATTGAATAGTATTAAACCAATTTGGAAGTATAAAAATATTTAGTACTTTATTATTATTATTAAACAATAATTAAAAGAAAAAAGTCAATTTATAATTCTTCTAAATTTTGTAAACAATCTTCAAGAATATTGTATTGTAATTTAAATTGATATGAAACAGTCTAATTAGTTATCATTAGAGGGAGACCTATTAATTAGTATTCACACTATTATTGGTCCATTTGATACCCCATTCCAATGTAATACAAGGTATAAATAATTCAACAGAGTTGGTAGGGGGGCTATCAAGAAAGAAAATCAGAATAAAAAGGGCTTCAATATCTACACCTATAAAAAAAGAAAGAACTGAAAAATTGGTAAAATTGAAATTTACTTGAACAAAATTACAAGATATTGTCTGTTTAAAAACATGGAGTAAGAAACTTCACACCTTGTATGCTTCCTACTGCCCTCCCATTGATTTATAGTTCCTGAGATTTATACTGGAGAAAAGAAAACGAGAGCCATATTGAGAAATATTTGTGTCTGAACAAATACAACTTCAAACTAAGGACTAATCCAGAAAGTGTAAGCATTTACTTTTATTTATGTTAGCCAGTTTTCATATTTTAAAATGATGTATGAATTATTTAGATTGGCAGAGAAAATAAAATGTTTTGTTTTCATGCTCTTTATAATAAAGAAAATGATGTTTGCTTATAAATTATAATCTTAATAAAATATAATTAGAAATAATTTTGAAGAAAAGTGTTAAAAGATAAAGCAAACAAACTGAAAAGTCATTGTAAGTAGTATAAAGTTTAATCAATTTAAAAAGAAAAAAATGCGTGAACTTATTTCCTATTCTTATTAAAGAAAAAAAAACATCTGGTATTTTTGGTTTAGCGTGATTTTGCTTGGTTAATGGAAATGGAAAAGTTACAGTACCCAAGGATATCATATTTATAATTGCTAATGATTGAATAAATTCTTCCTAGTATTATTATATAAAAAAAGAACAAAACATATTAATTTGCTGATAGAAATAAATAAATAAATATTTACTTCTTAATCTTTATTGTGCAACATGCAAATTAACAATAGTTTTAAATGTTTTATTTCAGATATTACCATGGATGGAAAAAACCCCTAAATGATTTTAAAAAGTTTATCTTGTTAATCGTAATAAGCCTATAACTTCATTTTAAGGAAAATTATCTACACAAAGTGGGAATAAACATATTTTAGTTGTGCTACATAGTTTTTGAAGTGTTTGAATTTTGTTCCACTATGCCAGGATCGAATATAATAATCAGAAATATATATATTCTGACCTTGTAATTATGCATCCTCACTTCCGGATAATATATGGTATAAAATAAAATAGGTTCTATCTCAGTTAATAATTAATAAATAAAATATTCAGCATTAAAATTAAAATGTTTCACTAGCTCAAATTTACAATACGAATAAAGTTCAGTTTATAAAAATAAAATTAAATAAATATTTAATATTTTCATGAGACTTGAAGTGAAAATACAGTCGACAAGATAGATTACATTGAGCCAATATCCTACAGGATACTATCTCAATGGCATAAGAACACTATCCCCCTTTATTACTATTTCAAATAACAAACTCATAGTATTCTTATGACTTTAATAACTTCTACTCACTAAGATTAAACTAATAATTAAATCTTAATCTTCTATTTAATAATAATCTAGCTCAATAAAATAATCTCAGGTTCATAAAGTTTATTCTAAGTTAATTTAAAATACGGTAGTAAAATATGAGAAGGGATTTTATGTCATAATCTACTACCCTTAAACTAATAATAATAAATAATAATATTCTTCATGTAATGATATAATAAATACGTGGTAGCATTTTAATAATCTGACAAACAAAATATGTGTGGCAACTGATAGCATATAATTTAACATAATATTGTGATAACTGATTTATGACCAATAAATAATGTAAGATTATGATTATTTAATTATAATGAATACCAATAAAATATTTAAAATTCTTAAAATAATTATTTATCTTTTGTGCAAAATTATATATTTGTTTCAGTTATTATGCATATATCGTGTTTTCATGCAGTGATGTGGAGAAATAAATAACTCTGACACAAAATTTTTTAAATAACAAAATTTAACAAAGTTTATTACTAACAATAAATAACTAAACAATTTATTTACATTATTTACAGTGGATATCCTTAACCCTTTTTATTTTACAGTTTGATCTACCTGGTTATAAAAAAATAATTTATATTTCAATTATATTTTATTTAGATTTGGGACAAAATTAAAAAAAATGTTACTATTTGATTTTTCATCATTGTTAACTTATTACAAATAAATTTCTCTACTTTATCAGCAACAGCATTTTATCTCTAATATTATTAAACTATCTTATTTTAGAAAATTCATACTTAGAAAAACATTTCACAGGAAAACAAAATTTTATAATGAGTATGGACTTCTCAAAATATAAAAATTTCATCTTGCAAAGTCAAAGATGTTACACAAAATATCCAAAATTAAGTACTAGATTTTAAATATTTATCACACAATGTTTACTAATCATAATATATTCTTCTTTAAGCCTTACTTTAGTATGATATAAGTTTAATCATTAATAGATTTCTGTTAATTAATAAACAAAATATACTATGCATATTGTTTACATAATCTACTTTGTACTATTGTATTTTAAAATAAAATATGCAATACTTATTTTTCTCTTAAAAAAAATAATACTAAAGCATTTAAAATTATTATCACTTTTTAAAAATATCTTTGTTTAGATACTTTATTTAAAAAAAAAAATTATATTTCATTTCCGAAATAAAATTCAAAATATATTTTATGATTCTTTTCTTTCCCTAGGACACTTTGGATCTTCAATTTTAAGTTATAATATTCTGCTCCTTATAAGCAAATAAACTAATCTTATCCAAAAAAAAAAAACGATAGCATAACCTTAGTTCTAAATTATTTATCATTTCTCTCAAACATATCTTACTAAACGATGCAGTTACATGAAATAAAGATAGCGAAAACAGATGCATAGGATTAAGGAAGAAAGCTAGAGTATTATTCTTAACATATCTCAAAATCATGGTACAGTGCGAAGAGGTAGGACATTTATCTGCCTAATATCTTCTAGTATAGGGACGATGTTAAAGCTATTTCTTCAGCTTTATTAGAACATCAAATATTTAAAGTAATATAAACACTGTCCAAATAAAATGTGTATCAGTCATAGGGCTATGTTAACTATGCTGATAACCACATAAAGTCTAAATATTATTTCCATTCCTTATAACATCCTATTTTTTAAAAATACATCATCTTGGTTTCCTGTTCACTAAGTACTTCCAAGCCACTATCTCAACATTATTTCTCAAGATTTTTCTACATCTTACATCGATAAAATAACTGTCTGCATTTACAAAACAATAAATAAAATTCATTAATAGTTAAACAATCTAGCTGTTCCATAAGAAAAGTCTGTCCACTTCATCATTCTATATGTCTAATCATATACAATCTACTTAGACTATTTGAATATCCCATATCTTAAAATTTTTAAAAGAATCACATAATTATTTATTATGTTGGATTATATCACTAATAAAAAATAAAAATAAAAAAATTGTCGTATGCATATTTTCAAATCAATCCTATCTCATAATATTTAAAATGTTGTATAAAAATGCGTTACATATAATTAAAAAAACTTTTATACTTCATTCTTCCAATTTATGGATGATCTAAAGAAAACAAAAAGAAATATACATGATAAATTATCAATAGTTATTATTATTACCAATAACCTTTATCTAATCATCATGTTCAGTAGGCTTCCTTTGTCCACTTGAGCATTGCAGATATAAAAATTCACACCCATACACTTTATATTAAAATATTTTTTAGCTAAATTATTAGATTGTTATATTATAAGATTTTAATATTAACAAATTAATGTTTTTATGTTTTTCCTAATCTTATATAAAATTTTAGATTTAAATTAGGTTAACAAAATAAAAAGAATCAAAACTATAGTTACATATTTTTCTTGACGATAGTTCTGATAAGTCCAAAATGCTTATTATTTTCTCTAGTTTTTAAAAATGTTCTCCAAGCACGTTAAAGTTTAAATAAAAACAATTATTAACCCATTTAGTAACATTTTAGAAAATAATCCTTGGTTTTAGTATTTTTAGGACGATAATATTAATTAATCCCGTGAAGCTTCTTAATCTTCTCTACCAATATTCTCTGCGTATCCGATGCATCAATCCATCTAATTTAACTTTGAAAAATATTCGATAAAGTTTTAAGTACTATTTGTATTTCCATAGATCCATTTTTTTATTCATCTATGTGTTCACTTCTATCTCTGTTTCCTTCTTGATACATTTAAAACTTTCGTTTGGTATTTTTTTTTTTATAAATCTCTTTTAAAATCAAAACTTCAAATACTTTTGAACAAATCTTTTCCAAGTACATTTTAAATAATTCGAAGACCGGATATTTTAATATCAAAAAATGCTTCTATAATATAATCTCCTGGGTTCTTTCTTAAATTTTGCTCTCGAAAATATTTTTTAAAAATGTTACCTTTAGAAAGGATATAACATTTTATTCCTTTGAATATCATACTATATAAAATAATTCAGGCAATATATAATTGTCTTATTACCATTTAAAAATAAATCTTGGATCAGTCTATAAATAATACGTTTCCATACACTTTTTAGACTCCGTATAGTGTCCGTGCTGTGGTTTTTATGTACCAAAACAGTTCTTCGGTTAAATATTAATAAAGCTGTATCAATAAATATTTCAAATATTTTTACTGTATTACAATTTCTATACCTTTTATTTTGTAGTATATCCATTTTTTATTGCATAGCTTAGGTTAAACATTTAGATAAAATACGACTGGTAAGCAACTTTTTAAAAAATTAGAAAATCATATTCAACGAAATTATTAAAATATTTTTAGTTTATACTCTCTTTTGCAAAATATATATTTTTAAAATTATCAATTAGTTTTTTTTTCAGATAAAGTTATAATAAAATACTAAAAAAAATTGACTAAATAAAAGATTTTAAAAACACTATCTTTTGATAGTTATAATTTACCTCTCTCCGGTTTCAATACATTTTTAATCTCCCGCTATAACTTAGTTACAACAATATTTATCGTCTGTAAGGATACTTATTCTTATTGGTCAATTCTTACACCAACTTGAAAACAAATTTACATGTTTTCAATTTATAGCAGAATTATATCTGAAAATAAAAATGATGACGTAATAAACCCAAATATTATTTAACGTATTAATTTTAAATAAATTATTATTTTATTAAAACTATTTAAACATTTAAAATAACTTTTAAAATAACCTTAAATAACCTATTTCATTTATCTATTTTTATTTAAATAAAATATTTAATTTTTATTATATCTGTATTCATCTTTATTACATTACTTAAACATTACATATGATAGTTAACTTTCTGTTTAATACTATTTACTTTTATGATAGGCAACAATTCTATCCAATTCTATAATATAACTTTTAAAATATTTTAAACTTTGTTATTATTTCAAACCAGCGTGTGTGTGATAGTATACATTAAAGATCACGTGATTACTAACTTTGACAGACGATTTTCAATCTATTTCTCTGCCTAGACTAATAAAATTGATACACTTATTATATTATATAAAATAATTATAAAAAATTTGGAAGAACAATTTAGAAAATATAGAACTAGATATAATTTTCACCATCATAAAGTTTATTTTAAAAATATACTATATTAATTTTGACTATTTAAATATGATTACAAATTTAAACATAGCATTTATTAACTATAAGTTTTAAACTATTAAAATCAGATTTTTAAATATACTTTTAATTATTTATAGCGGTGTTATTTAATATGGCCAGCTTTTACAACCATATGAAACAATATTTTAAGCTTTATATAACTATTTTTAAATGATTTTATATACTACGTATTCTCTTTAGCTTCAAATTGTACTTTAAAGATATAATTGACTTAATATAATTAATGTATTAAAAGAACATATTCTAAATTTAAAATTTTTTAGTAATTGACTGTTATAAACTATTACTGACCTATAGAAAAGGGCACAATATATATGCGTTAATTGTGGATATTTTGCTCATGATATCAGTTTCCTTATCATTCACCTCATAATGATGGAACAAACATTGAACTAAGGGGGATAAAATATAATGGGAGAAAATGTTTTTTTTTTTTAAAATTTACTGCTTATGTTTAGTATTGTAATATACTGTTTGTAATGTGTTATCAGGGATTTTTTTATTATTGTGGTATGAAAATATATTTAGTTAAGGACAAATAGATGTATAAAGATATATACATTTATTATATCACACACACACACATATATATTATTTTCCCAGTTGAGGGGAAATATAATATTAAATATTGTTTATCTAGACAGAGAGAGACAGATTCATCTCTTGCACTTTTAAAATAGATTTTAATTTTTATTGAAGGGTAAACAAACAGACAAACTTTTCAAAAGTATAGTATAATGACACAATTGCTTTATTATATAAAATGTTTGATATAAGCACTTTGCATTTATCAAATTTTGCCTATGAGTTAACATGTCCACTTTAAATATAAAATGTAGGCTAATCTTCATTGTCTACATGTGTATTGCTTGTTATAACAAAAGTATTATTATGCTTTAAAAATAATTAATAGTCTTTGACTTACATGTTGGTTTGTTTAATGCACTATTAGTTTCTACATTGTGAAATGGAATATTTATGTTTCCACTTTTATTGTTAAAATTATGTTATCTTGCTATTGCATTGATAAGGATTCGTGATAGCTTTCATCTGATAAGTATGTGCCACATATAATGGCATCAAAGATAGTATCATTGATTTTGTGCATGGGCAGATGGAGTACTCTCTCCCATTGCTAATTCCATGAGAGGATTGTATTGTCGAGGCTGATAAATAGTTATTGCTTAGTTAGCATAGTTAATCCCAAGAGATGATTATATCCATGGCCTGTATTCTATTTCCCTGTGATGAGACAATGTCTACACATTGGTACCTAGGAAAAAAAAGGTATTGGAATTGGCCATATTATTGTACAACTATCATGTTATTTTGTAGAGTCTCCCTTTATTGTTTAATCCCTCATGATGTTATGTAGTTAGTTTTTCATCGTGTATGGTGATGTTTTTTTATTTTAAAATTAAATATCAAGGATAAGATAAAGTTAGATTCAGGGACACTGGTTTATCTATAGTGTTTGCCTAATTGGAATAGTGTCTTTATGATGTTGTAGGATCTTCATCAGTTTATAAACAAACCAACCAAAACTTACTAGTGATTGTAAAACTTCTGTATGGAAGAGCAAGAGATGCACATGTACAATGTTGATTTATTTTCATCAAGCAGTGATTCACTGACAGATTGGTAAGATAGGTTAATGATTTAGAATATGTTGTGGACATAGGCAAGGGTTTGATGTCATGTATGCATTTGATATCTGATGTCAGTCCCCACCTTAATACAATAAATTTCTTCATATTAAATAATACTAATTGTTAATTGTGCTGCATATTATAATTGTCCTTATCATATTCTGATAAATAAAATAGCTATAGTGTAATACACTACTTTATAACTTTGAGTTTGAGATTTAAAATTTGCACATATCCCAAAGATTTAAATACATTTTTGTTTTATAATATGAGTGCTAATTTAGTTTAAATAGAGTTTACCCTTCCTATTCTATAAGATAAAATAATAGAAACATAGCCAATAATGATAGTGATAATATGAATATCATTGTACTAGTTTATCTTATATACTATGTGTGTAGTCAATGGGATATAATTATTCTCTATACCTGATTTTATATAATGTCTCTGTCCTATTTCAGACAATGTGTCTGAAATAAATTTGTAAATAGTGTAAATAAATCTTGTTGTGTTATAAATTTATTTAGTTGTCTGTAGTCTTATTGCTAATCACCATACACATTATTATTGTTATTCTTATGAATATATCATCTGATTATATTGAAATCATCATCCATCAATATAGTATATTTAACTATATGTTAGTATACCAGAATAATTTTGTTAAGCCCTATAGTTTAGGAGTACATCTAAGGCATCATCACTCATTATTTTGAAGGGTATATTAAAAGATAAACACTTAATGTGATTTAATCAGTTTATTTGAACCCGCAGATCTAACATTCACCGATCTTGATCACATTGTTCATGATTATTTGAGAAAAGGAAGTTGGGAAGTTATTGTGCTTAGTTATTAAAAAGTTATTCATATTTCTTGAACCTTAAACTTTATAATAGTTATGGAGTTTATAGTTTTTTTGAAATTGCTAAATATGGTTTGCTAATTCAATTTTGTATTAAGAGCTGTTTTGTGTGTTATATTTGGATAGTGGCAAAATCCCTCTCATTGACCCAAATATATCTTGTATAACAATATTTAAGTTGTTTGAATCCTAAGAAGAATAGGTTATTAATTTGCAATGTAGAGTTTGAATTAGTGGTAATTTTTATTTCTACAGTTATTTATTGTAGTTGCATTTGAGTTATGTTATATTCACTGTTTTATGAAAATCAACCAAACTTTAAGGTGTAAATTGCCTTTTTTGTCTTAAAATATATATTTTGTTTTAATTTGATAGTAAATATTCTGGTTTGGTTAAGCTTGGAATCCATATTTTATTTTAGTTTATCTTGCTATCCTTTAAAACAATATCAGTTTATAGTTCTGGATATCATCTTTCATCATCATCATCATTCTCATCTGTCATTTCAGTCTTCCTTTATTTCTTCATTCTTACTTCATCTTAATTCATTATAATTAGTTCACCATTCACGAGCTCTTATTCTATTACTGTCTTAATCATTCTTTTATTTATTTATTCTCATTTGACCTTAATTCTGTTATCATCTTAATCATTTATTAACTCTTATTCTATCATCATCTTAATCATTCATTATTCTCATACATCTTTCTTTTCTCTTCATTCTTCGACTCATTTCATTTTATTATTTAATTATTACTTATTTTCATCATCCATTTAGTCACCCACATCTGAATTTACTTATTATTTAATTCATAATTTTAAGTTCATATCCATTCCATAGACTAATTATTATTTATTTATTGATTTGACGAATATTAAATTTATTTCATAACATTTTGTTTGTGGATTTTAAAGGTAGTTTGACCAGAAGTTATTATCTTCATAATCACCTTGTAATCTTCTTTAGATTTATAATTTCATGCTAGCTTAGTTCAATAAAAAAATCATCTCTTTAGTTTAACATTTCTTTTTATGCTTATATTCTTGATTATTCGGGTAAGGGAAGACAAAGGTGGATTTAGTGCCTAAAACGTGGAGCTTGATTAGTTACAATTGCTAGTCATTCTAAGGGAAGGTTACAATATATATATATATTGAAACAGTAAGATTCATATTCAAATCTTAAGTTTCACCTTTTTTTTATCATCTCTCACTCACCGCTCTATCCTACCCAAATTTAAACTTTTGATATCGAGTTGTGTGTATAGCAATTTTAAAAATGTATAGATATATGTAGAATTCACCATAAACATGCACACATTTCGATATCAAATTTAAGGCAATAAATAAAGATAAATAATATAATTTAGATTTCTTCTTTTAGTTATATAAAAATATATAATTTTAACCATTTATTTTGAATTGTAAAATTCGTTATTTATTGCTTTGTTTAAATTTCATTTAGTAATAATTTTAGAAATAGATTGTAATATTTAATTAAAAGTAAAAATAATCACATGTTCCCTTTTATATTTGAAATTTTAAAAGCAATGGTCGTGAGAGATAATAGATTAATTAAAAAGAAAAAAATTCCCTAAAATGTAATTATAAAATAAAAATATAAATGTAAACAATAGAAAGGCAGCTTTCTCTATAATTAAACTTAACAAAAATGCATTGATTATCCTAAGGGCAGATTAAGTGGAATCCAAAAATAAACTTTAACAAAAATGTAAAAGATAAGATCTAAGAAAGGAGGCCATTTTAGACTTTCTAGAAACTTTGAGTTGAACTTTAACTTTGCTCTCGATTAGAGAGTCTCCAAAGATATATATTGTTTTATGTGCCACAGTACGCGTGAGTAGAAAGCGCCAAAGACTATTCTCCCCAGAGATGCTCAATTGTCTGCCGAGAACCTACGCCCGTGCCTTCCATAAAACCAACCAAAGATCTGCTGTCAAACAATTAGAAAGCTACTGCTGCCATTCAAATACCTAAATCACCTAAATACTGGAAAGAACTGCTAATGCTAGAATCATGAACAATTTGCTCCTGACCACTGAATCGGAAAACTTCTCATAAAACAGGTACCTGTATCCAAATTCTCTAGAGTACTCTACTAATATCCCGCTATAGCTCATTCATTCTTCATATAACTTATAAACTATAAACTGTAAAATTCTCTTTTGTAATACTATAAATTTAATAATTAATCTGTAAATTTCTTTAATAATCTAGCCTGCCTAACTCTATCTTTCTTGGGTATGTATTTCTAAAATCTACATTTTATTATATAATTATCACATGCTCATAATTTTCTAAGTATAAATCTATGATTGCTTGAAACAGTGGATGCATGTCAAATCTTCATTAATGTTTACCTCCATAAATTATTTAATATTTTCATATAAATCGACACGCATTCAATGCTTCATTTAGTGTAATGCAGGGGTCTACTGCTTAGCAAATGGCTGACATATTGGTTATAATACTCAGCCAGTTTACCTATTGTCTTTATATTTTATTAAATTTTAATTAATAATTCCATAAAATTGCATTTCTTTGAGAGTCGCAAACGTTCTTTATTAAATATTGATAATGTAGGGCCGAGTTATAAAATATATTTAAATCTTAACAGAATCATCTATACATTATACATGTGTTACGTTTTAGAGACGCGATGACCTATTATAAGCCTTGGATGCTCCAGATTCTTTAGGATTTAAAATAATCCCAGTCATTCTACAAAAGCTGACAAATGAATGTCCCATAGGACTTGATGACCATCATGCAGCCTGGAAGCAATCGTGGCATGAACCACTTGACCCTGGTTATGCTTATGTGACACCTTATCTCTTTGGGCCTACGGCAAATGCCAGCCCGTTGTTCTAAACTCATCCATGGCTTCACAGTTTTAATATACTGCCATTCCATATCGCCTTTCTAGACGTAATGTGTTTCTTTTTATTAACTTTATTATTCAATGTATAACACCGTCTCTGCATTAGTGGCATAACTCACTCTCAAATAAATGTCTGTCCATTGTAATTTTATAAATATCTTATTTAATTAAATAAATATATGTCCGCCACTACTATTATGAATCCTAATTTAGACTCTTGCATTGCAAAGGTATAAATCCCCGAAGGCATGCTCTTGAAATACTTGCTTGAGAATTTTAGGTAGCTAGATTACGTCATCAAATAAATGTATTTCTCTTTGTAAACATAACAGTATTGGAAAATACCGCTACTGAAATCTTAAATATAAAGTATTATTGGTTAAATGATTTCACATAAAATGTTTCTAAATAAATAAATGTATTTCTTTAATATATAACAGTATCGGAAAATTCTGCTACTGAGATTTAAATCTTGCCAAATATTATTAGTTTTACCGTTAAATGATATAATGTTTTAATAAATAATTTCAAACTATACGTCTGCCGTTCCACATTTATTTATTCGACACCCATTCAATCTAATATCTCCTCGATTCTGTAAATGTAAATGTTTAATATTAGTGTTATTATTGACTAACTCGAAAATAAAATCATGAATCTCTTGCATATCCCTGACCACCGTGCCTAAAGAAGTATTTACTAATGTAGCATGAGCTGCGTTGTTTCGTAGATTGTATTGTGGAACCGATAAACTATGTTCGAACTCAGTACTATGGGTGGCTTCGCTACCTAGATGGTGCTGCAGTTCTGTGTGGTGGTCGAATTCTGCACTATGTTAACGAATGACACATTTCTGACTGTTACAATATATATATAGTAACCTCTACAATCTTCACCTACATCACTTCATGCACAAATAAATACTCAGGCGCCAATTCTATACAAGATAGAATACATTTATACTTTATGTTGCATCTCTACTTATGGATATGACTCTTATTATACGATTAATCTACAGCTTAGCTCAGTTGGGGATTATAAAGTATCGTGGTCATCTAAAATGCAAATGGGGATGAGTGAAGTATTTATAAACAATAATTATAATGTTTATTTAGTTATATTATAAGCACTTGTTTAAGTTATCAAAAGAAAACAATTTGTGGATTAAATCAAGAATCATGACATGTTCAATTCTCTCACCATCCAAGTACATGCTAGACCAATCATGCCACTCATCTAATATATTTTGGGATCACTGTAACAATAATCAAGTCTACTGGCATTTAATTTAGATTTCACAGCTATATCAATGTTTATTAAAATGAAAAAATAATCTCAGAGCTCTGTTATATGAATAATAAAAACTATTGTGAAACTGATAATTATTACAATAAAATAAAGTATAGGCAATGATAAGGATTGGTACATTTTTATCTCCCATCACTATCTATTTTAAACAAGGTAAAATCTATATCTTGGCATTATGCAATGTTTTGGATCAATTCATTCAGTATTATTTAAATAAATGACATATACTATTAAACTGATAGATAATGCAGGTTTAAATAAGATATAATCTATTCTTGGCATTTTACAATGTTTAGATCAATTAATTCAGTGTTATCGAGATAGATTGCATATATTATTAAACTGATAAATATTATAATTATAGTATGTTGAACATATATATGTATGTGTGGAAATGGTCAATCAAACTTACATGATAAAATAATTAAGAGGGAATCTTACTTCAACAAACATTTATTACAAGACACATTCTTTTGCAAACACATTGATGATGATTTAACAGTAATTTCACATTAATTATAAACTTGACTAAATAACATTTAAATAAAATAAAATAACACTTAATATTTGGAGGCTCTTCCTCTTGTCTGTTATTACAATAATATTTATAACTTCATTTGTTAAATTATTATCAATACAAAATAATTCTATTAATTCACATACCAATGTTTATATCATCTATTCCCATCCTGTGCTCTCAATGAACCAAGAAAACGATATCAGATAATCAATGTCATTTAAATTATTTCCCTATGCCTACAAATCTAGATTTACTATATGAGATTAAGTAATAATTTTATTAAAACTAGCCTTAAATAAAGTAAAAATTTGTAATATAATATTACATTCATACTGTAGGGTGATATGATTGGACAAGCTACTTAAACTTACAATTCCAGCGATGGTCTCCTTCTATATCTCTAGGTTTATCATATCTCTGAATGCGTGCGCATTTATAAAGTCACAGCCACAATGCATTTTATTGAATATATTTTCCATAGGTTGACTTGCGGAATGAATAAACTTCACAATACGGATGGTACAATGAGCTAATCACCAAATTATAAATCCAACTTCAAGCATATTACAGAATGACTAAAATATTCATCTGAAATAACTAACATATATACATGACAATAAATACGTGGAGTGAAGAGGGAGAGCAAAATAATATCAAATAAATATTTACATACATGCGAGTGGGGGTTAAGAACAACTCTAAACATCAACTTAATTCTTCAACATAGTAGCTATCAACTCTTCTAACACAAATGGTGCAGAACTCAGCTGACTTATCCTGAATAAATGGGGCATCTATCACTTCCCTTTAAGAAATATAATTATTGTATCGCAGACTATCAAATAAGGAAATATACTACCACTCATGACCCAATAGATAAGTAACGAGCATTAATCAATCCGAATAGCATGATCATCCTCTAAATCACCTCTCCATTTAAAAGGCATCTAACACACTTCATATAAGACAAATTGATAACAGATAAACTCTTAAATTTTCACAATCTTTAGCCATAGCAACCGATAAGAAACAAATAAGCATAAATTTAACTCTTATACAATAGCTTCTGATAGCGAGCATACACGTGAGTATATGAAATATTTTTGAAATCACATCAGACAATATTCGCATTAATTAAATTATGAATGAATCTATGAAAAATTATGAACATTGAATTTCAAATTAATGTAAATACTATCCCATAAGTCTGACCATTCATAGCATAAATGTTTTCATGTATCTAATTACTATTACCCACTAATGAATGATGATAAAGCATGGAATTTGCACCAATAATATGAGCAAGGGAATATATAATATTTTACATAATACAACAAAAAGAAAAATATTACCCATTTCATATAACTTATATCAAAATCTCCAAGACATTCTAGAGCAATGTTCTTCAACCTTGGTCCGCAGCCCGGTACTGGGCCGCGGAACTTTTCTGCAGGTCCGCATGCTAGATGGGCAGTAAAAAGTTTGTAATAATAAATAATAAGAGTTTAAACTTTTAATTAATATAGCCAATTTTTATTTATTTTTTCATCTCATTTTTACCCAATTAAAAAAAAAAGAAAACAGAACTAAAACAAAATCTAATCAATCATTCATAAATTAATATGTTTTTCTAGTTATCACAGATGTTTAGGGGGGGGGTAGCATTAAATTTTTTATTACTTTTCTAAAAAAATTAGAAAATAAGTTTATTATTATAAAAACTCCATATATATATAAAACTTTATCTTATATATTTAACATTGTTGTTTTGATCAGTTATAACAATTATGCTTATCTTTAAGAAAATTTATATATAGACTTCTGCCGGTCTGCAAAATCTTATCCTTATTTTTGCTGGTCCGTGAAACCTTGTCCTTATTTTTAGTGGTCCTCAGGTGTGAAAAGGTTGAAGACCACTGTTCTAGAAGAGATAGGCATATAAGTACATAATAATAATAAACCCAATTAATATCAAATTAAACATGAAAGAAAGTAAATAAATAAATAAATACATCTATAGATCTATCATATATCAAACCTGTCATCAAAATAAAAGTTCTACTTTATTTTTTTTAGTTCATACTTGAAACTTTAAAGCAGAAATACATGCTTAGTTCACAATGATAAGATGAATAGACAAACACTAAAACATACAAATATTCCTGCAGGTTAAATATGAATTTGGTAAAGACAACAATAACCTCCAATGTTCTTAAAATTTCCTAATGGACATTATAAGCAACTTTTGCACATATTTGAATCAATTTATTTTTCATAAACTCTAGTCTAAAATTTCCAACATTTAGTAAATTTTCAGTGATCAAGATCAGGGTTATTTGGTCATCCATGTTTATGCACATTTCTGATAAATGATTATTAAATGTCATTAAGTCACACATTCTATCACTCCTATGGGTGTGAATGGTAAGGTAATTTAGTATGCATAATTATTCCAATGTAAAATATTAGAATGAATAATTTCTCTTTTTTTAGCCTTATTTTACACAATATAAATAGAAAATTTATTAAATAAGAGTCAATAAAATATTCCATTATACAGTTCAGCATATATTTTCCAATTAATATCATTATTATTACTTTACATAATTCCAGTGTCGCACTATTTATAATAAATATAGTGAAATTGTATTAGCGATTTAGCTAAATAATATCTATGCATTATGAATAAAATAAGTTCATATTGTTAGTTGATAAAAGTTAGAAACTGGTGTACCTCTAAAAGTTTATCCTTCCATATTGAATAATATTATCCTGTCCTTCACAATTACACATTGGCCTTTATGCTTGAGTAGTATAAAAGAAGTTTCCTTATTAAAAAGACAGAGTAGGGAATTCCAATGAAAATATTAAGTTTACTTGTTTTATTATATTTTTTTTCTAGAAAATATTTCACCTTCTCTAAACTTTTGTCTACTTAGCCACACCTCTTTTCTTAGTTATAATGAGGCTAACAATATGCAAGAACTTATTCCTTGTAAAAAAATGTTAGGAATAGAGTTTTGAAACAAAAAAATATTAAGTTACAAATATTAATTAATAATAAATAAAATAAATAACTTTTATATTTTTTTTAAAAACAAGATTTTATACAATAAATAATTAATAAAAAAATCATATTAACTAATGGTGTGTGTGCACGTTTCTTTCCATTAATCCAGAGGTCTATTAATGACTGAGCTATTAGCAATTTCTATGGCAGATAAATGTTATTGCAAGATGGATACACTGAGTGATAATTAAAAATATGAATGAAGTGAGATGATGTGACTGGACACACCCACCCACATATCCAAGTCAAATTTTAGGATGGCAATAAACAATAGGTTAGAAAATTAATGAATAAGTACTCATTATAGCCTTACAGACAAATAATATTCATTCCCAGTGGCTTGGCTCTCATACCAACAATTCCTGATATAATCCATCTTCCTCTTCCACTATTAGATATACATAAAATAAAAAATTTAATGATTGGTACACCATAACTAACATCCTGAGAACTTTTCAACCAAATTATGTACTAAGTTATGTCACAATTCATTTTTTTTATCTATTAGGTACTCCTGATCACTATTGGCACAATGTGAAATTTCCACATTCCTTCATGGTGCCAATCTGGAAGGTCACAATATATATATATATAAAAGCACAATAAAAGATATTTGAAAGTCTTTAGGTATGAAATGCTTGTTCAATTTAAGTCCCAAAGTAATGAAAATTTAAAATTACTACAGTTACCTTTGTTTTATTCCAATTAAAATAGTTCAGTCCTTTACAAGGTTTTTAGCATTAATTAGTATTGATGCCTTAATTCACCCATGTATAACTATTTTGAGCTCATATTTGGGTGAAATTATAGGCACCATTTATAATTTGGAAACCAGCAAATTTTTATTTACTGTGGTCATTTATTAAGCTCATAATCAGATTTTTACACTTTAGATTTTATTTTATCATAATTAGGGTTTTCATTTTGTTTTAATAATTTGTAATTACATAATACATAGAGTAGATGCAACAGTATCCATTTTTAAAATATGTTTTTATCCCAGGTAGGATTTCCAGGAAACTAGTGCATCATAGAAGAGCTCCCCAATTATGCTAGAGAGGTTTCAATCTTGTGGCATCAATCAGTAATTTCCCTTTTATGAATGAGGATGTCCATATATGAAGTTGAAAGACATAAAGCAATTTATATATTTTTCAGAACTATTTATGTTGTGGAATTTTAATTACTAAGAAAAAAATGATGATAAATTTTATTTTTGAGACTTCAATATTCACAATAAGATAATTAACATAAATTTAACTTATTTATAGATTAACATATTAAATTCCTTAGTTTTCCATTGATAATTGTTAATTAATAAAAACTAACTTTTGCTTTTAATTATATATTATATTAATTAAGATAAAAACATCCTATACAGTTTAACAATTCATTTATTATTATTTTCCAAAATATAAATCATTTTTAAATTAACAAAATATCCACCTTTTTGGATATTTTTATATAGGAATTATATCTTTTTTAAAAAAAAAAATAAAAAAAAAATTTTTTATTAACAAAAGAAATCTAAAAAAAATTATACATCATATATATTATAATGGGATGGGGAGATGGGGTGGTCATCCCTGGGGTGATGGCAAATCAAGATCACTCCCCCAAGTAAACAAAATATCTCAACTAATATGATTTAATATAAGTTTAAGATATATAAGATATAATGTTCAAAAAATTTTTACTATTGAAGTATATTAAAGTAATGTTTAATATAAAAAAAATATATAAATGTTATATATTCTATAAGCATGAGAGATTGAGCCTTTGCCAGCTTGGGGAATTATTTAATCATTAATTTGGATGCACCATATTAAGTGCTCATTCATCAAAATACATAATAATGAAAACAATAATGCTGAGATATTAAAACATGCTGATCATCATCAATGTTCTGGCCACTTAGTACCATTAATGTATTGGCCTACTTTAAACTTAAATTCTAATAGACTAAGCTATATAAAATGTAGTGTATGGGCTTTAAATACACTCTTAGTGCTAACTAGTATGATGATGATTGATGGGACTATCATCATTAGATGCCCATAAACACTAAATACATCCTCTTCTAATATATCAAATGATTGTGCATGAATCTAGTTTAGAGAACATAAGGTCTAGGAGATGATGCAAATGTATAAGACCTAAAAACATTGAAATTTAATCACTGGAAAACAATTGAATAAAAATTTAATAATAAAAACAAAAAATGATATTAAGGTCTTTAGAATAAGACTATATACATATAACTTTCTGATTTTGATTACTATACAAAATTTAAATTATTACATTTATTTTATACTTCTTAATAGCTTTATATACAACACATATAGATATGCACACAGATAATATACAATGAATAAATTTCAATTGACATTTAATAAAATTTAAAAAAATGAGTAAATTTTACATGTGTTTACTTGAGTAATATACAAAATTCAATTTTCTATATTGTGGTAAAACACATTCAGCACACAGAGATGTGACAAATCATTTCTGAACATATTTCAATAATTAACAGAATTGTAAAAAATTTAAGTTACATAAAATACTATAAATGATTAAAATTTATCTGTACATGTCTCTATGACACTCATTGATATATACACACATAGATGTGCAGTACATTTGATGGATATATTTTAATTGTCATATGAAACAATTTGATAAAAATTTTACATGTGTGTATGTTTAACCATTTATGTACACACTGCCATTTAAATTATATTTTTGATTTGATAAAACAAAGTTATTAAAAATATTGTTCATAATTTATTCACTGTTGAATACACCTAAATATCACATATACATGTGTATATAAAAAAGTAATATGAATTGGCCATCAATTCTCTTTTTACTGTTAAATAGTTAATTTTTGGGAAGTCACTTTTTGATTGTTGATTAATTAATTACCAACATTTTAATTTTAAAATGACCCCTTTTCTTAAACTAAGGTCATTAATATAAATTCATTTCATTCAAGCAAACTTTTATTTACTTGCTTTCTTTTAGACATATAAAATTGTCTATGAATTAACTTCTTTATTTTTAATCCAAGTCAAATTATTACTTGACCTTTAAGTTATATTTTTAAATATCATTTTTAGGAAATTACTAAAACAATTTTTTTAAAATATGTATATATAATCATCTATGAATTGATATTTTCATTTAGAGATTTAACTCAAGAAAATTATTTACTTGTTTTATTTTAAGCTATAGGTTAAAATGTCATTTTAAGGAATTATAAAAAAAAACAAATCACTTTATATAAATATGCATATCTGTGCCCTGCATACATAAATAAATGGCCAGATGTATAATGACTTCTTCATCAATTCATGGGCTTCTATTGGTGAGACTAATTTATAGTCCTCATCAAGATAGGTATCACCCAGGTAAATTGGTCTGCAGTGATCTCCCTTCTGTCTAGGATTATTTCAGGCAAGTAACTGTCTTATACACATTTGTAGCTATGAAGTACTTGAAGTTGACCTTTTTTCATGTGAATTCAAACTCCATCATTGTGAACTATATAGCAGCATTTTGAGTTGCCCTCCTTGCAATCTTATATCTTCATGGTAGTTTTCTGTCCTGATCTGGACTACTTAGTTAATTAGCTACTTCTGGTCAGCTATAATTATTGTCAACTGCTCAAAAATCATTAGCCAACTATTCCGAACTACCAACCAAACTAAAACTATTTTTTTTATCAATTCTTTTAGAAGTCAGTTGAGGTCACAAAAACTACAGTCAGCTGAAGTGACAAAGACCCTGAATTAAAAATCTTTTAATTAAAACTTTTTTTCTTTTGAATTTTTTTCAAATAAACTTTGAAATTTTATTAAAAATCTGATCAACAAAAATTTCTACATAGATAGAGAAATATATACAAGCATTAATTAAAAGATTTCAAAGATAATAAATTTTTTTACAATTATCAGTTGTATTTTATCATAAAACATGCTTGTTTTTACTTTCAAAATCAGGTGCAATATTAATATTTATTTAGACCTTTTAAACTATTTATTTCATAATGAAATTTTATTTTAAATTCAGAATTATTTAACTCCTGATTATTATTCCAGAAATGTAAAAAATATATAGAAAATTTTAGTCTGTTTATTTCTTCTTTTCCTTTCAACTTTATATATATTTGTGAGCACTCATGCTGTTATTCTGTACTGTGCAACAGAAGTGTTATATATATATATAAATATGTGTGTGTGTGTGGCTGCAGAAAGGAGTTTGCTATTAACTGAAAGGAGACCCTTTGATTCCTCTTGGAGGCCTTAAAGGAACCGAGCAGGGCAAATTCCTAATGTCCACTCCATACGTTCTTGTCGTTGCAGCTGTTATTACTATATGTTTATTCATATAGTATACGAACATGGATGGGCTGCTCATCAACACGCATTAGCCAGCGTGGTGAGTTTATTGGCTTTTTACCTCTGAGTTTAAGATCAAGAAACACCATGGTCTTTCTTCTCAGTGCCTGATAAGGCAGAATGAATGTTTGTGTAAATGATAAAGATTTTTCCCAATTATACAATTATGACAGACAAAAATAAAGCATGGCCCTTAATCCCAGGAGGCTGTAAAGTCACCAACCAAGGCAGCGGTTGGTGGCCGAAGGTGGAGGGTGCTAAGAATATCCTGGAGGTGGACCCAGGCTGCCATTTGATGACGACTTTTTATTTAGGTACTTACAACTGCAGATCACTTTCAAGTGAAGGAAGATTGCAAGAATTAGAAGAACTCTCTTATATTAAATGGGATATTATTGGACTTTGTGAAGTTAGAAGAAAAGGTGAAGAGACAATTGATTTAAAAAGTGGACATATGCTCTATTATAAAGGCACAAATATTGGAAATACAAGTGGAGTAGGATTCATTATAAATAAAAAGTGGAAGAACAATATTGTGGAGATTGATGGTGTATCAGACAGAGTGGCAAGATTAGTTATACAACTTAATAGCAGATATCAAATGCAGATAATTCAGGTTTATGCCCCAACAAGTTCTCACAGTGATGAAGTAGTAGAAGATTTTTATATGGATGTACAAAAGGCTTTTGATCAGAGTAAACAACATTTTAAAATTGTTATGGGAGATTTTAATGCTAGAATTGGTAAACAAATGAAAGATGAAAGTGTTGTAGGTAATTTTGGTTATGGTAATAGAAATGAGAGAGGACATAGACTTGTGGAGTTTGCAGAGAAGGAAAAACTTTATATTATGAATTCTTTTTTTGAGAAAAATGTTAGAAGGAAATGGACATGGAAGCATCCAAATGAAGGTACAGCAGAACTGGATTATATTTTGACTAACAGGAAATACATATTTCAAGATTGTAATGTTCTTAATAAATTTAACACAGGAAGTGATCATTGATTAGTAAGGGGTAAGATACATGTTAATGTAAAACTAGAGAGACAAAAATTATTAAGAAAAACTATATTTACAGTTGATATTCCTAATCTTCAGAAACATTCTAATGAATTTAAATTAGAACTTACAAATCGGTTTCAAGTATTAGTAGATTTTGAACATGATTCAGATTTGAATGAAATTAATATGAAAATAACGAATACACTTTTAAAAACAGCAACAAAGATAGCTGGTAGAAAAAAGCAGCAATTGACTAATAAAATTTCTACTGAGACTAGAGAACTTATGAAGAAAAGAAGGAATATGAAGATATGCAAGAATGATGCATTAAAAAGAATTGAATATCTCGAATTTTGTAAAATGGTGCGGAAAAGAGTTGAAAATGATATAAGAAAATATAACTGTGAACTAGCAAGAAAAGCTGTAGAAGAAAATAAAAGTCTTAAGAATGTAAAACAACATTTTGATATTGGTAGGAAATTTATATCTGCAATAAGAAAAAAAGATGGAATTATTACTAAAAAGAGGGATGACATTATGAAATTGGTAGAAGATTTTTATCAAGAATTATATAGTAATAAAGAACAAGTACCTCCTATATCTATTACATCTTCCGAATTGCCCAGAATTTTAAATGAAGAAGTGAGAAATGCAATTAAATGTATGAAAAAAGGAAAGGCTCCAGGTAATGATGGAATTATAATTGATATATTAAAAGAAGCAGGTGAAGAAACAGAAAAAATATTAGCAAAGTTATATACCAAATGTCTAAATGATAAAGATGTACCAGATGATTGGAAGAATGCAGTAATAATATTAATATTTAAAAAAGGTGATAAAGAAGATATTAGAAATTATAGACCTATCAGCCTTTTATCAGTTTTATATAAAATTTTTACCAAGATAATTACAACTCGTCTACAGAGAACCTTGGATTTTCACCAACCAAGAGAACAAGCTGGATTTAAAAGTGGTTTTAGTACAGTAGATCATATTCAAGTATTGAGAGAAGTTATAGAAAGGACAAATGAATATGAGTTGTCATTATGTTTTGGATTTGTAGATTATGAAAAGGCATTTGATTCTATAAACATTTCTTCAGTGATTAAAGCATTGGATCATCAAGGTATAGATCCAGGATATTGTCATATTTTAAAGAATATTTATAAAAATGCAACAGCAACAATTAGATTACATAATGATACTGGGAAAGTCAACATTGAGAAAGGTGTAAGACAAGGTGACTCCATATCTCCAAAACTTTTTACAGCAGTGCTGCAAGAAGTATTTTGTGGATTAAAATGGGAAACTAAAGGAGTGAAAGTAAATGGAGATTATTTAAGTCATTTAGATTTCGCAGATGATGTAGTTGTTTTTGCAAATAATGCTTCCGAGCTGCAGGAAATGTTGCAGGAGTTATCAGATGAAAGTAGGACTAAAGATAAATGTTAAAAAGACTAAAGTAATGTTTAATCGATTTGCTCAAAATATGAAAATAAAGATTGATTATGATGAATTAGAAGAATTTAAGAGTTACAAATACCTTGGTCAGATTATTAATACAGATGGAAACATAATAGAGGAAATTAATCATAGAATTAAACTTGGTTGGAGTGCTTTTGGTAGAAATAACTTGATATTAAAAGGAAATATGCCTATGTGTTTGAAAAGAAAGGTTTTTAACAAATGTGTTTTACCAGTTCTTACTTATGGATCTGAGACTTGGACACTTAATAGAAGATCAATACAGAGACTTCAGACCACTCAAAGAAGTATGGAGAGATGTATGTTGGGAGTAACAAGAAGAGATCGAAAACGCAATGTATGGGTAAGAGAACAAACAGGTGTTACTGACCTCATTGAAAAAATTAAAAGATTGAAGTGGAGTTGGGCTGGACATATTGCTAGAAGAGATGATAATAGATGGACAATTGAAATTTTAAACTGGATTCCAAGAGATTGTAAAAGACCCAGAAGGAGACCACATGTAAGATGGATGAAATAAGAAAATGTGTAGGGGTGATGTGGAGAAGAGAAGCTAAAGATCGGAGAAGATGGATTAAACTTGGAGAGACCTTCATCCTGCAGTGGATTGATAATGGTTGATAATGATGATGATATGTGTGTGTGTGTGTAGATATATTTGCAAAGGATAATTATAAAAATTTGACCTGTTAACCTCTAGTTAGTTCTATTCTTTTTACCATTTACTATTATATTTACTTTTTTGCCACATTTTTAGACTGCTTATAATAATTGAAATGGAATAATTTCATTTCATTAGAAATATTAAATCTTAAAGCCTTACGATAACTATAATGATAAGACTTTACCAACAGTCTTAAATTTCTAGTTTTAAATAACGGTTCTCTGCAATTATACTTTTACTATATATCAGAATAAATCTAGCAATCCATCCCCAATAGTTTGTCCTTTTTGGATATTGGTGATAATAGGTAGGGTATACAGTAGGTCTTGTGGCAGAGTATTTTCTTATGGCATGGTTTTCATTAAAGCTGGCAAGGTCACATTTTATGCAATGTCAACATTCATTTCTGGATTTGATTTCATAATTCCAGATATATTGACTGGTGTGATTTTGGTTTTCTAGATGCACATAGATACCATTCCACTAGCTAAAAGTATCATACTTGTGGTGAATGGATTATAAAAATACTTTAAAACAGAATGATTCAAATTATTTTATGGAAAAGTATTTTACTCACCTGTTTCTTTTATCTTCATGAAATCATTCTACAGCATTTCTTGATCTTAAACTTAGAATAGATTAAACAAGACTACAATCATTTCTTTTTTCTTGTTTATTTATACCTCATATTTTTGTTTTTATACATATTCAAGTACATTATCCAAAAACAACTTTATTAATTTTATCCAAAATCATATCACTAATTACAAGAATAAATATTCATTTCATATGATATAAAACATTTTGTATGCATTTTTACATTATATGATTATTTTGTCAATCACTAAACAAACATTACTGACTTTTAAAAATTGATTCAAATTTCTAAATTTTAGTACCCCATAATTTCAAAATATATTTAAATTTGCCATTCAATTTACTGTAAGAAAGGGTAAATTACTTTTTTAAAACCCTATTCAGTAGGTAAATCAGAAAGGATCATAAAATACAATAAATTTTCTCAAATTCAAATTAATTTGTGTGAATTAAAATTAATTTTTCTTTTAAAACAGGGAAAACTCTACATACAGTAGTGCCACTCAGTGCAAGTCAGAGTAATCAATGGATGCAAGAAGGTTTGTACATAAAATCCCTATCTAGTGCCTACTAATCCAATATTCCCAGACTAGTTTCTAGCTTTTGGCTTTCATTAGTGAAGAGCCTTGGATGTGAGAGTACTGCACCTAGATCTTAGGATGTAATGCAAGCTGTCCAGTAGCCACCTTTTACCTCTACTTAACTACAAAATTATGAGTTTAAAATTTGAAAACATTATTTTCAATCCAAGCTCATTAGCTTAATATAAGTCTAAACTCTGTTCAGTATCCATATATTTTGGTGTCTTTGGTTCTCCAATAACCATAGCCACCACTATCCTATTAAGCAGAATTGATACTAAAACACTAAACATCATATGATCACCATTTCTTATGCTTGCTCAAGCTGATAAAACAGTCCAAAATTCTCCATACAGTAGTGCCACTCAGTGCAAATCAGAGTAATCAATGGATGCAAGGTTTGTACATAAAATCCCCATCTTGTGCCTACTCATTCAATATCCCCAGACGAGTTTCTAGCTTTTGGCTTTCATTAGTGAGGAGCCTTGGATCTGAGAGTACTACACCTAGACCTTAGGATGTAATGCAACCCTCCAGCAGCCACCTTTTATCTCTACTTAACTACAAAACTATGAGCTTAAAATTGAAAACATACTTTCACTCCAAGCTCATTAGCTTATATAGTCATATAGGTCTATACTCTGTTCAATACCAAAACATTTTGGTGTCTTTGGTTCTCTAATAACCATAGCCACCACTATCCTATTAGGCAGGATTGATACTAAACCACCAAAAATCACATGATCACAAATTCTTATGTTTGCTCAAGCTGATAAAACAGGCAAAACTCCCCATACAGTAGTGCCACTCAGTGCAAGTCAGAGTAATCAATGGATGCAAGGTTTGTGCATAAAATGCCCACATAGGGCCTGCTCATCCAATGTCCCCAGACTAGTTTCTAGCTTCTTGCTTTCATCATTATGGCGTTTGGATCTGAGAACACTGCACCTAGATCTTAGGAACTAATGCAACCCTCCAGCAGCCAGCTCACTGTTTCAAGGCTCCTGACTGATGAAACTCACAAGTTAGGATCTAGTCTGGTTATATTAGATGAGTAGGCACTAGATAGGGATTTTATGTACAAACCTTCTTACATCCATTAATCTACTACTCTGTCTTGCACTGAGTGGCACTACTGACTGTATGGAGTTTTACCTGTTTTATCAGCTTGAGTAAGCATAAGAAATGGTGACCATGTGATGTTTAGTGGTTTAATTTTTTCTTACAAAAGTTATACATTTTACTGTTGATAATTTTACATATTTCCTTTATAAAAATATTTAATAATATGAAATCTATACACTACTTTTTTCTTTTAATCTAAGTTACACATATAGGTATTCCAGTTAGATAGCTGGATTTTAAAACATATAAATTTTGTCTTCATTATCATCATCTGCATAATCTGGAAATGAAATAACAAAACTAATAATTATTGGATTATAAAAATACATAACATATAAAAGTCATGTAATTAAAACTCAGGCCGTGTTTTCTCAAAGTTGTATCAGTATCTAAGAATATTTTGGTTATATTATTGTAATTTTTGATCATAAGAAAACTTAATGTGACCTATGAGTATGAACATTTCCTTTCTACCCATTGCATCATGATTGGAATTATTTATTTATAGTTCATATTATAATAATTTCAAGAGAGTAAAAAAATGTCTTATTGCACATGAGGATATGGTAATAATGAGTTGAACCTAAAATATAAAGAAATGCTACATTTTTGTAAAAAATATAAGTCGACTTTTGAATTCGGGTTAGCAAAAGCAGCAGTAGCTGTTGATAAGGTTACAATATAGTATATTAAAATCTTCCTTAATATACATTATATGCTTGTGTAAACTTTGCTAAGTGCATTATGCACTTAAAATATCTATGCAAATACGATAATGCAACTTAAATCTATGCAAAAAAACCCCACTTATCCTAAAGTTGTTTTTTCTGGTGATCCATTTATCAATCATAATTACCTAATTTTCTAAATCATGAATTCTTATTCTAAGATCCATTGTTTTGATGAGATTGTTTTTTTTTTTTTTTGAGCACCAGAGGATGCCTGAAGATATACAGAAAATGTTTAGAATGGATGGTTAATATGCTTCTTGCATTGTTTTATATGATATACCATGATTTCAGAAAATTTCGATACACTTACAATGGTTTGAGCACACTGTTCTATTTTGTCCTTGTTTTTAAAAATAATGATGGCCATAAATGTGGATAAATCTATACAAGAAAAGATATCCCAATTTCCTTCTCTTTTTAGTCGACTTAATATATACATTTCTGTTTCCAAGCTCAGAGATTTTCTTGATTTTTTCGTGATCATATTAGTTGCAGCCATAATTCTAATTGAAAATTTAAACAGAATTATTAGAAAAAAATGCTAACCAAAAGTACAGCAAAATGGATGAGAAAGTGAAAGTAAGGTAGCAGTTAACAAATTTTTATGTTTTTCCATGCCACTGTTTCTCATTAGACTAAAAAAATATCCATACAGAAGTTTTATTTTTTTAAAATTTGTACTACTTTATTATATTACATGAAATTATTTAAAATGTCTACTAACAACTTATTTAATTGCTTGTAAAGACTTGTTGTTTATCATTAATGTAAGAGTAGCAAAATTAGCATGATGTCAAACTTCAAAAAAATATTGATATATTAAAAAAAAAATCTATCTAATGCATTCTCTTTTGCATATTGTAATCAATATTTAAAGCTTTTTTTATAATATCTATTGTGCAGATCTAAATAAAGATCCCTTTATATGATATACAGACATATATTAGTTGGGAAATTTTTTTGCCACAAGATGTCACATTTAATTGAAGCCTATGAAGAAGAGAATCCTTATGTGATTTCTATTTCATGAAGTAATGACAAAGTTAGATATGTTTTTTAATATAACACATTTATGACAAATCAAACAACCTTGTTGAATTGTGTATATATTGTGCAATAAAATATTTCTCTTCCCAACTGTCTTAAAACACTATTTGCAATCGATATTTTGAAAACAATCCTGCCATTGTAATTAAATTATAGTTTGATATAAAACAATACATTTGAAAGCAATAGTAAGTTTGTGGTTGTAGTCAACACTTAAAATTATAAATAAAAATTTTACATGTATTACATAACATAAAATGAACAAACATATCATGAGTGTGTTTTTTGATTGAAGTGAGGGGTGGGTAGGTGGTCCAATGTGTCTCACAAAACTTTTGAAATAAAATCATGATATAATTTATATTATTGCAATGTATTCATATTTTGAAACCATACATGGTTTATTTTTCTGTGCCAATTTTTTAACAATTGTTTATATGGTCAATTTTGGTTGTTTTATTATCAGTATTTCTTGGAAATGTAAGGCATCATTCAGTTTTTGTTGAATTTTGTCGAGTGATACTATTTTTTGTACAATTTAAATTCCAATGTCATCTGTGTTCTACTTTCACTTTCAACTTCAATTTCTACTACTTTAATGGAACAATCCAGGCGATTATATTTAAGTTATATTCAGACAAATAAAGACTTATTTCAGTTTATTTTAGATTTAAAAACTTCGGAAATTTTACTAAAATTCTTAATCATCACGACGTCAGCCAGTGAAAAATGAAGGAAAGAGCAGCAAAATAAAAAGAAATAACGAACTGCTATTATTTGTAAATCTACAACTTTGCATGATAAACTTAACAAGTTATGTCATCATTACAAAACAGATCATTCACAATTTTTGAATTGGTATTTCAAAATTAAAAACAGAAATTTCAATCTTTAAACTCTGATCTTTAACAACAAAGTCAAGCTAAAGAATGATTTATAAAACTGTCTAGAAAAAAATTTATTTCTTGAAGAATCTAGATATTTAAAATATTCCTCAATTGGCTGATTTTGTTTTTATGTGTCTAGGCAGGTAATAATGAAATGTTATATTTAGTGGCATTTCCAGAATCAATTCATGGCATTCACATCAAGAATGCTGTCGACACAGTTTTAAACAAATTTGATCTACTATTTGACAAATTTATCAGCATTGCAACTGATGTCCGCACAGTTGGGTAAAATTCCTGATCTTTTAAAAAAAAATACTAAAATTCCACATTTTATATCATTTCATTGTATAATTCACTGCGAACATAACTAAAAATTTAAAATATGATGTTATGAAGATTGTACTAGATATTATAAATTGCATATGAACTAATACAAAAATTCATCACCAATTTAAAAATACTAACAATAAAAATATCACATGACCCCAGCTTAAATATTGCTGTTTTGGCAAAATATTTTTTCACTTTTTATGCCATTAATTGTAAGTTTTAGTAAGTAATGATGCATGCCAAATGACAGTGTTTAATAAATCCTATCTGTGCTGATCTATCCTAAATCCCCAGATTAGTTTCACGACAATGGCTTTCATCAGTGAAGAGCTTAATAGTATAACTTAGAGATAAATGATAGTATCTGGAATGAAGGCGCTTTAATTCCAATAAGACCAAGTGCACTGTTCCAAGATCCAAAGCTCCTTACTGATAAGTCTTAAACTTGAAACTAGTCTGGGAATTCTGGATAGGGTAACACAGGATCATTTATTAAGCACTGGCCACTGACATATATATTACTAAAGTTTACCATAAGTGACATAGAAAAGATGAAAAAGTATGTTGCCAAAATTTTTCTTCAAGATTTGTATGATATAGAACTTCCAAATGAAGTAAATTTCTAATGCCTTATGTGATAGCTATCCACTTACCATAACTTAAAATGATTTATTCAGCTTCTTTTTGTTTCTCAAGGGCAAGGCTAAATCATATCCAGAATTAAAATATGATAATTGTTTACAAGATTTGATGTTTACTTTACAACACTTACAAAATGTTCAATATTCCATTGGAAGAAAAAAATGGTACATGATATCTTTCAAACTATTTTCAGTTTACATAAGAAACTTTAACCTTTCCACAATTATTTTAAAACCAAAACTTTTATCATTTTCCCCTCTTGAAAACAATAGTTTTTGACTTTAAAGAAGAAAAAATTAATGAATATGAAGATAAATTAGGATTGGTATAACATTTTAGACATAGATTTGAAAATATGAAGATTTTCAAGCCAACAATTTCTTTTTACATAAATCCCTTTTGTGTTAACATTATTGAGGATGGTTTTCTGATTTCCCAAATTATGCTTCTCAATAAAATAGTTGGAAAAAGAACTGGCAGAAATGCAAGAAGATCAAGTACTGCAAATAGATCATAAATCTATTTCCTTAAATGAATTTTGAAAACTCAATTAAACATCTAATTATCCCCATTTAAAAGAAGCTGCATGTAAAATAATGTCAATTTTTGGGACAATGTATTCTTATAAATCATTAAACTCAACAAAATCAAAACATCAAGCACAACTGACGAAGGAACACCTTACAGGATTATTATATGTCATTGAATTATATGCCAAATTTTAATGTTCTTGCTCATCAGATACAATCAAGTAAATAATAAATAATTTTTTATTGATAAAGAAATTATAAATCAAATATTTATTTCTGCTGAATACTTCAAAAATTTAATTGCAGCTCTTGAATATATGACAATTTCAACATATGGCTCTTACAGACATGAAGTTTGGCTACACCTACTATATACATTTATTTGGTTTAATAATTATGGATTAAATTGTAATAATTTGATAATGGCACTTAGAAAACAAGGATAAAGAAATTATGTGAGCTTGTGACCTAGACTAATCGAAGAATGCTGGTTCAACTATAAATGCATCTTACTTGTCATTAATTTTTTTTTATATATGTTTGATAAAATGTTATATTTAAGATGTTACAAAAGGATGAATGACACTGCATTATTTAGTTTTATTTTTAATAATAATATACAGTACTAATTTTTAATTGAAGTTTAAAGTGCATATCGGGAATAAAAATATCTTCTAATCTAATGAATGATTAGATAACAATGATATAAAGTATTTATGGATAGATTTGAATAAAGTTGTGAAATGTGGCATTTGTAGATTAAATTGTAATAATTAGATAAAGACAAATATCATACCATTTACCCCTTTTTAGACACTTTATCAATACTTTTATTTGTATTAAACTAACAGTTTCGACTGTCCTGCAGTCATCATCAGAGCTACAATATTCAAATATATAATTATACAATTATCACATTTATCCATAAATTGATATACATAATTAAATACACAATATAAACAAAAATAATTATACATTTTAATATGACCGTAATAAATAATCATTTCCCATTTTATTACTATACCTTTTAAATAATTTTATCAATATTTTATATTAATTTATTTTATATCACTTTATTTTATTTTTTAAAATATTATTTAATATAATAATTATAACTTTAACATTTATTTTACTATTTAATGCATATTATTATCATTTTTCTTATATTATAAAATCAACCTATAATCTTGTCTTATTTTTATTAAATATTTCTATCAATTAACTTTACCCACATTACAAATTATTTTGTTTTTTATTACAAAAAATTACCTACCTCTTGTTAATTCTATTTCCAAAACCCAACTGACAAAAAAATTCAAAATTTCTATTTGTTTCACACTCCCTCTATTGTCATTTTCTTTAACTTTTTTCTTTTAACCATTTCAAATTCTAATTATTATTAATAATTGTTTATAAAATTATTGTTCTTACCCCGAAATCCCTATTAAGACTTGGTTTTATACTCTTAATCAAGATTGCCTCTTTAATTTTCCTATCCCTTCTATTATTTGTGTAATTAATCATTTTTATACAATCTTTTTCAAACCTATGACCTGTTTCTAATGAATAGGCGACTCTTATCATATTTATGTTGAATTAATCTGGTAGAAATTGAATTCTTTGTTTCTCCCACATAATTAGTTTTTATATTTTTACTTTTACATGATTTGCATTCAATTTTATATACACAATTTGTTTTTTTCTATTTTTTACATACTTATTATCTAATATATTAAGTATATTCTTCCTTCTTTTATTTACTATTTTAAATTTTATTACATTATTAAACTTTTTGTTAATTCTAATAATTATTCTATTCATACTTTTTACAATACTGTTATTATAAGTTTTAATACCTATATATTTATTCTTATCTATTTTATTTTTTCTATTTACTAACACATTACTTGTATTAAATTTCTCTTCCAATTTTCTTATATTTTCTTCTATAACTTTTTCTGGATATTCATTATCTCTAAACTCTTTAATTATTAATTCTATCTGTTTTCTATAATCTTCCTCATCTGAGCAATAATTCCAAGCTCTATATATTCTTGAATTTATACTACTTATTTTATATTTAACATCTATATTTGAATTCCAATTAGTTATATTGCTATCTACATTAGTTTTTTATATACATATGTACAGAATTGCCTATTAAGCTTTCATAGACAATGGTTAAATAGCAAGTTAGTGATCAGAATTTTTTCTTATCAAATGGACAAGTTACTCTAGGGCAAGTGCAAAAAAGCCAGATTAGATGCAAAGTAAATGTGGATCATTTTCAAATGAGCACCAAATAATAGAATATGTATTTTTAATAATGCTTCGATTAATGTATGTTATCTTAGATTCACCCATGAAATCATGACATGTAACCAGGAGAAAATCAAAAATTTCAACTTTGAGTCTTATTCTCCATAATTTTGATATATATGAGAAATAAATGGCATCCATGAAATGAAATTGAAAGTTAAGTAAACTAAATGATGAAGCCCAATAAACCAGAAAACTTTAACAGATTTATTCATTAAGTACCAAAGCATATTTTGGAAATAAATCTCTAGTCTAATAAATGACTAATAAAAATGATTAATACATCTTTTAGAAAGTATGTAATACACTATTCATGGTGCATTCATCAGATGAGGATAAAAGAAGAAAGTACTTATCAATATCAATGCTACCCAGTATTTTGTCAGTATAGAAAAGATAGACAACCAAATTCTGCAAAGGGAAATAATTGAAAAAGCCCCATTCCCATATAATAACCCATTAGTAGTGGTTTAGATAAAGAACAGTATCAGAATATGACTTGATGCTTGACAATTAAATGTCCTCAGTATACCTGATAGAAATGTGCCATCATCCATCTATAAATTACTGATTAAGTTGAAATCAATCTTTAAACTAGATTTTTCATTTAGCTATTGCCAGATATTATTATTTCCATAACATCATAATATATGGCCATCAAATATATCTTTAAGAGAATGCCTTTCAGTTTAATGAATAAAGGATCAGAGTTGCTATGATTTTTGGATCAGGTGAAGAAGTCAATTATTGTTTTCAACATTGATCATGTGGTTTTCACTATAAAAATTTTAACAAACACATAAGACATCTCCAGTTACTTTAAGGAATGTCTTGATATGAAAAAAAAGAATTCATCCAAATAAAATAACTGCAATTCAGATTTTTCAAAAAATTGTCAAAAAATAGAGGTCTTTTCTTGGTTTGTGCAATTTTTGACACAAAGTTTATAAAATTTTGCCAAAAATATATAAAAAAGTAAAAACAGAATTAGATTATTGAACAAGATTGAGAATATCAAAAGCAATTTTCTAGAAAAGATTATAATGATTTACCCTGATTTTTCCAAGCCTTTCAATGTGCAGACTAATAGCAGTGAATAGGGGTAATGTTCTTCTAATTGAACTATCTCCAGTAGATATAGATATTATTTTCTCAGCAGACCATTTAGGAAAGCAGAGCTCATTTATTTTGTGATGGATAACTAATCTTTAGTGTTTATATGGACTTTTAGTCAATTTAAATCTTTTTTGCTAGGATCAGAGATAGTGATTAAAACTGATCAATAAAGTTTACAATTTTTGAACAATAGTTATCTCACAAATGACAGACTAATAAAGTGGAGTTTGTTGTTAAAAAATTCAATTACAGCATTATATACTATTATGGATAGAATATATAATTATTATTCACAATTGAAATGCTGTTTCATCAACACATTAGCAATTAGTAATGGACAATATATACATTGCTATCTTATCTCTTGTGGTAGATTCTCTGAAATTGGATTTGACAGATCCAGAATACTGCAATATAATGAAATTCTTAAAGGATAATTGCTCAAATATCATCCTGAATATTTAACAATTATAAACTGGTGGACAATCTACCTTAATGTAAAACAAGGAATGATAAAAATTCATGAAAGATTATCATACCAAAAACTATTTAGGACTGACTGGTGTGAACATTATGGAGTCAAAAAGAAGGAACAAACACTGTAGAGATGGTTTTACTGGTCTGAATTATGTTTCAGAGTCTGATTAACTTTGAAAAAATGTATTTCTCTCAAATCTAAGCCAAAAAATAAACACCACACATAATAGATTCACTTCATAATCTAAAATACAATTGCTTTTGCAAATTAAAAATAAATCCTAGATATGATATAGAATAAAATATCTTTATCTAACAACAAAATAATATATGGCAATAGCTGTAATTTAAAAATTGCTGAAAAGCATATGATTATATTACAGCTATTGTCATATATTATTTTGTTGTTAGATAAAGATATTTTATTCTATATCATATCTAGGATTTATTTTCACTTCATAATATCTAAATGCCCCAATGAAATTTGGCTACCAATTTTTATGGGCCATTATTAGTCTTCAGGCAGTACAAATTTCTGGTAGTTAAGTGCAAAATATTCACCAAATATTAATGTGTACCCTATCAGAAATGCTGATGCAAAAATAATCAACATTTTTAAAAAATCAACAAATTAAATTTATTGGAAAACCTAAGACCATCTTGTCAGACTATGGCACATCTTTTCTTAGCAGAGAAAACAAAATATAGCTTGGTGGGAATGATATTAAACATTAATTAGAAAACTTGGTCACATTATTGTGAAAGAGTAATATTGGAATTAGATGCACTTCCATGTCTATAGAAAATAATCATTATGGATGAGTCACTCAAACCAAACAGGCTATTCATTAGATCAGTAATGAATCCAGAGTTTTCACTAATACATCTATATTTTGAATAGCACAATACTGTGTTGAGTTAAACATACTTACCCATCATTTCTGAAGAGAGTGACATTACCAGGTATTAAAAAAAGAACACAGGCAAACTTATCAAATGGGAAAGTGATAGTCTATGAGTATTCAATGTCAGAGATCCATGTGAGCAAACTAATTAAATCAGTATAAGAAGTTGCTCAGTGACAATAATCACATTAATGGAACATGTAGTAGAAGATCACTGGGACCCATAATAAATAAAGTCAATTGAAATATTTTGAAAGTGATGATAATGGGATAGAGAAGAAATGGCAGATGAAAGATTTAATGATAGTATCCAAAAGTAGACTTTTTTTTTTTTGAGAACTGATAGAAATTTTTTGGTCACTTAGAAAAAACTAAGTATAATAATTTTGAAACAGATAATAAAGTTAACTGATCTGATAATTTAATAAATTACAGAAACACTTCAATTATTTGAAATAATTTTTTTTACAAGTCATTTAGATACTGGTAAAATATCACTGAAGGTTCAAGACATTGGAGGAAAACTGAAATGATCATAAAAAACATTTTAAATCACTAATACATCACTGGGTGGCAACACTTTATGCATAAAAGAATAGATTTGTTAACAAAGAATAGGGAGTTAGAGAGATGGAGAAATAGTATGGAAAGTAAAAAGAGTTTAAATATATATAGAAATAAACAGAATATTAGGTGTGACTTAATATATGATAATAGTAAGGAAAGTAGTTTATTATTTAAGGCTCGAACGGGATCTTTAGCTACAAGAGAATATACATGTAAATGGAAAAAAATGGGTGGTTTATTTTGTAAATTATGTAAGGAAGGAATAAAAAATATTAGGCATTTGTTAATTGAATGTAAATGCTTGAAAACAGAAAAGGTACATATAATGAAGTTATGGAAGAATAAATATGAAAAAAGTGATTATACAGAAAGTGAATTATTGGTTTTTATGCTGGGTTTGGGAAAAGATAAAGGGGATTTAGATATAAAGATTATAGAGTTGACACAGATTATGTTGTGGAAATGGAATGGAGCAGAATATGGGAAAATCTAGAGTGGGGAATGGAAAATAAAGTGGCTAACAAGTTTATCTGGGCATAATTGCTGAGATATTCTTGACTTCGTTTACGGAGAAGCCACAATACATCACATCACTAATTTTTTAAAGAACATTTTTACTAAGTCTCACCAACATGCACACACAAATACAAGAACATTATCATTTTCAACTATTAGATATTCACTGCTGGATTCTTTTCAATTTCATGTAGTTTCTCTGATCTATAATCTCTTCACCATAGCATTATTTTCAATCATTATTGACCCACTTCAACATGAAAGTCTCCAATTTCATCTAGTTTCTCCGAACTCTAGCCCCTCTTATTCACATTGTACTAGGCAAATATTTATTTCTTCCACCTCACACATTTTCTTTCGAGATCTTTTACAGTCTCTTTGGATTCAGTTTAAGACTTCAATTGTTTATTTGTTATCATCTCTTCTCGCAATGTTTTGTCTAGGCTCTATTTTAGTCTCTCCATATTTCGTTGCTTTTTTAATGAAATATTCAAGTCTCATATCTATAAATAAAAACTGATATAACACATTTATTAAAAAAAATTATTTACACTTTTGAAAGTTTTGTTCTCTCCTATAGTTTTCCCTACTAATTTATCATAATTATATTTTCTTATACTGTTATCTCTTTTTCATACCATTTTATAAAATTATGCTTAATACATCAATTTCATACATTTTCATATTGTTTTTTTCATTATACATTGTCTGGTCTCAATAGAAAATTTTACTGATAAATTGCTGTTTTTTGTATCAGCTATCTTTGTTATAGTTTTTAATAATGTAAACAGTTATCTTCAAATATTGATTTCATTTAAATCTGAACTATCTCTTCAAAATCTGTTAATCATTTAAAATTTATAAATTTAAATTTAAATTCATTAAAATGTTTTTAAAGATTAGGATTATGAACTGTGAGTACTATTTTTCTTAATAAATTTTTGTCTTTAGTTTTGCATAAATTTTCTCATTAATCAATGATCACTTCCTATGATGAATCTACATTACAAGCTGTATATAGTTTCTTTAATCAAAATATAATCCAATTCTGCTAAACTTCCATTGGAATACTCCCATTTTCATTCAGCATTTTTCTCAAAGAAAGAATTCATAATATAGTTTTCTGTGACCCCATAAGTTTGCATTTTCTCTCATTTCTATCACTATAACCAAATTATCCACAGCACTTTCATTTTTCAATTATTTACCAATTCTAGCATTAAAGCTCCCATAACATCTTAAAAATATTTGAGCTGATCAAAAACATTTTGTACATTCATATAAAAATCTTCTACATCTTCACTACAATGAGAACTTATTGACGCATAAACCTGAATTGTTTGCATTTTGTATCATCCATTAAGTTGAATATCTTCTTGCCACTTTAATTGATACTCTATCAATCTCCACAATGTTGTTCTTCCACTTTCTATTTATAATGAATCCCATTTCACTTGTGCTTCCAATATTTGTGCTTTTGTAGTAAAGAATGTTTCCTTTTTAAATCAATTGTCTCTTAATCTTAATATTGGATAGTACTTCCAATTGAACATGATATGCAGTTGTAAGTACTAAATCTTCATCAAATAACTATCTAATATGTCATATAATGTAACAAGGAAATTGAGATGAGTGTGTCTTTTTATTTATTATATAAAATGGGTTTTAAGAATTGAAATAGAGTTTTGAAAAGCTTAGTCCAGCTTACCAACAATACTGATCAAAATCCCAGCCAATTTATTTCCTTTTTTCTTCTGTTTTTTCTCACCTTCAGATGATTGCAAGCCACTTAATTCAGTTAAAAATAAAAGAAAGCTGATATTTATTTGTTAACAAGTTGTTTCATGGAAGAATAAAGATTTAAATAATTATTAAACTATGAGGGCATTGAACCAAGACTAAATAAAAAGAAAAATTAAATTATTATTAATATAAAAATAGTGGTTTTCAGTTGAAGAAGGTTAAAAAATTAACTGAAAGTACTTCTGTGGTTTATTACAAATATTTATAAAATATCTTATTACTATTATAATTCATTATTTTTATTCTATAACAAACATTTTATTTGATTTATAACCATATGTAGAAGTAAATACTGCCAGTGATTACATTTCAATGTCTGATTTTTACTTTTATAACTTAAGAAATATCCATGGCTAATGGTATTAGTGATATGAATATTTGGATACATACACTAAATAGTCAGTAAGGGAAATTTGACTCATGAAAAGTTGGAAGACATTTTCAACCAGAAAGCTTGATGGTGCCCAAGAAGATTCATTTACAAATATTCTTAAAGATAAATTTATATTTAAATATTTTATTATAAATGAAATACATTAGTCATACATATAATTAGACATCCTTATTCATATAAATAGGGATGGGTATTTATTGTTTGTTAAATCAGTTTGAAAGCATGTTGATCAGGTTATTTTGATTTCGGAATCTCAATTTTGTTTACTTACATGTATTCTGTTTCAGTACTTTGATTTAATGTCTTTTCAATTAATATGAAAGAAAATATTAGTTTTATATTGCATCTTTTCTGATTTATTGTTAGAAAAATTAGAATACCTTATGTAAACTGATAAAATTTATCTGTGGAGCTGCAGTTGAAAAACAATATGCTTTGACCATTTTTATAACTTCATTTACATTATATAAATATATTCTAATATTTTTGTACATGTATCCATATTTTGTTAAATTCATTTAACAGCAATTAAAAAAATATATTTAAAAAAAAATAAAAAAAAAACCCCAATAAATGTAAAAAAAATTTAATTCATATAAATACATACAATTAAATATATTGCTTCATAACCTTTTCGGCTTTCTTGGTTTGGGACCATTATTTGGTATTGGTGTCGTATCAGTAATTGAGACAATATCAAGTCCTGCCATTTCTAAACCTTTAATTGCACTCTGAAACAAGAATATAATATGTGGAATAAAGTGCATTTATAAAATTAACTAATTCTTGAGTATTTTCATTTTTAAAATAAATTTTTCTATGATCATAATTAATTGATAATTCTATCATAAGCATTTTACCCACTTGTAAAGATTACTTCGTTTTAAACTTTCAACATGTAGTTAAGCATTTCAACTTAGTCAGTCAAATTTATAATGTTTAATCCAGTGGCTGAAAGAATATTCAACTATATATTGAAAGTTTAAAACAAAATCTTTTCTTTAATATTAACAAATGCACAATCCTCTCCTTTTTTCTTTCCAAAAACTTTATTTTCTTATATTAATAATGAACATATATATATATTTATATATTATACAAACTCCAACGTTTCAACTGTTTTATATTCTTACAGTCATTTTCAAGGATTTCTCCTTCCTCTAAATATATATATATGTTCATTATTAATATAAGAAAATAAAGTTTTTGGAAAGAAAAAAGGAGAAGATTGTGCATTTGTTAATATTATTGGGGAACATATATTTTAAAAGAAAAAGTGAATGTATATTTGTTGTGTTATAATATATGGTAATCTTTTCTTTATGAGTGGATAAAACACTTATGATAGAATTACAATTTATAGAAGAAATAAATAATTGTAAATTACTAATTGATAACTAATATTTATAATTCCAACCCAGCTACATGGATTTAAAACAGATCTTATACATTACATATAACTGGAAAATCCAAAATGAAGCAAGTTCTCTACTGACAATAGAAAAAAGAACGAAAAGATCAACCTCACTTCTACATTATTATTTTATATTAATTCAGACTATTAGTTAAAGACTCTCAATTTAAGGCCAAATAAATGTTAGTGCTAGAAGTAGTTAAAGTAAGAGTTTATATATTCAAAAATGTTAAAATAGAATTATTGAATATAAAAAAATAAATATATTTTATCCTCAGAAAGACTTTCCTAAACAAGACATTTGAATTAGCATGATTTATTAATTGTTGTAATTTTAAATAAACATGTTTCCTCTCCATTGCAACGTAAAAAAAAAAATTGATAGAATTTAGATTGATTTATAATTATCTAATTACTTCTAAACATATTATATTCTCTGTAAAAAAAATCTTTTTATTAGCTAACAGCTGAATTTTTTTAATTACTGTAAGCTGCAAAAGTAAAATAATGTTTATATTTATTATAAAAAAAAACATTTCAACAGTTGCATAAACATTATTTAGATATATGCTAAAATTTATTTAAAACTGATAGAATTTAGATTTATTGGTTTACTATCATTTAATTAGTTTTGAACATACTAATTTTCTCCCAGACATTTTTATTAGTTTATCAGTTGATTGTTTTTTAATTATTGTAAACAGAAAAAGTAAAATAATTTATATTATAAAAATATATAGTATTCTAATAAGCAATATTAAAGTATATATAAGTGAGAGAAAGCAGACAGACTTTCATGGGTTGGTTAGTATAAATATATATGTCTATGTTTCACTGTCAGAAAAATCAAGAACAAAATGAAATATTGCATAAGATTAACACTTGGATTTTAAATAAAGCTTGCTTTCTCTGACAAGTAAAGAAATAAAAGTGAATTTCAAAGTCTAGCAGATGTAATGGCAGAAATAACAATTTGAATTTTTATTTAAATACATGAAGGTAAAAAATATCACCCCATTTTATAAACTATTGTAAATAATAAATATACGTCAAATAATCTTGAATATTCTAATAAATACTGCTGAAGTATATGAAAATGAAGGAAAGAAACATCAACTTCCATGGATTGTGAAAATATAAATTTATATATTGTCAGAAGTAAAACAGTACACAGCTTTCCTCTAAGCCTTGCATTTGAAATAAGTCTCTGACAAGTTTAAAAATAGGCATCAATTTCACATTCAAACTAGATATAATGGCAAAAATAATAACTTGAATTTTCACTTAAATAGACAAAACGTAATCTTATTTTATAAACTTTTGCAAATAATAAATAGAAGTCAAATAATGGTAAATAATTAATTAACGCAGTAATAAAGTATATGTAAATACAAAAAAGTAGGTCAACTTATATGGACTTCACTGTTAGAAAAATCAAGAGTAAAACAATATACTTCCTTATTATTTATTTTCAATAAATGCATATTTTTCTTGGTGCTTTCTATATTTTGGTAATCAAAGGAAAAGGGAATTTGTATTTTACTAAGATTTTTTTCTTTATTCATTCTTATTTTAACATATGTGAAAAATGATTTAATTCTCAATTTATTTCCCTGATGTCATAGCAAATTATAAAATCATGTCATTCGTCATTCAGAAACAAATGACTGATTTAGATATAAAAAAATATTAATAAATGCTTGACTTATCCTACTTTCTTTTAATAATACTAATAAAAAATGTCTCATATATTCATCTCAAAACTTTCCAATGTTATGTAATATGAAAGTTTTTTTTTTTTTTGTATTACGTTATATATACAATATACATATTTCTTAAATAATGAAAACCTGTTTATCTAATGTCCTTTATTTCTATATATTTTATCATATTAATGATTTTTTTTTATTTGTATTATATGTAAAGTTTAATTATTCATACAATTCATTATTACATTTTATTAAACTTTTAATCTCTATTATGTATGTGTGTTTAATATATATATATATGACACGTATTTATATTATGATGTTATCTTTTACTTACTAATTTTAAAAGAATCAGTCTTTTAAAATTCTTTAACTTATAGCTTTTTCTCTCTATAAGTTTATACATATATATGTATGTGCATTTAAGCATACACATACATATCAATTATGTATATAAATATCATTTTGTCTCCATCTTTCTTGAAGAAATTTCACAAGATAAATTACTATCTGTGAATACAATATTTTGATAATTACTAGTCACATATTTGGTTTTTATTTTAACTTTATATAACTTTTATATTGATCTGGTGTGTATATAGGATAGAATACATGTGTGCATGCTGGTAAGACTAAATGAATTGTTCTGCATATTAATATATATTTGTGATATAAAACTTTCAACAGAAAATAATCCAATTCAATATGTTTTGAATAATCAGTAAACTTTTCAGCAATATAAACTTTACATCTGAAAACAAGAATTATGTCAGATGCCATATTCTTTTCAGAATGTCAGTCACTCTGTTTGTAGGATTATAAATATTCAGATGATTTTCCCGATTTATTAAATATTGTAATTACTTCCCAAATTTCATAAAGCAATTAAATATTAAGATTGTATAGATATTTTTCTGTTAAATAATATTTGATACACACACATATACATAGTTCATAGATTTTAAGAAAATTTTTCTACTATTCTATATCAGTATGATATAATAATTATAAAATTAGTACTTTTATAGCATTTATACATATATACTTCTGGACTGATGAATGCATGCCAATATGACTGAACTAAGATGTAAGAAGCATTGATACACTTGCAAATATATATACAAATTAAATAAAAACAATAAATTATTAACTGAGATAATAAAAGTTAAAATTGCTAAGTATTAATAATAAATATTAACAATAATAATTATAAAAAAATCAAAAATACCTTCAGTTACTGTCATTACTTTTCTTAATTGTTAAAAATCATCAACATTTTGTATTCATTATTTTAATTAAGAATCAACCATTTCACTACAATTATGTTTAAAAAAATTTTTGATGACGAGAGAGCGTCACCTAGGCCATATCGTAGTTTATACACTGTCATTCAGTTGCCTCTTTTAAGTTAAAATTACTAGTGAAGCAAGGAAGATACTGTGCTTAAACCTACTGGAAAGGTAAGGTAAGCCTTATTATACCTAAAAATTACTATGAATCAGTTAGGAAAAAATTATTTGCAAGACAATATGAATAACAATCAAAAGCATGGTAATATAACGTTGAATCATACGCAAATCTCAGCCTCAACGTTAAAATCAGATTTTCAACCTGCCAGAAAAGATGCACTAGATCATACTTCGGACTCGATTTTAGTTGACGACTTGATGCAGAACACTCCAAATAATATTGTCACCAAATTACATGCAGAAATATCAAAACAAAAACATGCTATGTCTTCCGTCGTTAAAAAAAATGAAACCTCCGATAAGTTTAAAAAAAGTTTGTTGCCGATGGGGGCCCAAAACTCTAACATTTTTGCTACAGAATTAGAAAACAATCTCAGTAATAGCCAAATAAATGAAAATATACAAAAAACACAAAATGATACCTATGAGTTGGGGAAAGTCCAACATAATAAAACAAATATTTCTGATACAAACGTCCCTACATATGCAAATATCCCTTAAAAGAAAATCGCTCTCAAATGCCTCTCATAATATATCCAACGTTAGTGATAATATTACTTTGCTTGATTTAATGGAAATGGATGTTGATCAGAATAGCACTTTTAAACAATCATCCACCAACACATATTTCTTTAATACACATGATTATAATGAGGAGCAGTATCGAGACCTCACTGAACGTTTCACCAGCACTATACCCAATAATCTTTATAAGTCATTGATCAATTTCAGTGGTGATAAGAACCTGATCCTAGCTGTTACTAATGCTAACTGTGCATTGTTCAAGTTCCCCACTCAATTGCTATATGAAGCTATTAAAGAAAAAGATTTAAGCCATGGTATTCATAAGATCTTGAGTCATCCTAATGACCGCTATGTTGCTCTGGAATTTACTAACTGGGCAGCCAAGAATTACTTTAAAAGCAATATCAGGGTATTAAATAATAAATTCATCTGTTACATTGATCTCACTAGGCCTAATATAATTTCTGGTAGGATTAAAAATTGTCCTATGAACTTCTACCAAGAAAACATCTACAGGAATCACTCGAAGCCTTTGGCAATGTTAGTAAGTTTCAATACCTTCCTGTTGATTCTGATGGACTACATTTTCTATCTAACAAAGCAACTTTTCAAATAGCAATTAAACAAAATGTCTCACCCACTGACATACCTACTGTGTTTAACTATAAAGGCTCACACATGATCCTCTCTTTGTGTGGAGTTAGACCACACTGTTTCCATTGTCTTGAGAGGACCCACTTGGTGAAAGATTGCCAATCAAGAATGTGCTCTAATTGTTTCATTACTCCCCATCTCCACACAATATACGTGCCATTTCTCATTACTGCTTCTCTATTGGTTTTAGATTTGCTAATGAAATGGGTAAGATGAGCTGGGAAAAGTGAATACATGAACTGTAGCCTCCAATGTCAGAATAAGTAGATGGTTAAGAACAAACTACTAGTACACACTGCCCCATGACGTCACAAAAAATATCTCTTTTTTAAGCACTACCTCTCTTGTATCCAGAGGAAACATCCAAATAAAAGTAGGAGCCAGAAAAAAATATATTTTGCACTGAGCTAACCCTGCTCATCTTCTGTGAATCTTAGGGGATTATTCATTTGATCTGTTCATGAGACCATGGCCTATTCATGAGGCCAACATACATTTCTGGACTACTCTAAGAGATCAACATTCAGGTCTGGATAATGCCAAGCATATACTTCGGAGAAGCATGAACTCAATGCATCAAAGCAGCTCTGCTCAACCATCCACCCACCTCAACATGAAAAACACAAATTCATGCGTCACTACATCCCACTCACAAACTTCTTCCATCAGCTATGTTTATTTTATTGCTCCGTATTGTAGCTGCATCCTGACTTGGGAGACCAAGGATCATAATCAGTTCTCCTATAGCGCTTTTTTGTTTTGAGGTGATGGACTTCTATTTGTCTTTGGCCTTTCATGCCAGACTTCATCCTGGTAGCTTGTTTTTCTACGCACACTTTTTCGCAGATTGTCATCATTATTTGACCTCTTCACTATTCGGGTCTGGTATGGGCTGTGTATGCTGCCTGTTGAATTTCATCTCTGCCTCATCCCTGGTGGTACCCCATTTCTTTGGTGATGATGATGAGGCATTTTTCTCTTATAACTGATAGCTTCTACCCTTGGCCCATTGTTTCTTCTATAGGTAGGTTTATTTGGCAGCTTGGACACTCCTTCTTTGGTTGGTGATGCACCGCAGCTATCATATGCTGTTAATAGTTCAGCAACCTGCTCAACTGATCGACAATCTGTTCCGATCAGCATTCTCTCTACATAACTTTGGAAGCTGTCTTCTAAAGAAGTGTGTATAAGGCTCTTCAGGTGGACATTTCTCCTGGGACACCTTGTATTTAATCCCCTCTTGATAATCATCACTCCAGTAACAGCTTATTAGTGCTGTTTTAAAATCCTTAAAATAGGCTGGGTGAACAGTGAGTCCCACCATGCTTGCGCTGCACCTTGGAGATGACTACATGCTATCGCTAGTTTTGCCTCTTCTGTTAAGGCATTAATACTAAGTATGTCTCCAGACTTTTTTATATATTCTATAGGTGCTTCATTACAGCATCCTGAAGAATTGATTTACAATTCCAGACATCTGGTTGGCTATAGGGACTTCATGACCAATTTTATAATTTTCTTCTTGTATGGTTTTTGTGATTGTTTCTGTCTTTTCTTGTACTGGACATACATTACTATTTTTTGATTTCCATCTCTTTCACCTGTGTGGCCAATCTATCCACCTTCTTCTGCATGGATTCTTGGATTTCTGTCATTCTTATATCCATGGCTACACACAACTGTGTCATCTTCATTTCTGGCTCAATTAGTGAGCCTTTTACTTCATCCATCACTTCCTCCTTAATTTTCCAATATCCTATCTGTCATTTCTTTTCATTATTTGATCGATCTTTTCATTTTGGCTTTCAGTTGCTTCTCTGATCTGCCTTTCTATTTTTTGGTTAGCTTCTGCTGTCTGTTTTTTGTCTTCTCTTTGATCATCTCTTCTTCTACTTTCTTCTTCTCTTTGTCTCTTATCTTCATCTCTTTTTCTATTTTCTTCTTCTCTTGGTCTCTTATCTTCGCCTCTTTGTCCATTTCTATTTTCTTCCTCTCTTTGTTCATCTCTTTTTCTATTTTCTTCTTCTCTTTATCTCTTTGTTCATCTTTTCTATTTTCTCATTTAATCATTTCCATTAGCTGGGCTAACATGGGCATCTCCTTTGTTTTCTGCGATTCTTCTACTTGTTGACCAACTTCTTTTGGATTATTGTTACCTTGTTTCTGTTCTTCACTAGGGAGATTTTTGTCAGCTTCTGTGTTCATCATATTTTTTTTTTTGCTCTGGTTATCATCTAATTTTTAAACTTATACTTTATTTCTTTCTTTTGATATTCTATTATTGTATTTCAACTTTGGTAAGCTTCTCTCTCCATCCACTCCATGATTTGGCTCCAAGTCTTTTTTATGCCTTATTTTACCATTTATGCCATTCATTTTTGTGCTCTTCTTTTTTCATTTTTATTACCCCCATTTTTATCCATTTCACATCACTGCACCATATGCTTTGCTCACACTCACAGAATCATAATTTGCTTTTGCTTTTCCATATTTCTTTATTTTCTTCTAGCTTTTATGCCTATGGATAGGCTGGCTAGATCAGGCCTCACAGTAGGGTGACAAATGTGACCGGACGGACACCCAACCCCACTCTTGGTTGGTTATTATTTCCTGATGAGCATATTATAAGAAGGAATTATCAATTGGCATTCCCCAATGCAGATGTAACCCCACCTACACAAGGATGTAGTGCCATAGAGACTGGAAGTACCTAAAAATTTATCTGTTCGGTTTCCCAAACAGCGCCACTAGAGTTCCATCTCACTACAACCTTACTTACCATCATCTGGTTATGCCAAACATAGCTCAGGAGGCATGAGATTCTTGTAAGCAAAATGCAATGAATATCTAGTGATGCAAAAATGGAAGTAAACAGCTAAAATTAATTTTTAATAACAACAATTTTATTTATAACAATTCCTTTGCATGTCCTTCTAAGATAGTTCATTTGTATCCATGTGAGAATTCATTTTCAGTTCAATGAGAAGAAGTCTAGAAACATTTTATTTAACAATAACTCATTTTCAAATCCTAATATAGTTCATTCATATCCATGTGAAGATTTATTTTCAGTTCAATGAGAAGAAGTCTAGAAGCATTTAAACATTTATAGATCATCATCATTTTATTATTCTAGTATATAGCAATTTTATGTTTTTAGATATTTATTATTCCATCAAATGCAGACGGATATTTTTACACATAAGTTTGTTATCAGCCATTTCATATTGGTAAAACATTTATAGTTTTCATTCAATTATTCCAATACATAGCATAGATATTTATTGTTCAGTTAAACATAAACGTATATTTTTATAGATAAGTTTGTTATCAGCAATTTCATATTTGTAGAACATACATAGTTTTGAACATAAAATGCAATTAATGTTTTTTTTATTATTTCATTGATTTTCTATTGTAAACTTTATTATAAAATTAATATACTATTATAGAATTAATAATTGAATTATTTTTTTAATGCGTACCTTTTAACTAGAGTCTTCATTTACTGCTGTTTTCTCTGAATAAACTGGGTGTGTGTCTGTCTAGAATAAAAGGCACTGAAGGCTTGGAGTTCACATGGTGAGCCGATGGAGAGAGGACAAGCAGTCTAGCCGATGTTGGTCATTTTAGGGTTTTTTTATCAGTTTGTTTGATAACCCCATTTAGTCACTTTTTTTAGTACTCTTGTAGCTAAATCTTGTGTCGCTGAATCAATTAACTATAATAATCCTTCTACTGATTTTTCAGACTATTTATATTTTTTTTCTCCCTGACAAATGGATTCAGCTTATTTGTTCCTTTTCTCCCATTGGTAGCAGCTTTTCCCTCCTTGTCCGCGTTTCTTTTAATTTCCCAGATCATTGGACACTTTCTCTTTGGTGGGAACAGACTTTTAATTAGTGACTGTTTTTGAATATTTGCCTTCATGTGTTTTTGAAACTTAACTTTTTATTACCTGCAGCAATGATTTGATACCTTAGAAGTTTCCTTCAATCTGAGTCCCAATGTTTAAAGATTTTTTTATTTAATTGATTTTTAACTTAAATTTATTAGTTTTAATAATAAAAGATTTATATATATATATTTTAATCGCAAATATAAACGTAAAAAAAAAACCTGAACATCAATATAAAGACTTGAACGTGCATGTTCAGGTCTTTCTATTGAACAAAGTAATCCAAGAGTACAGAAAGGAACTATCGGCCGCAAACAACAGAAGAAATATAATTTTCAACAATGTTAAACCACCTCAATATATGGTTGAAAAAAGCGAGATTGAGCAGCAGATTGGAAACAAAGTTTAACAATAAATTTCAATTCCTGGCTAATAAACAAAACATTCATATACAGCTGGACAGCCAGGAAAGCTATGTAAATCTAACAGACCATCGTATCCCAGAAACGTTAAATAGTTCTGGAAAAGGGCCCCAGATTCATTGGCAGCAGATGGACTTTTCCAAAAATGGAATCAATTGCAGATGTGGAGGCCAGCTTAGCCAACCACCCACTTAAAGACCAATACATAACCAGAATTTCCAAATGCATACAACATAAAGCAATACAGCTGCAGCAAAATAAATGGAGGCATAGGATAATAACAACACAGAAATTTTTGGCTCACAACAACCTCACATGCATGCGGGAAGACAAGGGTAACAGATTTGTGATTATAACTACCTTGGAATACAGAACCAAGATCCAGCAACAAACTGAGAAACTAAAATTTATGAAAGTACATGATCTCAATTTTAAATTGAACAGAGACAAGTTTGTTTCAGCAGTGCTTAGACTATATGTTGGTAAGGTTTATGACAAAGCAGAATACTTCCAGATGTATCTGTCTGCCACCTCTCCACTTAGAATGTTCTCTAATGCTAAAGTGCATAAAGAAGGAGTGGCGTTATGTCTTATGATGGATTTTGGTGGATTACATTATTATAAGGCAGTCAAACATATAAACACATGGCTCATACAGACTTTGGGTTTTGGAGCTTATGCAATAAAATCATCTTTTGAGTTCGTGAGGCAGATTGAATAAGGCCAATCCGACACATGACACACGTATGGTAGCTTTGGATGCAGCGGAGCTGTATAGCTCTACTGATAGGCCAAAATCTACAGCTATAGTGAAGGATAAACTTACCAGATATGGAATGAAGCAGGAATGGGTTCAGTTTATAGAAACGCTCTTACAATGGCTGGATAAAAATATGTATGCTGTGTTTTCACAACAATGGTACTATATGCTCAATGGTTGGCCCATGGGTCTTCTGTTGAGCGGCATCATAACCAGCATTGTTCTCAACGCGTATGAACAAATTATTATTCCGAGATATTTAAACATGGACCTCATACTATACACTTGCTATGTGGATGATATCTTTATCGCAACATTGCAAGAAACAATAGATATAATCACAGATTTAAAAACTGCCACAGGGCTTACCATAAATGTAGCAAAACAAGAGACCCCTAACTTTGTCAAATATCTCGACTTACAAGTGGGGATTGAAGCCCAATGCTTCCATCATAAAATGCTTATCAAACCCATAAACATAAAAGGTCATATCCATCATCTATCAAACACCCCCAACAGGTATAAACTGGCTGAACTGAAAGTATTTCTGCATAGAAACTCTAAATTGTGCAGCTTTGAAGCTGATAAAAAAGTGAATGTTGAAAGATTTAGGGCTGAGTTACTAAAAGCGAAATATAATAAAAAATCGATTGATAGTGTAATTAAAAATTTTAAACACCAACCCAACCCAGCAAACATACAGAACCGAACCAGAATTCTGCAGCCTTATGTAAGAAATATACACACGAACTTACAAACAATTTTTTACAATGATTTTAGTTTATGCTATCAAACCCCTCCCAACACAGACTCATTAACAATAATACTATGGTTCAACTCCCCCCAATATATACACAGCAGGCTGTGTATTATGGAGAGACTAGGGCTTCGGTTCATACAAGACTATCTGAAGTATGTGTACAACCAAGTACTAGCAGACCCCTCCCATCCATCTATTTTTGCACAGCACAGAGCTACAACAGGCCCACCCCTGCATTCCAGATAATCCTCAGGTGATGTGCAGAGAGTGACCTGAGTTAAGGAAAAAAATTAAGGATGCTTATTTCATTGTTTCAGAAGTTAATTCCTTAAATAAAAGAGATACATTCTAGGCCATTTCCAAGAAATGGCAAATTTGTTTTGCATTTCTCACACAGAACAGTCTACATCACAATTGTCCAGAGCTTTGAAAATGAAAGCCTCAGTCTTCAAAAGTATTAAGCGACATAAAAAAATAAAATTAGAATTATTGGCGTAATGTGTGAAATTAGTGTAAAATATTTAAGTATTACATATATATATATCAACACATAATTCAATTTAATTTTTAATTTGATAAGTGGTGTTAAAATGGTTACTGTATGCATATCTGCATTTTTGCCATCATTCACTGATAAAAGCAATAACCAAAAACAAGTCTGAAAGTGTGATTTAAAAGCATACGATAATCACTGATTACTCAAGCTTATTAATAGATGGCACTAGAAAAAAGTTGTTTTTGTCTTAAAATGATAATTGCTTTAAAAATAAGTCTTATTCTAATTATGTTCACAAGAAATATGATAATCTTTCTTTAAAGCTGTTACACATTAAAATTTTTAATTTGGAATTTCAAGATTTTACCAAAAGATGGAATTCTCTTCAGGATGCAAGTAAATCTATTCTTGTGCTCACTAAAATATTCAAAAGAAATAATATTTGAATGTGAAGTTTCATAATCAATATAAAGATAAAAATTCAAAGACTGAAATGAAGGCTTAAATATGATTGATGGAAGCAGATTCTGATATTAACTGAACTTTAGATCTTTCTTTGATATATTGACAGTAATGTAAAAATCTTAAAAATGACCTAATTTTAAAAATTCTGTGGCACAATCAATATGTTCTTCAGTTTACTGGATATCATATTATAAAATCCATTACTGTAAAACTGCATCTTCATTGGATTGTATATTTGAAGTGAATGAAAAATGCAAGGCTTGCTAAAAAAAGTGGTAGTTAAACATGTTTTTGTGGAAGAGACAGATTCCAATTATGTTACAAAAATTATCTCAAAAGTATCCTAAAAAAGTGCAATATTACTTCATTGGAAAGATATTGCTGAGGACAGAATAAATGGAAAAATATAATAAGAAAAAATACTGAAGTCTTTCAGGGGAGAAAAATTTGCTGCAAAAGTTAAAAACGGCATTGCGGAATATCAAATAAGTAGAATAACAGACAATGTTCTATACACTGATGTGTGGGGTCATGAATTGGTTTGCTTAGTCATAGCTATTATTTGTGGGAATTTTTTTTTTTGGAAATTAAATAATTAATTTGAAATCAGACACTTATTCTTATAAGATTATATCCTGCTCAAAGCAGAATACCTTTAGCAACTACAAAGAATGGGCTTATTTTTTTATTGTTTGTTTTAATAATAGAAAAAGTTGACAATAACACATAATAGAATCAGGCACAGATTTATAAGGTAATAGTTAAAAAGAAACTGGAATCCATTTATAAGAAACAGTGCACTATTTGAATATTTTGAAAGTTCAGTCTCCTTCAAAGTGATCTCTATTTGAATCAATATATTTGTCCAATAATTTTTTCCATTGTTCCAAACATTTTTTAAAGTCATTGTTATTAGTACTTCTACCAATTTTTGTTTCATTTCTTCAATATCAGAAAATCATTTTTGAAGTTTATTTTTGAGTAAATAAAAAAAGGTTCCACAGAGCGAGATCAAAAGAATATGGAAAGAGAGGCAATACTAGTGCTGTATTGGGATATGCATTGACATATTAGAAGAACCAATTACCTATATGCCACAAATCATGACACAATCTTTTCGAAACATTCATATATAAATGTTAGTTGACTGTTTGACATTGGAATATAAATTCTGAATGCACAATCCCTCTCGCATACAAATGAGCATTGTTTTCAACTTTTTGAGATGAGGGGGAAGTGGGAATTTTTAATTTCTGGATCATAACCACTGCTTCCATGTGTTTCTTCAAAAAAAAGCATGTAGTTAGGTGATTATTTCTTTGGTCATAAGCTTGTGTTTGACTCATGGCAGCTTCCTTGTTTATGTGAATCAGTCATCACAAAATAGGCAAAAAATTGAACTTATTGAAAAAAACGCTGGAACCACACAATTTCCTCATCAATGTGTGCTGGCATACTGACTCATAAAGGTTCCACAAACATTGACCTAACAGTGGAAGCCTGTTGTACCAATATCGTAGTGGTACCTATATATAATTTTTGGCTAAAAATTATTAAAATAAAATGCTCATAAAATAATGCGAAGGCTTCAATTTGAGAGATAGTTATTTATAAAAATCTAAAGAGTTTTTTATTGAACAAAATGCAGTTTGCTTTAGAAACGTTAAAACTAAAAGTCTAAAGAGTTTTAGTATGATTAGTTTAAAACAAAAGCCAGTTCGTTAAAAGTTTAATATAAAAAGTTTAGAGTTTTTAAAAATAAAGAAAGAACAAATACTGTTAGCCCAGGGGAAAATTAAACCCTGCATCATTCATCAACTTTTACGAATTAATTTAAAAGTAATTCGGGGGAGAGAACTTGGCTTAGAAACGGTTAAAACTATAACCGTTTAAATGAATCTGTTAGAAATAATTAAAAACATCTCATTTAAAATAATAAAGAAAAATAAAAGCTTAAAAAATATAAATCTTTTACATGAAATAAAAATATCTCTTTAAGTTAAAGAAAAAAAAAGAAATCTCTTTCGTTTAAATGAGTTGTTAGAATAAAATATATATGTACGATTGTAAACATAAGGAATAGTATAAGAAAATGATGTGCGTGTTAATAAAATGAAATGAGAAAGATAAAATATTGTAATACATAATTTGCAATGGTTATGAATTTTAAAAACAACAAATTTGCGATGGCAACTAATTAAAAATCCACAAAAACAACAAATTGCAATGGCCACTAATTAAAAGATCTCAAACAACAGGATTAAAAGCTTATCTAAGGAATTTCAACAACAAATATAGCTGGCAGACACCAAAATGACAACAGGATATCCTAATACACAGTGCAGTTTTTTCATCAGACAATCAGTTGAGTTCAGATTGCAATCAGTTGAGTTCTTCAATCAGTCAGTCAATTAGTGTTTACCAGGAAAATGCAGAGCTAATAACTATTGGAATCATACGATCTTGCTCCAGCCCTTAGTCTAATGGAAGATCAGCAATCTGCCTGGTAAAAGTGATGCCTGTGTAACAATCTGAGGCCATCTGATGTCTTATAGAATAATGCCAAGGAATACTAAGCATAAAACCTCGAATCCAGCGGGCTGGAAATATTTTCACGTGAAGTAACAACCAGCATGAAGACAAAGTCCTACTGAAAATAAAGTTCACAGCAAACAGCAAGAAGTATCCACATTCTAAAATCATAGGTAGCAACAAAACAAATGAACTCTATAGCATGCATAAACGAACTATTGATGTGCGTGTTCTAAATGTCTTGTGTTTATTTAATACTCTTGTTACACTATATTACATTGCCTGATTTATTAAGAGTACGTGCACTAGTTTTTAAAGTTGTAATAGTAAACAATGAATGCTTGTAATTATCATTGTCTAATTAATTAAGTTCTTATAAAGTATTTAAAAATCAGAATAATAAATGTGTAGTTAAATAAATTATCTGAAGCTTAATTTTGTCAGTCAATTCTTTACCACTAATTGAAACAATAATTTGTTATTCTTTTACAATTGACTGAGCTAGTTATGGGATGTTTAGGCATTGAATTAGTTGCAATTGTTCAAAGCACATTCCGAAATAAAAAAGTACTTTGAATGATAGGTGTTGAATTCAACAGTCGAGAAGAAATCTGTTTCCTTCAAATATGGTCAATTAGATATATTTTATACAAATATCTGCTGGTTTGGATACAGGTGCTCTTTGAGTACCTAAGGGGCCATGGTGGAGCAATACGTGCATTGCATCAGGTGTAGATCAAATATATTAAAAATAAATATTGTATCATATTTTATATAAAAGTTTACAAGTTATATTTCAAGTTACAATTTTATTAAAGAGTAAAACAATATAGAGTTTGTTTACTCCACCAGTGATCGCATAAACCCACCACCCGGCACACTATAATATAAGTGTCTAATCCTCCAAAAATCAATTCCAGGTTTTTTGGGTACTCATTGCATAATGTGAAATAACTACAGTGGATATTAAAATAGATAATCAAATAGTGTTTTTAATTATACTTACAAATCGACCTGGACCTAATCCTTTGACTGCTACCCTGATCTGTGTTACACCTTTCTGGACAGCTCGCTATAAAAAAAGGGGGGGGGGATAATTTTGGATTGAAATTTTAAACATACAAGTGAAGTTAAAATTACCGATTCTAGTTAGAGTTTAATAATTTAAAACTCAAATTTTTAATTCAATAATTAATTTTAAAAAATTCTAATACTTATAAATTTCGGCCTATTATATTGAAAAGATAACAAAATTATATTTTATTACATTTTTAAAATTATTATCAATACAAGTACTCAAATTTTCCTAATTCATTTATAATTAAAACAAGTAACAATAATTAAAAAAAATAAATAAACACACATTTAATAATATATTCATATTGAACCAAAAGTCATGTATATCACAAGGTGGAGTCTAAAATGATTTAAAAAAACCAAAACAATAGACATATAACAAAATGTTTATCTGACAAAAACAGAAATATTTTAATATACTAAGTTCTACAGATTATTTGAAATCTATATTTTCAAATTCACCTAAGATTGTATATTGAAAATACAGACCACTTAAAGATAGACTTATTAAAACAAATTTGATTAGTAATTTGGTATCATGTAATGATAAAAGATATCTTACATGCAAACATATTATTGTTGCAAAAGTGGTCCAAGAGAGTACTGACAATTTTAAAAGATACATCCCTAACTATAACAATTGTAAAAGTCTAAATTTAATATATTTAATAGAGTGTAATAGACATTAAACAAGGCAAAACTCTCCATACAGTAGTGCCACCCTGTGCCAACCAGAGTAATCAATGGATGTCAGAAGGCTTGTGCATAAAATCCCTATCTAATGCCTACTTATCCAATATCCCCAGACTAGTTTCTGGCTTGTGGCCTTTGCCAGTGAAGAGCTTTGGATCTGAGAGCACTGCACTTAGATCTTATGATCTAATGCAACCCTCCAGCAGCCACTTTTTATCTCTACTTAACTACAAAACTATGAGAATGAAATTGAAAATCCAATAATATTTTCAATCTAAGCTCAATAGCTTATATAGTCATATGGGTCTGACCTCAGTTCAGCACCCATACATTTTGGTGTCTTTGACTCTTTAACAATCATAGCCACCACTAACCTATTAGGCAGGATTGGTGTTAAACCACTAAACATCACATGATCACCATCTCTTATACTAGCACATAATTGTTATTAAACAAGGCAAAACTCTCCATACAGTAGTGCCACCCTGTGCCAACCAGAGTAATCAATGACTACATAAGCTATTGAGCTTAGATTGAAAATATTATTGTGTTTTCAATTTCATTCTCATAGTTTTGTAGTTAAGTAGAGATAGAAGGTGGTTGCTGGAGGGTTGCATTAGATCCTAAGATCTAGGTGCAGTGCTCTCAGATCCAAAGCTCACTGACGAAGGCCACAAGTCAGAAACTAGTCTGGGGATACTGGATGAGTAGGCATTAGATAGGGATTTTATGCACAAGCCTTCTGGCATCCATTGATTACTCTGGTTAGCACAGGGTGGCACTACTGTATGGAGAGTTTTGCCTTGTTTAATAACAATTATGTGCTAGTATAAGAGATAGTGATCATGTGATGTTTAGTGGTGTAATAGACATTTGAATCGTTCTGTAGCTAAATTAGTAAACAGTCTACATATTAGAATAACTAATCATAGATTTGACATTTTACATAAAAATGAAGACAGGCCAATATCAAACATTTTATTTTACCAAATCATTCGATTGATGATTTGAAAGTAGTCATTTTTAAATTGAAGATCTTATATCCACATGGAATGAACTTAAACATAGGGACTATCACATCTTTAAATTAGCTAGCTTTCTAATGTGTCCTTTTCATTTTGTTTTTTTACATTTATATACACTAAGTTGTTTTTTATTTATTTATATATGTGTATGGATGTTCATACAGATATTATATACACAACTCATTAAAATCAACATTTAATTATTGATTATTAATAATATATATATATATAATCACTAGATGGAGCTTACCAATAGCTCTAATCAAGTTTTATTTTATAAGTGCCGAAAGAGAAAGAATTCAAAATCTCTATCGGAAAGTCCCTATCTCCAGACCAATTGGTTTCAAGCTTATGGCTCACCTCAGTGGAGCGCTGGGACTCTAGAAACTGAGATGAGCCATAAGCTTGAAACCGATTGGTCTGGAGATAGGGACGTTCCGATAGAGTTTTGAATTCTTTCTCTTTCAGTACTTAGAAAATAAAACTTGATTACAGCTATTGGTAAGCTCCATCTAGTGATCATTAAATGCAAGCTTAAAAGCAAGTTATGAAATTTATGACATTAATTATTATATACATATATTGTTATAAATAACTCTATTACACACAATGTGTCCCAATCCGAATCATAGACCCATGATATTAGCATTATTTATTAATTACTAGATTAGAAAATATGAAAGCACAAAAATTGACAAACCATTAATTACAACAAACATTTAAAATCCCAGTTTAATTATACTATAAATAAATATTTAAAGTAAATCATCAAACAGACCCAATAACTAACTTTTGACAATTATCACTTTATTAAATGTGTTATGATTCAAGCATAATATAACAATACATGGTAAATAAGATTGGATAAATGAACGCAATCAAAAAATAAAAACTAATATTAAATTTAGTAAAGAAATATCAAATAAAATTTTTTGTTATTAATAAATTATTTATATTAATATTTATTAAAAATGACATCAACAATGGATTGAAATGATCACAAACTTGCTTTTAGTTGAACAATGAGCTTCTTACCTGCTGAAGAACCTACAAATTTTTATGTAAAGGATTCAAATTTAAAATTCGAAGAGAAACATCAACCAATTTTGAGTGGAAATACTATAAAAAATCAATATTTGAATATCCGAGAATATGAGAATGAACATAAAGAATTAAAGTTAACTAAAAGAATTTGAAATTAAAATCTTCCCAAGTAAATTTGAAGTATTCAAACTTCCAAAATATTGATAATTCTCAGTTATAGATTGCAATATCTAGATTCGAGGGTATATAACAATGTAAGAAGTATTGACATTATTTCACTCAAAACAAACCTTTAAAGCATAATATAAATAATAATAAAAACAAATACGCATTGCTAAGTATAAAAACAAAATCATGAAAAAGAAAGTCATCATCCATGGAGCCATGACTTGTCAGGATCAAGATGGAATTGACCTATCACTCCACACCTGCATTATAAAATATCAAGTCGATTCGCAATGAATGGATCCTATAATTCTCCGCTCCAAAGCAGAAATTTCAAAGCTATCAAGAATAACTTACCTGATGGATGTTCTAGAACACTTATGAGTTACCATCTATACTTGAAATGGATTAACACGGATTATTGGAATGATTCACTAGGAAACTTATAAATTTCAAAACCAAGTTAAAGTTGATATCATTCACTTTATTTGTATTTTTTTTTTTTACTTTAATGTAGGGGCAAAAAGAGATAATATCAATGGCAGTATGCAATATAATGAAATATTTTTGACTTTAGTGTAAGCAAAATTAAATATAATTTATGATGAACACTTGATTGTGTACTAACCCTATCATCATCAAAGGGGAAAGATAAGACTTTATCTAAAATGTATTTAATCCAATCATTTACATATTTGCAACATATATTTTCTTTGCTTGTTTATAGGGCCCTACATTCGCATTTTCAAGCGCACATTTTTGAGGTTTATTTCCTTAGTAAATGTTATTAATAGATATGTTAAATGTTTGTAGTGTAACAGAAACGTGTGATTCGTTAACATAGTGCAGAATTTGACCATCACACAGAACTTCAGCACCACCTAGATAGTGAAGCTACCCGTAGTACTGAGTTCGAACATAGTTTATTGGTTCCACAATACAATCTACGAAACAACGCATCTGATGCGACATTAATAAATATTTCTTTAGGCATGGTGGTCAGGAATATGCAACAGATTCATGATTTTATTTCGAGTTAGCCAATAAGAACGTTAAGATTAAACATTGATTTTACAGAATCGAGGAAATATTATATGGAATGGGTATTGAAAAAATAAATAAAGAAGTAACGGCAGACGTATAGTTTGACATTATTTATTGAAACATTTTAATAATAAATCATTTATTAATAATATTTGGTAATATTTAAAATTTAGTAACGGGATTTTCCGGTACTGTTAGACATCAAAGAGATACATTTATTTATATAGCTGACGTCATCTAGCTACCTAAAATTCTCGAACAATTATTTCTAGGGCATGCCTTGAGGGATTTATACTTTTACAATACAAGAGTCTAAAGTAAGATTTATAATAGTAGTGGCGGACATATATTTATTTAATTAAAGATTTTTACTAACAACTAGGGGCAAACATTTATTTGAGAATGAGTTATGTCACTAATGCAGGGACGGAGTTATACATAGAATAAAAAGTTAATAAAAGAAAACACATGGTATGTCTAGAAAGGCGATAGGAAATGGCAGTATATTGAAATTGCAAAGCCGTGAATGAGTTTAGAACAACGGGCTGGCGTTTGCCATAGGCCCAAAGAGATAAGGTGTCACATAAGCATAACCAGGGGCAAGTGGTTCGTGCCATGATTGCTTCCAGGCTCATGACGGTCGTCAAGCCCTATGGGTCATTCATTTGTCAGCTTGGGTAGGACGACGGGTTAATTTCAACCCTATAGAATCCGGAATATTCAAGGCTTGTAATGGGTCATCGCGTCTCTAAAACATAACACGTGTATAATGTATAAATGATTCTGTTAAGATTTAAATGTATTTTATAACTCGGCCCTACATTATCAACACTTAATAAAGAACGTTTGCAACTCTCAAAGAAATGCAATTTTATGGAATTATTAATTAAAATTTAATAAAATATAAAAACAATAGGTAAAAGGGGTGAATATTATAGCCAATATGTCAGCCATTTGCTAAGCAATAGACCCCTGCATTACAATAAATGAAGCATTGAATGTGTGTCGATTTATATGAAAATATTAAATAATTTATGGAGGTAAATATTAATGAAGATTTGACACACATCCACTGTTTCAAGCAATCATAGATTTATACTTAAAAAATTATGAGCATGCGATAATTATATAATAAAATGTAGATTTTAGACATACGTATACAAGAAAAATAGAGTTAGGCAGGCTAAATTATTAAAGAAATTTACATATTAATTATTACATTTATAGTATTACAAATGAAAATTTTACAGTTTATAGTTTATAAGTTATATAAAGAATGAATAAGCTATAGCGGGATATTAATAGAGTACTCTAGAGAATTTGGATACAGGTACCTGTTTTATGAGAAGTTTTCCGATTCAGTGGTCAGTAGCAAATTGTTTATGATTCTAGCATTAGCAGTTCTTTCCAGTATTTAGGTGGTTTAGTTATTTGAACGGCAGCAGCAGCTTTCGAATTGTTCGGGGCAGCAGATCTTCTTTGGCTGATTTTATGAAGGGCACGGGCATAGGTTCTCGGCAGACAATTGACCATCTCCGGGGAGAATAGTCTTTGGCGCTTTCTACTCACACATACTGTGGCATGTAAAACAATATATATCTTTGGAGACTCTCCTGATCAAGAGCAAAGCTAAAGTTCAACTCAAAGTTTCTAGAAAGTCTAAAATGGCCTCCTTTCTTAGATCTTATCTTTTACAAAGTTTCTAGAAAGTCTAAAATGGCCTCCTTTCTTAGATCTTATCTTTTACATTTTTGTTATAGTTTATTTTTGGATTCTACTTAATCTGCCCTGAGGATAATCAATGCATTTTTGTTAAGTTTAATTATAGAGAAAGCTGTCTTTCTATTGTTTACATTTTATAATTAAATTTTAGGGAATTTTTCTTTTAATTAAACTATTATCTCTCACTGACCGTTGCTTTTAAAATTTCAAATACAAAAAGGAACATATGATTATTTTTACTTTTAATTAAATATTACAATCTATTTCAAAATTATTACTAAATGAAATTTAAACAAAGCAATAAATAACGAAATTTTCAATTCAAAATAAATGGTTAAAATTATATATTTTTATATAACTAAAAGAAGAAATCTAAATTATATTATTTATCTTTATTTATTGCCTTAAATTTGATATCGAAATGTATGCATGTTTATGGTGAATTCTATATATACATTTTTAATATTGCTACACATACAATTCGATACCAAAAAGTTTAAATTTGGGTAGGATAGAACAGTGAGTGAGAGACGATAAAAAAAGGTGAAACTTAAGATTCGAATACGAATCTTACTGTTTCATTTCCCCTTACTTCCCGTGAACAATTAAGGAAGAACAAAGGAGGCAAGGAAAGAGAAAAAAAATTTTGCTACATCACATAATTTAAGTACGAAAAAAAATTTTTTTTTTACAGATATATAGAAAAATAGAAAGCAGAGATTACATGAAGCAACAAATATTTTATATACCCGGATCTAGAATTTATAGTTTAATTTAAAATGGCCTAATTTGGCCGTGTCTGGTTAGAAATCATATAGTAATATTAGTTAAACTGATTATATAAAAAAAAAATTCTTAGCATAATATTAGTTAATATAATATATATAAAATTTTTTTTTAAGAGTAATAGTAATTAAAACAATAATATATATAAAAAAAACTTTCTATCTAAAGCCCTATTTGACTAACGTAGGCTCCATTCTACCAAATTCATTATATCAAATTCATTTTACTAATTCTATATACCCGTAATGACCATCCTAAAATGCTAAAATATTTTTATAACCCTGGATCAGGTGGATAATATCTACATGATTTGAGATTACGGGCATTATATGTCCCTTTTATGGTATCGCCATCTTTTAATAAATATGCATTCGGGCCGCATGCATGGTCAATTATAAAGGGTCCCCGGTACAAAGGAAAACATTTTTATATACTCTTTTATCTCTGTTGCTTTGTTGAGAATTCCGCACCCAAACATAGCTCCCGACTTGGAAATGTTGGCTTCTCCAATCTGCTTGTAATTTCCGTTCTGCCCTTTCCATAAAGCGGCGGTGTGCCTTGCTTCTGTCAGTTTCAATATTGATTTCACGTTCATTCATGGGTAATGGCATCTTGATTAGTAACGAGTCCACTTTACCAAAATGCAAATATGTTGGTATCATGCCAGTGGCCTCATTGATGGTTCCATTGATATATTGAAAAATATTTTCAGTTTGATTTACCCAGCCTCTGTGATTTTGATTAACATGGGTCCTAAATAGTCGGTTTATTTCCCTCATAAGCCTTTCACACGGGCTAGACTGAGGATTTCGAATTGAGGTCAAAATGTTTAACATTCTGCTGCCTCAACCAAGTCTTCCATTTTTGAGATGTAAAGGCAGATCCATGGTCTGAGAGGATGGTGATCAGTTTTCCAATCTTGACAAATTGACACTTTTGTAATATTCGAATTGCACAACGAAAGTCTGCTCGCATCACAGGATAGGCCCAAGCATATTTTGAGAATAGATCATAAGTTACAAGTAAGTAATGGAACCTACGGTAAAATAGCAATGGGCCATAGTGATCGATTGCAAGTATTTCATTTGGTGCGGACGGGATGATAGAGGCACCTACTCCACTAAAGTTTTTATTTGGTGGTTTATCTCTTGCACAAATAGCACATTTCTTGAGGGTATCAGTCACATCATATAGTTTTGGCCACTGAAATTGTCATCTTATAGCTTGTTTTTCTGGGGCCATAGTGCCCTACTAAGCCATGCATATACATGATAAGACGGTTTCTGAGGTCAGGTGGTACTAAGATTTTCCAGTAAATTTTATCGCTCACAATCTGCTGCTGCAGCAACCCATTTCTTATCCGGTATAGTTTCTTTCCCTGAGGTGTTGTGCAGCCTTGTATTGGATTTCCTTGCTGTTGTACAATTTGGATAAGCTTTTTATATAGAGGTTGTTGCTCTTGCCAATATTGAGGATTCCTTAACTTGTGTTCCATCTCCTGGTCCAGTACTGTTGTTGCAATAACCAATGGCTGATCGCTTATTATGGGGTTGTGTGGCTTCCAGTTCTATAGGGTGCCCACTTAATATATCAGCCACTGTATTTTCAGGCCCAGGGCAATAGACAACTTTATAATGAAATCTTTGAAGTGAAAGACTCCATCTGATGAGACGGTCATTGTTCAGGTAACTTTTATTAAGGAATTCAAGACACCGGTGGTCAGTAATGATAATCACTTCTGAACCCAGGAGCATCTGCTTGAACTTATTACATGACCACATGATTGCTAGTGTCTCTTGTTCCATCACTGTGTAGTTTTTTCAGCTCCTTTCAGAGTACGGCTGCCAAAATATAGTATTTGATGTTAGCCTTCTTGGTTAACTTGAAATAGAACCATGCCCAATCCTTTCTGACTACTATCAGTCTGCAAATAAAAGGGGTGGGTAAAATCTGGGTAGTGAAACATCACTGTCTCTAAAAACCTTCTCTTTACTTGACTGAAATCTTCTTCATGGGTATTCGACCATTCCCATCGGTGGTGGGGTCTTATCAATTCTACTAAAGATGATGTACCTTTGGCAAAATGGGGGTAAAACTTGTGGTAGTAATTGCAAAGACCCAGAAATGATCGAACTTGTTTTCGGTTCGTTGGCCTAGGGAAATTTTCAATGGCTGCGACCATGTCAGGGTGAGCCTTAATTCCTTGACCATTTACAATATGGCCTAAAAAGGAAATCTCCCTCAATATGAAAATTTTTTTTTTTAAATTAAGTTATATTTTTCTGGGTGCACTCATCGAAAAATTGTTTTAAATCTTCCAGATGTTCTGCAATGTCTCTTGATGCAACTACTACATCATCTACATAATGTACTATTTTTTTCTTTAACTTTTCTGACAATACTTGGTCCAAGCACCTCATGAGGCCAGCACCACTATTTATCAGCCCCAAAGGGTACTCTTTTAAACATGTGGGTTTACCCATTGTATTGGAACACAGTATATTTTCGATTCTATTTGCTAGTAACTGGCAGTTAGGTCAAGGGTAGAGAAAATATTCTTAGCAGTCAACTTGATAAATGTTTCTTGGATGGGTGGTGGGATGTTTCACTCAGGTATAGTAATGTTGTTTAATGTTCTAGCATCTAGACACAATCATATGGTTCCATCTTTCTATTTGACCATGACCAACGGATTATTATAGGGTGATGACCCCTTTTCAATTACACCCCAGTCAATCATCTGCTTAATTTGGGCATTCACCTCTTCCTGATACTGAAATAGGATAGGGTATGTGCGGGTCTGGAAATGTGTCTCTTCTTTTACTCGTATCCGATGGACATAACCACTAATTTCACTTGTGACCTGGGAAAATATTCTACAATTTTCCATAAGTAATTGTTGTAACTGGAATTGGTCCTCTACCTTGTCTAATGATGATCCCATAATTTTCTCTTGGATATCCTCATCAGGAATAGCCTCCATACATCTTAATTGGATTTCTTCAATTTATTTATTAGTATCAAAACTAATCTGCTCCTGCTGGAAAGTTAGTATCCTTTTTTATAGTCCAGGATACATTCATGTTGGGTTAAGAAGTCAGACCCAATTATCACGTCCTGAATTAATCCTTTGATCACTAAAAAGATGTGTCCTGCATTGGCTTCTCCTATCGATATTTCCAACCAGACTTGATAATTTTCAGTTCTGGTCATCCTCCCATCAGCCAGATTCATTTGGATCAGGCGAGCAGGGAGACTGGGTATGAGTCCAAGTTTTTTGTAATTTGTTAACCAATCTCTAGAGACACAGGAAATCTGGCTGCCCATGTCAAGAAGAATTTGTGCAACTGAGGCCCCGATTTTAGTATTAATAATTGGGCATGGGCCAATTTGAAGTCCCCAAGTAGGATCCTCTTCCTGGATGACTGACGTTAAATTAGTCATCTCCACTACTTTCAGCTGCTGGCAAGGTAGATGCTGGTACTGGAAATCTCTTACTGAAGTCCCGCTTGATCGAATTGCCATTTGGTTTCTTCCTTTTTCATTCTGATTGCTAGTAGTTGCTGATTGCTGTTGTCTGGTCTCCTGTTTCCATTCACGATCTACTAATCTTTTAGGCCAATGGCTATCATCTAAAGCCGCAAGAAATTCTCCCATCTCTTCGATTTCTTTGATACGACTTCCTATCATCAGCTTTTGGGTAGTTAATGGCATATTTTGTTGAATCGTCCCAATGATATGTGTATCTGTCAATGCGAATGTCATGAGAGATTTAAATCGGTTCGCTTGGCGGAGGAAAAACTGAGCATGTGTTTCTCAGGGTATTGCTTCGGATTTTTCATGACAGAGCGTATTGTAGATACTATTTTGATGCTTGTCACTCCAATGTTTCATTAACGCATCTTTGTACTTCTCTATAGTTTTGGGCTTCCATTTCACAATATCCCACCAGTCTTTGGCATAGTCCTGTAAATGGTAACTGGCAATAGCTATCTGTTCACCTGGTCCTGCCTTGTGCAATTGAAAGAAACTTTGTAAGCTCTTTAAGTGGGTTTGAGGATTTTCTTCTATCTCTCCTCTAAAGATTTTTATCTGAATAATCTTTACTAAGTAGCTTTGAGGTCTAACCTCCATTGTCTTTATATCTTCCCTCTCTTTAATGACTTGGGTTATTCTATATTCCTTTGCTATCATTCCTAACTCTCTCAAGACAAATTTTTGAATTTTCTGATACTCCCCATCCCTTATCTTTTCTTCTTCCTGTCTCTTTTTTGATTCTTCATCTCTTCTTCTCGCTTCCTCCTCATAAAATTTCCTCATTTTTTCCCTATTCTATCTGAGTATTTCAAGTAACTTTAAATTAAAGTCCATTGATCCTCCAAAAGCTTTAGATAAATTTGCTTGCTCTATACTAACATTTTTTGTTTCCATTTTCTTAATATTTATTTATTTTATTTATTGCTAGCATTAGACTATTCCCCACTGGTATCTTGGCCCTATCACACTCTTTTACTGCCCTCACCTACTCTACATTGCCCTATCTCTATATTGCTGCGTTTAACATATATATTATAACGAACTACTGCTAACGCGTATAATAAGCCACTGCAGTCTATATATATAATAGCACTTTAATAAAATATTTACTGTTAACATGTATTCCCCACCGGTATCTTGGTCCTATCACACTCTTTCACTGCCCTCACCTACTCTACATTGCCCTATCTCTATATTGCTGCGTTTAACATATATATTATAACAAACTACTGCTAACGCGTATAATAAGCCACTGCTGTCTATATATATAATAGCACTTTAATAAAATATTTACTGTTAACATGTATAACAAGCCACTGCTGTCTATGATATATGTAATAGTACTTTAATAAAATATTTACTGTTAACATATATAACAAGCCACTGCTATCTATGATATATATAATGGTGCTTTAATAAAATATTTACTGCTACTTGCTTTCTCATTTAGCGACTGATTACTTTTTTTTTTGACATATATATAAAAAATATTTCACTAGATCCGAGTATTTTCATTCCTGCTTAAATTATACACACATCCCTGCTTTCCTTAAATTTGTTATTATGCCTGCCGTCCTTTCATTCACTCAACCCACATTATTTCACTCGATTTATTTTTTTCATTATTGTTATCAAAAAGAAACTCGTATATATAGAATAATTAGCTAACTCGGGTAACGGACACTAAAAGAAATGTATATGTGTTATATTTTTGCTCAGGTATATGGGTTTTTGTATCGAAGCCTCATGTTTGTTGGCGCGAAACGCTAAAAAAAATTATACTATGTAACAGTCAGAAACGTGTGATTCGTTAACATAGAGCAGAATTCGACCACCACACAGAACTGCAGCATCATCTAGTGAAACTATCCATAGTATTGAGTTCAAACATAGTTTATCTGTTCCACAATACAATCTACAAAACAACGCATCTGATGTGACATTAATAAATATTTCTTTAGGCACAGTGGTCAGGGATATGCAAGAGATTCATGATTTTATTTCGAGTTATCCAATAAGAACGTTAAGATTAAACATTGACTTTACAGAATCGAGGAAATATTATATGGAATGGGTATCGAATAAATAAATAAAGAAGTAACAGAAGACGTATAGTTTGACATTATTTATTGAAACATTTTAATAATAAATCATTTATTAATAATATTTGGTAATATTTAAAATTTAGTAACGGGATTTTCCGGTACTGTTAGATATCAAAGAGATACATTTATTTATATAGCTGACGTCATCTAGCTACCTAAAATTCTCGAGCAAGTATTTCTAGGGCATGCCTTGAGGGATTTATACTTTTGCAATACAAGAGTCTAAAGTAAGATTTAAAATAGTAGCGGTGGACATATATTTACTAACAACTAGGGGAAAACATTTATTTGAGAGTGAGTTATGTCACTAATGCAGGGATGGAGTTATACATAGAATATAAAGTTAATAAAAGAAAACACGTGGCATGTCTAGAAAGGCGATAGGAAATGGCAGTATATTGAAACTGCAAAGCTGTGAATGAGTTTAGAATGGGCTGGAGTTTGCCATAGGCCCAAAGAGATAAGGTGTCACAAGCATAACCAGGGGCAAGTGGTTCGTGGCACGATTGCTTCCAGGCTGCATGACAGTCGTCAAGTCCTATGGGACATTCATTTGTCAGCTTGTGTAGGACGACTGGGGTTAATTTCAACCCTATAGAATCCGGAATATTCAAGGCTTGTAATGGGTCATCGCGTCTCTAAAACGTAACATGTGTATAATGTATAGATGATTCTGTTAAGATTTAAATATATTTTATAACTCGGCCCTACATTATCAACATTTTATAAAGAACGTTTGCGACTCTCAAAAAAATGCAATTTTATGGAATTATTAATTAAAATTTAATAAAATATAAAAACAATAGGTAAACTGAGTGAGTATTATAGCCAATATGTCAGCCATTTGCTAAGCAGTAGACCCCTGCATTACAATAAATGAAGCATTGAATGCGTGTCGATTTATATGAAAATATTAAATAATTTATGGAGGTAAATATTAATGAAGATTTGACACGCAACCACTGTTTCAAGCAATCATAGATTTATACTTAGAAATTATGAGCATGCAATAATTATATAATAAAATGTAGATTTTAGAAATACGTACCCAAGAAAGATAGAGTTAGGCAGGCTAGATTATTAAGGAAATTTACATATTAATTATTAAATTTATAGTATTACAAATGAGAATTTTACAGTTTATATTTTATGTTATATAAAGAATGAAAAAGCTATAGCAGGATATTAATAGAGTACTGTAGAGAATTTGGATACAGGTACCTGTTTTATGAGAAGTTTTCCGATTCAGTGGTCAGTAGCAAATTGTTCATGATTCTAGCATTAGCAGGTCTTTCCAGTATTTAGGTGGTTTAGTTATTTGAATGGCAGCAGCAGCTTTCTAATTGTTCAGGGCAGCAGATCTTCTTTGGTTGATTTTATGAAGGGCACGGGCGTAGGTTCTCAGCAGACAATTGACCATCTCCGGGGAGAATAGTCTTTGGCGCTTTCTACTCATGCATACTGTGGCATGTAAAACAATATATATCTTTGGAGACTCTCCTGATCGAGAGCAAAGCTAAAGTTCAACTCAAAGTTTCTAGAAAGTCTAAAATGGCCTCCTTTCTTAGATCTTATCTTTTACATTTTTGTTATAGTTTATTTTTGGATTCCACTTAATATGCCCTGAGGATAATCAATGCATTTTTGTTAAGTTTAATTATAGAGAAAGCTGCCTTTCTATTGTTTACATTTTATAATTACATTTTAGGGAATTTTTCTTTTAATTAATCTATTATCTCTCACCGACCGTTGCTTTTAAAATTTCAAATACAAAAGGGAACATATGATTATTTTTACTTTTAATTAAATATTACAATCTATTTCAAAATTATTACTAAATGAAATTTAAACCAAGCAATAAATAATGAAATTTTCAATTCAAAATAAATGGTTAAAATTATATATTTTTATATAACTAAAAGAAGAAATCTAAATTATATTATTTATTGTCTTAAATTTGATATCGAAATGTGTGCGTGTTTATGGTGAATTCTACATATATCTATACATTTTTAATATTGCTACACATACAATTCGATACCAAAAAGTTTAAATTTGGGTAGGATAGAATGGTGAGTGAGAGATGATAAAAAAAGGTGAAACTTAAAATTCGAATATGAATCTTACTGTTTCAGTAGTATATTTGATTAACTATCTGTCATAAATGGTTTTCCATGTCTATATCATAACTATTGTACATTACAAGGAAATCCCAAACTACTACAATGATAGATAGAAATCTAAGATATATTAGCTAAAATTAATGGGCTAAAAGTTTCAAGTAAAAATTTTAGAAAGTAAAGATGATTATGATAATCAATACATAGTGTAAGTCTTATTTATGTTAATAGGGACATCGAGTGACTATTCTTTGTGGGATCAAGGTTTGGGATAAAATTTGAAATCAATTATAAACAAAGAATCAGCATAAATGTCTAATTTAATATAGTTACTAAATATATTTAAATGTTAAATTAAAACTCTTGGTATGTTTTTCTATAGTCAACTTTCAATAAGTCATATCTACTCACATATTTATAAATATTTTATTTATTTACACATAATATCACATTCACACGCATTATTAAACATATATAAATGTTTATACCTATTTATATTTCAAGTGATACTAATATAACCTGAATTAGATAATCATGCAGAGTCTCCATGGGTTCGAAACTTGGGATAAAGGAAATGAAATGCGACATGGATGAGATAAATTAAATATATAATTAATACTTACTTGATTCTTAATCTCTCCTCTTCTAGGAATTAAATCAATGCATGTGTAATATATATAGATACAAATGACAAAGATATACTCCGTTATTCATTTCGATAATCTCACCAACCTATTTACATACTACAAAAAGTCAGTTCTATTCAATCAATATGTATTGTGAGCTCCATGGCTTTCCTTAGCATAACAAATTTCTATATTTACTTGATTTTTTTTAAAAAAAAAAAGTTAACTGATAAGTTACGTATGAAAGAAACAATAATTTTGTTGTATATAACACTTTAGTTCAGCCTGTATGCAAAGTAGACATGTTTTTTATATTTATCATAAGCATAATAGTTTATATTTCTTTTAATAATTCCAGTTATTATTAAAATAATAGTATTATATTAAAATGTGTGTCAGAAAATAATATTTTAATAACATAATAATTAAGTTTATAAGACAGAAGAAAGTAGAGAATATAAAAATATTTTAAAGTCAGCTTTTTAATATTTAATATCTTTAAATATTTTATTTGGTAGTTATAATAAGTTGAATTAATTGATATGAGACAAAAATATATTTTGGAAATATAATGACCTGATTTAGATTTTTCTATAATTTTTTTGTCTGCATTTTAATAATAATAAAAAATATGCAAATGCTAAAAGTAACGATTTTGACAATACATAAACTTAGGCCGATTATAGACTACTGCAATATAAATTTCAAAGCTGCATATTTTTTAATTATTTTATTCATATATATATATTTGATAAAAAATATACAAAAAAATATTATTGAAACTAACATAAAAAAAAAGCTTGTGATTGTGTACATTTATATCGTGAAATGATATGATGTAAATTTGGGTGAATATTTGAATTAATTGATACAAGACAAAGATGAACATATTTTGGAAATATAATGATCGGATTTAAGATTTTTATATAATGTTTTGTCTGCCTTTTAATAATAGTAAAAAAATAGGCAAATGCTAAAAGTAACAGTTTTGACAGTATATACATAAACTACAAACAAATGTACCTCAAGCTTACTCTATAATAAATTTAGTATTTCATTCACTTTTGATTTTATTATTTTGTATATATAGTGACTAGTTTATTAATACTTTTTAATAAATTACAAACTGTATTGAAGTTCTTTATTATAATATTCAAATTATACTAATTATTGATCAACGTTAACTACTTGTTATAAGGGATGTTACTAGGAATGACTTATACATTGCAAACCCCTGTATGGAAATATATTTTGAAGGGCTACTGAAAAAATTGATAGATACTAATGTCTTTATTCCATGAAGTTTTCAAGTGATGGATTGATTACCTCATGTAAGTGTCATTATATACTAATTTTTTAAAAATTTAATGATGAATCCAACTAACATATTAATAAAAATAGAATTTTAAGTTGTATGCATCATAATTTAGGATTTATGAAATAATATGAAAATAATTATTAGAAATATTAACTTTTATTCTCTCACTTAAAATATAAGAAATGGTTAGGGTAATATCTTCTTGCTGTCCAGTTGTAAAATTACAAAACAAATAACTCTAGCTTCCTGAATCAGAGATAATAAAATAGTTACTGTCCTGCAGGAAATCAACGAAACCAGCGCGGACGTTCGAGCAGTAGTATTCTAACTACAGTCGTTAAAATGTCGCAGGATTGCTGCGCGTAATACTACATTCAAAGTAAATGTGGTTGATCTCACATACAGGTCAGCAAAAGATATTTGATTACAATCTTACGTAATCCAGAAAGAAATGACTACTTTCAGACAACCCAAAGAAATAACTTGACAAATAGCCAGCAAAAAGATTTTGTTGTTTGCACAAAAACGCAAACAACAAAACATGTTTAAAGATTCTTTATTTTACAACTAAGGGCAGGTGAATAAATAAAGATTATGAAAACTGCCAATGCGTTTTGTAATAGTTAACGAAATAATCAGGTATATATTAAACATACAATATAATCTCCTAATGCACCCCCTGATAAACAAAAATTGCAAACAAACTTGGAATCATAAAACTAAGATTCCAAGACACACTTTAAATACTAGAAAAAGTGCACCCCCTGATAAACGAAAATTGCAAACAAACTTGGAATCTTAAAACTAAGATTCCAAGACACACTTTAAATACTAGAAAAAGTACATACAGATAATAAATAATTAAAAACCATTAATACCATTTTACAACATACTTATCATTAGATTGAGCGGAGATTTAATTAAACGCAATTTATTTACCCTGGCTAGAATAAGAAAAAGTTTAGCTTACAGTAAGGCAGAGTTCTAGTGATTTCGTGACGAGTGCACACTTTTGACAATAGTTCCTCTTTCCGGTGACTTCTCTTAATGACAAAGGCAAGTGTCGAGGCAAATTGGGAATGTGGCTATGTCAGAGTTTTATAGCATGACTGAAGAACAGCTTGGCGCCTGAGGCTCGTCTTTATTTGAATTAGCACTGCATCTGAAGGTTTCCAATACGAATAGCAGCACTTATTGACATCATGAAAGCAAGTTTCAAAGATCTCTTAAATGTTCAAACTGCTATCCAAAATGGTGTTACTCTCCTCAGGCAATAATCCAAGTGTCTATTTCTTTACTGAATCTCCTCTATCTTAAATTGGCGGGCTATCCTTCTCTCGCTACATTTCCCGTGAAAAACTTTCATTAGTCTCTAATTCTATATCTCAGGCAGGTCAAATATTAATTTCCCGCTCAATTTAATTTAAGAATTTCAACCAGGGATATTGAAACAAAAATGACAATACAATTAAACCTCTGCTTTTTAGCATTAACTTTAAAAATGATTAAAATAAAAGCAACAGGAATATGTAATTAGCAAGCTTGCCTGTTTTTAATCAAATTGATTAAAACAGGTGGTGAAAGTAAACTATTTTAAAATAAATCAATTTTATAAACAAAGTAGTGAAAGTAAATTATTTTAAATATAAATCAATTCTATAAACAAAAATTAAAATGCCCTATTTAAATATAACCGAGTATATGTTTTAATACAAGTACTTTTTTATTATTATTAAATAATAATAAGCAATTTTAACATTAGTAATAAAACCATTGAATCGGAAATCAATTCGGTTCAACTGCCTCAATACCTGATCAAAAAAAAACATTCCTATAACTTCCCTTTTTTTTAAAACGTGTTAAACCCCCCCTGCCACCCAGCTGGACATTTGTTATATGTGTTAACTGCAATCAATCGCTTTACTACATCTATGATAATTTTTGCTACTTACCTGTCATTATTGATCCACTGTTCAGCAGGTCTAAGACTACGGGCAGTATAGGACCCCTGAATTCCAGACTCATCTTCCAGAAGAAAGGCATTCTGACCATTTTTTTTATAGTAAAAGGTCCATCATATATCGGAAATTTTTTTTTGTATTGATGCCTTGTTGGATTGCTCACATGAGGTTTTCTGACAAAAATCCAATCACCAGTATCGAATTGGCAAGGATTCCGGTTTGCACGCCTTATGCGCAATTCAGCCATGTGCTTCAATTTTATCCTAGCCTTTTCTTTGTCCCTCTCTCCATTAGGATTATCAAGATCGATGGGTAATGGAGCTTTGATAAGTATAGGATAATTTTTTCCGAAATGCAGCCTAATGGGAGTAAACCCTGTGGACTCATTTAACGTCCAATTAATAGAATTAACAGCATTCTCAGTCTGTTTCACCCATTCTCCGTGGTTCTGGTTGACATACAACTGGAATAAATGGTTAAGCTCTCTCATGACCCACTCACAGGGGTTAGATTGAGGGTTGCATATGGGTGTTAATAAATGTTTTATATCCTGTTGCTGGAGCCAATGCTTCCACTGGCGAGATTTAAAGGGTGTTCCATGATCCGAGAGTATACATTGAGGCTTGCCGATTCTAGGAATTTGCTGCTCTTGTAATACTTTGATAGTGCTTAAAGCACCAGCCTTTCTTAATGGATAAGCTGTCACATATTTTGAAAAGACATCATACATGACAACTAAAAACCGGTATCGCCGATATGCTGGTAATGGACCATAAAAGTCAATAGCTAGTAACTCGTTAGGATTCTGAGCTAGAATGGGTTGCAAGACTCCCGTAAAATTTTTATTTATGGGTTTCGTTCATGAACATGTGTGGCAACTTCTGAGAACCGATAAAATATTTGAGTACAATCCTGGTCAATAAAATAATTCTTGGAGAACATACACAACCTTATGCAGTCCAAAATGTCCATACAGACAATGCACATATTCAATTAAACGATTCCTAATCTTTTTAGGTATGAGGGTTCTCCAGGAACCTTCTTTTGCAGTAACCTTGTATTGAAGGACACCGTCCTCAATACGATAAGCTCCTTGTTGTTTTAACTTGGATAGGTCCATTAGTGAGGGATTCAGGGCTCCTTTCTTGTAGGCTACCATTGGAGCATAATCCAGATCACTTGCCTGTATTTCTGGTAGTTTCTGTAAATCCTGTTCCACGGAATCATCGATAACTGATGTAATCGCAGCGATACTTAAGTTATTCGAGTGTAGGTGATGCTGTGAAAGATCTATGGGGTGCCGACTTAAGACATCTGCCACAATGTTATCCTTGCCAAAGCAATAGACCACTCTATATTGAAATTTCTGCAAGATCAAGCTCCACCGAATGAGCCGATCATTTGTCAGGTAACTATTATTCAGAAATTCTAAACATTTATGGTCAGTAATAACAACGATGTTTGAGCCCAGCAAGAATTGTTTGAACTTTCCGAAGGCCCATACAATGGCCAGAGCCTCCTTTTCAGTAGTCATATAATTATTTTCAGCCCCTTTTAGGGTACGGCTACAAAAATATAATACATTGTGATGTTTCTGCTCATCAATCTGGAATAAGACTACTCCCAATCCATGTCGGCTACTATCAGTTTGAATATAAAATGTTTGGGAAAAATCAGGGTAAGCCACGACTACTTGTTTCAGAAAATTCTTCTTGATGAGCTGAAACTCCTGCTCCTGTGAACCCCAAAACCACTTCTGGTCCTTTCTTAATAACTGGACTAAGGATGATGATTCTACAGCAAAATTTTCATAAAACTGGTGGTAAAAGTTGCAGAGACCTAAAAATGACCTCACCTGGCATCTGTTAGCAGGTGTAGGGAAATGCTCAATTGCAGCTAATTTATCCGGATGGGGTTTAATACCAACCTTCCCAATTACAAAGCCCCAAAATGCCACTTCATCCATGGCTAAGTAACTTTTCTGCAAGTTGATCATGATATTTTTTTGACTGCATTCGGTCAAAAATATCTCCACATGTTCCAAGTGCTCTTCAATATTTCTGGACATAATAACCACATCATCCATGTACCTTACTATAATATTTTTAACCTTCTCTGACAGTATCTGATCCAAACACCTTAACAACCCGGATCCACTGTTGATCAACCCGAACGGCATCCGTTTAAAGACATACGTATACCCTTCATACCGAAATCCTGTATATTGGCGATCGGATGGATGGAGAGGTATCTGCCAATAATTCGAAGTCAAGTCAAACGTACTAAAGACAGTTTTCCCTTGAAATCTAGCCAGAATTTCAGTTATTGTATGAGGAATGTCTCTTTCAGGAATAGTGATAGCATTTAAACGGCGAGCATCCAAACATATTCTAGCTGCCCCATCTTTCTTCTTTACTACCACCAAAGGGTTAATATAAGATGATGCTCGTTTACCAATAACACCCCATTGGATCATCTGTTGTATCTGACTATCCACCTCGGCTTTATATTGAAATGGAATGGGGTAAGATCGACTTTGAAAATGGTTTTCCTCCTTTACTTTGATCCGATGAACATACCCTTCAATAGCCCGAGGTCTATTAGAAAAAACCATATGATATTGCGTGAACACCTGTGTTAAAAGATGTTGCTCTGTCCCCTTTAGTATGGACTGTTCCACCTTATTCTTTACTTCAGTGGTGTCTAAGACTGATTGCATACAGTGTATTTGTAATGACTGATACTTTTTAATCCCTCCAGGGGCATTATGCTTTCTCTACACTGAAATACGCATTGACCATAATCAAGCACACATTTATGCTGATGAAGAAAATGTGTTCCCACTATGACATCTTGTATCAACCTGGGCATTTATCAAAAAGACTTGATCCACTTCCATGTTTCCCAGATGAAGCTGGATCCAAACCTGCTTTGTCTCTACATTTGCCTTTTTACCATTAGCCAATGTAACTTGCAGTCTCTTTAGAGGCAAGGTATACAGGTGAGTTTGTTGTTTTAACTGTGAATAAAAATGACTGGAAATCAGGGACATCTGACTCCCTGAATCAATTAAAGCCTGTGCTGTGATGGATCCAATTTTTATAGTTATGATGGGACAAGTCTGGTTGGCTCCAACTAATGTCAGTTCATCTTTATCCACCACCACATTGGATACTGTTCCCCCATCTCCATCGAGTATGTTTTCCTTCTCTATTCTATCCCTACTATAATCAATCTCTGCCAATAGTGTTATTATTTCTTCTATACACATTTTATAATTAACCAACATGGCTTGTTGTATCGCCACTGGCATATTGTTTCTTATTATTTAGATTATGTGGCTTTCTGGCAAAGAATGCCGTCAACTTCAGTATGGCGGCTTGATTACAGAAAAACTGCATATAAGTTCCTCCATCCCCTTTGAAATATGCTTGCTGCAAAACTCTTCTAAAGATGCAATATTGTTTCTCTTCACTCCAAAAACTGCATGATGGAATATCTATACTCCCCAAATGCCTGTGGCTTTACACTTAAAGTATGCCACCAATCTACGGCCACACCCTTCAAATGATTACAAGCCACTGCAATCTTTTCTTGTTCATTCCATTCCTGAAACTGAAACACTTGTTGGAGGCTTTCAAGATGCGCAGCTGGACTTTCCCAATTATCTGCCATAAAAACTTTTATCTGGATCAATCTTGTACCTTTAAGTTTACTTTGCCTATTTTCAACTTCCTTATAAAGTTTCCCTCTCATCTCGGCACTCTTCAACAGCTCATTTAATTATATATATTTTTGCTTTTATTGTCAGTCTTAGAAAACAATGCCTCTTACTATTTATTTAACACTAAGTTTGCCAATCAATGTAAAAGAACAATGCTATTTAACTATTTATTTGTCACAAGAAAGAGACTTCCCAATATTTACTTTGCTATTTTAAAATAAAAATTTAGCTACAAAAGCAAACGCTGTTTACTGTTTATTAATTATTTCATATGAAAAGATGAACGAACTATTTTTATCTTTTTTTTTTTTTTAAATTAATCTAAAAACGAATACGATGCTACTTTCAACTTATTAATTATTTGTCATATGAAAAAGACGAACTATATATATTTAACTCTTCAAAAAAAAAAAACAATTAACTCCGACAGACTTTTTAGAAAATACGCTATTTATTGTTTCCAAATTATTTCGTTAAAAAAAAAACGAACCCCTTTCTACCAAACTGCTCTAACAATACATGCCACAACTAACAAAAACTAATCCCTGCCTACTATATCTTGCCTCTTACACCTAAAGTCTTTCTCAACTGTCTAAACAAAATCTCATATGGGCTTGAACACTTGAAGCTCCACGTTGATGCGCTAAAAATTATATATATGTAACGGGAGAAAGATCTTTGAGATTCGCATATACTGACCACGGGGGCGCCACTAGTCCGAAAATAGGAACTAGACATTTATTTTAAGGGTGGACAGGATATGCGAATCAAAATGCACCGAACTAAACTCAGGGAGGAACAAGATACTTAAATATTGTTTAGACAGTTGAGAAATCAAAGCACAAAGACAAACGTCAGCCAAATTAAGTTTAAACAATTTATTAATTTTATTAAAAGTTGGGCAATAGAGTGAAGACACCTAGCCACAAATACAAAAGTGGCTTATAGTAACATATGCATATTTACCAGAGAGTGCACAAGAGTACGACAAACATGAAGGCATTAAACATTTTGGCAGCAAAATTCTCTCACTTAAAATATAAGAAATGGTTAGGATAATATCTTCTTGCTGTCCAGTTGTAAAATTACAAAACAACAACTCTAGCTTCCTGAATCAGAGATAATAAAATAGTTACTGTCCCGCAGGAAATCAATTCTATAAACAAAAATTAAAATGCCCTATTTAAATATAACCGAGTATGTTTTAATACAAGTACTTTTTTTTTTTATTAAATAATAATAAGCAATTTTAACATTAATAATAAAACCATTGAATCGGAAATCAATTCGGTTCAATAAATATCTACTTCTGGAGTAATATTTACAAAAGTTAAATTTATTTCCATTAGACACAACATAGGCAATGTCATATATTAGTACATTTCACAAGAGTTACAGTAGGACCCCTGAGATCATTTACTCTTGTTATTTTTAAAGTGATTTACCCAATTTTCTATATCATGATATGAAATATTACTAGTGTAAGATAAGTATTTCTTATTTATTCTTTATACTAGAAGAAAAGTACATCTTATGGTAGATCGTTTCATCCAAATTGTTACAAATTATGCTATTAGAAGTGATGACAAGAATACTATTTATTTTGACAATAGTAGATTAGAAGATTTATTAGAAAATCCTTCTTTAAAGATAGGTTGCACTCAGAGAATATAATTTGATGGGAGGTTAAATCCAACAAATATTTAATAAAAGTAGCAATTTTCCTCTATAATTTATTCCAAATTATTTATTATGCAATAATTGTTGGCAGCATTGTCTGATTCCCCCCCCCCCATCTTGTTATAAATCTCTCTGTATCATATAACAGTGGCTAGCTGTAGAGTCTCTAAGACAGTGTAATTGCAAGTTTCAGAAGAGTCAAGTTCTTCTGGGATTCCCTCTCCTTATTTCAAGTAGTTACAGTATATACATTTCATTTATTTTAATTTTTAATGTGAATATATTTAATAAATTTTGTATATATGCACACACACATTTCTCCAGATGTATTGATAATTTTTATACACATTTCAAAATCAAGTCTTAAAGCCTTCGTATAGCTTGGTAACAAGATAATGCACTTTTTTTTAAATGAATACTAAAATATATTAGCCATTGATTGGTTAAATTTCCTGAGTAGAATCTTTTAACCAATAACAGATTTTTTGTAAATATTTTGTGTATAATTTGTAATTTTTGAACAATCTCATTTTACTGTATTTCTTTCTGATGAAAACTGATCCATTTGTCGAAATAGTAAAGATAGCCGTTTTAATACAAGTAATTTTGTTTCTTCTTATTTTTTGTAAATTTATATATATGCATGCATATCTATTTTTATATTCTTGTGTGTTTGTATTTGAGTTCATTAACATAAATATATGCATTTTGTAGATACTGTTAGGCTATTCAAGTGCCTAATATGTTTAAATGGTTATTTGAACAATTATATAAATTCCAATTTAAAACTTTTGTTTTATATACATATATATTTCAAAATAAATAAAGTCATTTGATAGATTAAATACAGGATATAATCATTGAATAATAAAATGTAAGCTATGTGTTAATGTAAAACTAGAGACTCAAAAACTACTAAAAAAACATTATTAACAAATTGATATTCCTAATCTTCAGAAACACTCCAATGAAATTAAATTAGAACTTACTAATCATTTAAGCTATTGACAGACCTTGAGATAGTTCAAACTTAACTGAGATCAATAAAAAGATAAGCTGATGCTTTACTAATCACTACAACAAAAATATTGTTCTGTCTATCTTAGCTAATAAATTTCAATAATGCTTTTCTAAAGTTTGTAATAATTAATATCTTACATTGAAAAAAGTAATATTAAAACTACAACTCATACAAATTTACTTAATACTAATATCATATGACCTCTCGTGTGTTTACTTATATGCTTCCCAGAACACATCTTCACTCTACTCCAGAGTCATCTATTGTAAGCATGAGTAATCAATGGACACAAGATAGCATAGTGCTATAAAATCCACATCTGAAGACTGATCAATTTCTGGCTTTTGCCTTTATCTGTGAGCATGAGGATTCAAAGGTGGAATCTGCACTTAGCAATTCTCCTTTATTATTTTTTTAATAACTTGAAATTTCTTAAAAAAAAACCCACTAATATTTCAAATCCAGATCACTTGCATAGCTACACAGAGGTCAATCACCTTTTATCTACTTACTCATATCCTTATAAGAACTATAATATTCACCCTATTTTAAAAGCAGATTATTATATTGAATAGTATAAAAAAAAACAAAAAAGGCAGCTAGATGCAAAAGTGAATTAGTTCCAGCTTGGAATCCTAATCTGATAAAAACCAGTCTGTCTGGAGAGTTGGATTTTAGTTCAGTGACTACAATGCAAAAATACATGTCAAAGTTAATATTAGGCAATGATTAACATAATAATAAAACATTAATCACACATTTTATTTTATCAGAACTAAGTAAAACATTTCACTTGTAGCTGCAGATATAATTTTGATTTAAACATGAGACTGAAAAGTAATTTTTCTTGACTAAAGTTCATTATTGTCAAGAAGTATTCTAAACTATAAAATCTATTGTAACAATATATAAATATGTCATTACATTAATTTAAAATAAAAACTTAAAAGTTCACAAATAAAAGTAAAAAACTAAATGCTAAAATTAAAATGTTTGTTAAACGTATATACATTCGCCCAGATGCCAAACTTTAAAAATATTTTTTTTTTTTAAAAAAACAAATAAATAAGTATTTGAACGTACTTTTTTATAAAAAAAAAGTACAAGATTTAAAAATAAAAACAGGTATTAATTAATTCTTGTAATCTGTAAATGGAAATGATTGTTTATAAATTGTTTGAAAAGCAAGCTAGCCTTGGGCTCTTCTATAATTAAAATGATCTGATGAAAGATAGATAAGAAAATAAAGAGAAATTAGCTTGACCAATGGAAGCACCAAGCCTTGGCTTGGACCCTAACGAAAGTGATGGATTAGTGACGTTTTGTTAATTGAATCCGTGTGGATAATATAAAAAGAGAAATACAGTTTTTTTGGACAGTTCCAGCGTTTTGTGTTTGAGAGATGTGGTAGGACGCACATACCACCTTGAACCAGCTATTGCCATCTCCAGAACATTATCTTCCAATGGAGGCGTCGCGGAAATTAAAAGCAGAAACCTGGACTCTTCTACCGTGAACTATGAACTTTACAAATTAACAACAACAAAAAAAAAGTAATTAAGAACTTTTGTCATTGTTTTTTTAAAAGATTCAGCTAATTTAAATTTTAAAATGAACTCTTATTTGATTTTCAAATTAATAATTGATTGTTTAAATTTATATAGTTAAGTTTTGCTAAAATCATTTCCATTTTATTATTTTTATTTGTAATATTTATTGTAGAAATTATTAAATGCATTACATTTAAGTTGGGTATAGACGTTGCATAGATTCATTAGCGGTTGATTATGTTGTGGTTTTCACAGTTGATTAGAACATATAAGTCAACAATGTCACTGCGGTGTCTTATGATGAACACCAAAGGGTCTCCCATATTCCCTCAACAATTGACGTTATCGATTGACTTTGTATTTTGATCGTTTGTGTTTAATTTGGGATGTTTTTGACCATGGAATCTGTGCAGCCAATCTATACTCGACATTATAAAACAAATTGTATAAAAATAATCTGTGCGAACGTATTTAAATGTTAAATTTAAGTCGGGCGTGAATGGCTATATAGTTTTGTAAAGTTATATTAAGGGAGGGTAATCTTAGGTTATTAATTTCGTAGTTGAATTGGTTCAATGGATTGGATATATTTGTGTAATTGTAGATGTAATATGAGATCCGCTACGGGCAGGATTATATATATATGCCACACACCTTCTGTTTGCCTATGGATGGGTTTGTAAGATGGCAAAGGACCGCAGTCCATTCTTATGGAGTTTTATGTCTATTATTCTACTCGCCAATAGATGTAACATTCCTGCTGGTGGAGAGATAATGTCTTCTCTAATTCTACTTACTGATCAGATGTACATTCCTGACAGTATAGTATTTTGTGTTGTCGAATTTTTATGCTACATTGAATACATAAATGTATCAGATGGATTGGCGCCGGTTTGATTGCGAAATTTTTTGCCTAAGGTTAAATCAGGGAAGAATATATTCTTTTCAAATGCAGATCTATGTAGTCTATTCATACTCGACTCACTAAATAAATATTAAACTCATGGTTGTAATTTACTTAAATGTAAAACTAAAGATTAATAGAAAAATCTAAAATGTTGAATTTATTCCTCAAAATTTAAATGTTATTTTATATGTGCGTAAATAAATATTTTTATGTGTTAATTTCTGGCAGTGGCTTTTATTTATTTATATTTAAGATATAAATTAAGATATAGATTTTTATCTCTGCGTCTCCACTGAGCTAGTGACTTGGGCTAATGATCTGAATATTTAACTAAAGTGGAATCTTAACAGCACGTATCTGCCTACTCTAAATTTTTTTAGGTTTAAATGCCTAGATGGCGCCTTGTAGAGCAGATATCGTAGTTTGCGGTTAGATTCGATCTTCACTTTCATTTCGATCGTTATAACTGGCTACCCAACTTGGGCCGATCTTTAATAAACACGAGTGCCCTGAGAATTTTAAAAGTGAATCATGCTCGTAATATTTTTCCTGAAATTAGAATAAATATATTTGTTGTATTGACGTGGAGTTACAGTTTGAATTTTTGGTCTTAAAGATACTGCCAGTAAGAAAAATTGCGCATATGTAAATATAAATGCGAGGAATAAAACGTAATAATAAATATAAATCATATTTTTTTTTAAAAAAGTCTTGTTAAATTAAAATCTAATCGTTCAACTTGCCTAAGTAATAGTTAAGGGTAGGAGAAATGAAACTTGGAAGGGAGGGGGCAGAAATTTAGCTGGTAATAAGGAATCAACAGTCAACTTTTTTTTTTTTTAATCATTATATTTGTGTGTAATTACTGTTTTGTCTTGTAAAAAAAAAAGTTTTGTCCTTTTGAAATTTTCATATATAATCAATTTGTGTAACATAATTACTAACACTAAGTAAAATCTTTTTTTTTTTTTAATGTTTTTGTTTTTTGAGGAAGTTTACTGATATGTAACGATATATAAATATGTCGTTACATTTATTTAAAATAAAAACTTAAAAGTTCGCAAATAAAAGTAAAAAACTAAACGCTAAAATTAAAATGTTTGTTAAACGTATATACATTCGCACAGATGCCAAACTTTAAAAATATTTTTTTTTTAAAAAACAAATAAATAAGTATTTGAATGTACTTTTTTATAAAAAAAAGTACAAGATTTAAAAATAAAAACAGGTATTAATTAATTCTTGTAATCTGTAAATGGAAATGATCGTTTATAAATTGTTTGAAAAGCAAGCTAGCCTTGGGCTCTTGTATAATTAAAATGATCTGATGAAAGATAGATAAAAAAATAAAGAGAAATTAACTTGACCAATGGAAGCACCAAGCCTTGGCTCGGACCCTAACGAAAGTGATGGATTAATGACGTTTTGTTAATTGAATCCGTGTGGATAATATAAAAAGAGAAATACAGTTTTTTTGGACAGTTCCAGCATTTTGTGTTTGAGAGATGTGGTAGGACGCACATACCACACTCTCTATTTAAAAAAAATAAAAATGAAAAGACTGTGATACCTTGAACGAGCTATTGCCATCTCCAGAACATTATCTTCCAATGGAAGCGTCACGGGAATTAAAGCAGACACCTGGACTCTTCTACCGTGAGCTATGAACTTTACAAATTAACAACAACAAAAAAAAGTAATTAAGAATTTTTGTCATTGTTTTTTTTAAAGATTCAGCTAATTTAAATTTTAAAATGAACTCTTATTTGATTTTCAAATTAATAATTGATTGTTTAAATTTATATAGTTAAGTTTTGCTAAAATCATTTCCATTTTATTATTTTTATTTGTAATATTTATTGTAGAAATTATTAAATGCATTACATTTAAGTTGGGTATAGACGTTGCATAGATTCGTTAGCGGTTGATTATGTTGTGGTTTTCACAGTCGATTAGAACATATAAGTCAACAATGTCACTGCGGTGTCTTATGATGAACACCAAAAGGTCTCCCGTATTCCCTCAGCAATTGACGTTATCGATTGACTTTGTATTTTGATCGTTTGTGTTTAATTTGGGATGTTTTTGACTGTGGAATCTGTGCAGCCGATCTATACTCGACATTATAAAACAAATTGTATAAAAATAATCTGTGCGAATGTATTTAAATGTTAAATTTAAGTCGGGCGTGAATGGCTATTGTGCCGGTCAAAATATGCTTATCCATCTAACACAAACTGGAACTCACAAAATGTACTTCAAACCCAGTCGAGCCCGAGATTTTGGTCAGGGACCAGCCTGGATTCGAACCCACTCTCCAAGCCCCAGATCAAACACCTAATGGACAACATAACAATGATGGCCCACAAGAATTAATTCTTCATCCGGCCCACTAGCAAATCGGAGAAAACAAGAAGACTCATGGACTTAAACATATATATAAACAACTTAAATACTAGACATTCCACAGATAAAATCTAACATATTTAAATAATAGGGGCTTTACTAATGAATACTTATGGGAAATTAGTGAATTGGATTGATTTAATAATGAGACAGAAACTGATATATGATGAATTAAAATATATTTATTGACAATTGTTGTTGGCAAAATAGGTTTGTGGCTATGATTCAATGGAGCCAAATATCCTGCTATACAACTAATCACTACATTAACTTATTTGTTATGTCCTTTTATAATCAGTTCGAGTGGCTCTTTTACGTAAAATCAAACCAAGTCTGGAGTGAAACTTAATACATCTGACTATAATCAATTTATATATTAACTATGGGCTTATAAAGCATCCCAGATAGCTTAAGATCGAACGGGTTTTCAAGAATGCTTCGGATCAACGCCGAAGACTGCATATTAGGGAGGGAGAGTTGGCTATAACGATTTTACTAATATGCTAGGCACAAGTAAAGTATAATAATAAAGTGGCTCTGCGGATGGAAGAATAGTTTTAGGGTTTTTGTGACAAACAACGGTTTACCCAATAACCGGTCGTCATGCTGCTAATGGGGAACCTTTATTTGGTTCAGAGGCGGGGGACTTACGTGCTAATCTGGCCCGTAGCTCAGACTTCGCTACTGCACTACCCATAAGAGAAGATGGGCTGGACTTACCGTGGCTCCATCTTATATATATATATCAAAAAGAACAGCACAACGAGAAAATATTAATAAATCCCACATCCGCCAAGCCGAAGGATATTATAAATTAAAGATCATATATTAAATGAACACTAGATCATCAGCTTGATCAAAAGAGCCAACTCTTCTGTAGCATGAGAAATACGATATGCTACTGACAGGAATATATAGATACAAACTTTACTTTATCCCGTTCAATCTCTTTAGTTATCTATAACTACTAAACTTTTAAAAGGGGGAAAAGTATATTTAATAGGGGACTTACGAATACTTAACTAAAAAAATATACTTATGATTGCACTCCAGGTTAGTTTAATCTTGAGTAACATAATAAATAAAGGTTGAAAAGCCACATTTTATATTTATATTAATTAATTTACTAAGTGACAAAAATATGAATTTGGGTTTCGAAACAGCGCACAAAATGACGCTATATAAATAATAATACGGAGATTTTAAATTCATATCTTTAAAAACATTTTAATAATTAAATGCACGCCGTTTCGAAACATAGGCATAACTAATAATAAATAAAATAAGCAAAAGAAAAGCAAAATATAATTGCAGTGATTAAATTATATAGCAAAACATTAATTAACAGAAATTTAGCAAAAGTATTTCATTTATAGAATTAAAATATTTTAGGAAACAATTTAGACAGTTTACACTATTGTATTAGCAAAAGTATTTCATTTAAATATTATTTCGAAAACAATTTAGATAGAAATTTCAATAATATGGTTAGCTAACCTGTTTTTGAAGAAATAATGAATGTTTTTGAAATGCATACAGAGCTCTGCGATTTTAAATAATACTAAAATAGTTCTGTAGCTAAGGAGAGATTCGAGCTGGAAACGAAGGTGACTTCTTTGGCGGCTTATGGCATCTTCAATTTAGTTGGGAGACGATTTTTAAAATAGTGTTTCTTTAGCTGGATTGAAATCGGAACGAGGGCAAATTATTTTTACGGCTTATGGCATCTTCAAATTTAGTTAGTGTAAGCTTGGTTGTTCCTTTGGCATTTGATGGATTGAACTAGGCGTTCCATCACGGGAAAGCAGCAAAATTTTGCCTGATTTTAGCCAGACATGTTAAGGTTGAACAATAATAAAACTTCTCCTGTTGACTCTCTTCAAAAGTAAGATGGATTCTCCCTTCCCGCTTAAAATAAGGCCTATTTATATCCTTCTACTAAACTTTAACACCTTTCTGGAATTTCGTAAGCCTCGGGACCAATCGACTTTTTTTTAAAGCAAAATAATATAATTCAATTTCTACAACAACTGATAAAATCTCCGAGGTGTTATATTTAATTTCCTTAAAAAAATCTATCAAAATATATAAACTATATAATTTGATTCATTTTCATTAATTAAATTCCTTTTCAGGTGTTATTACTTAGCAGAAGGAACGGTATTCTGATTTAATGAAAAAGTCTTTTGTTGCAAACAAAAATCAATCAGAAAACAGATTTTACTTTTTTACCCGGGTGTGTCACTAATTGATATCTTGTTTACAAAAATTCTCATTTTTAATTGCGAACAGATAATTCTTATTTTATAAAACTAAATAACTTTTAACATATTTGTTTATTTAAAAAAAAAGCAAATTTAAAGAAAATACTTGTTTCAACTATATATGTAAAACATTAAATCAGAAAACCGTTAAATAAATTAAAGAAAACATTTACATTACTTTTATTTAAACTTAAATATATATGAATCATTTTGCCGTTATTCCAAGGTTTAAATTATCCATCCACATACGAATATAATAGCGAAATATAATTTAGAATTGACCGAAAATTAATAAAACATTTTATAATAATTTATGAGCATTTCTCCACTATAATTTTATCAAACCTGTCTAATTATAGCGTGTCTTCATATGTAAATGGATAATGCCATTTAAGCGGCAATTATAGCAAAGTTTTCCCGCTCGATTTATATATATACATTTTTACATTTGACATAGGTTCGAAACTAGTTCAGACGAGTAGGTCATTAGGTTGATGGTGAAACGGAAAAAGATTGGAGATTTCCGTTTCATACTATATAGTTTTGTAAAGTTATATTAAGGGAGGGTAATCTTAGGTTATTAATTTCGTAGTTGAATTGGTTCAATGGATTGGATATATTTGTGTAATTGTAGATGTAATATGAGATCCGCTACGGGCAGGATTATATATATACGCCACACACCTTCTGTTTGCCTATGGATGGGTTTGTAAGACGGCAAAGGACCGCAGCCCATTCCTATGGAGTTTTATGTTTATTGTTCTACTCGCCAACAGATGTAACATTCCTGTTGGTGGAGAGACAATGTCTTCTCTAATTCTACTTACTGATCAGATGTACATTCCTGACAGTATAGTATTTTGTGTTGTTGTATTTTCATGCTACATTGAATACATAAATGTATCAGATGGATTGGCACCGGTTTGATTGCGAAATTTGTTGCCTAAGGTTAAATCAGAGAAGAATATTTTCTTTTCAAATGCAGATCTATGTAGTCTATTCATACTCGACTCACTAAATAAATATTAAACTCATGGTTGTAATTTACTTAAATGTAAAACTAAAGATTAATAGAAAAATCTAAAATGTTGAATTTATTCCTCAAAATTTAATTGTTATTTTATATGTGCGTAAATAAATATTTTTATGTGTTAATTTCTGGCAGTGGCTTTTATTTATTTATATTTAAGATATAAATTAAGATATAGATTTTTATCTCTGCGTCTCCACTGAGCTAGTGACTTGGGCTAACGATCTGAATATTTAACTAAAGTGGAATCTTAACAGCGTGTATCTGCCTACTCTATAAATTTTTCTAGATTTAAATGCCTAGATGGCGCCTTGTAGAGCAGATATCATAGTTTGCGGTTAGATTCGATCTTCACTTTCATTTCGATCGTTATAATATTATGTTAGAAAATTTACAATGAGTAATTGTAATACAGAATATATAAATTATGATAATCAATCAGATTTAAATCTATAATTATGATCATAAATCATCATTTAACATTAAAATTCAGACCATTCTTATTCATTAATTTCAAAAAAAAATAACCGCTATCAGGTGAATTAGTTTTAAATGTTTGATTTCCACATCAAAATGATGGTCTGACCTTTATATATTTTAAATGATGCTTATTTCTTTTATGGTATGAACGACTTCACAAATAATCAAACATAAATTTGGTGTCTAAACTATTGACATGATATTAAACACATATGATGTAGTATAATTTAAACTCATTTCCAACTCTACATGAAACTGCTGTACATCACACAACAAGAAAATCATATGCAATAATTAAATAGTTCACCTCAGGTCTGTTTAACCCATCAAGTTTACAAGGTTATAGCACACTCTTCATTAAATTTTAATTTATAAGACCATAAACTATTATCTAATGTAAAAATTCAGACCAAGAGTAGTAATTAAAGTGAAAGGGTGAAACCTTCTAGCATGCACATTTTAGAATGCTTATATGACAGCCAATCAGATGTAATGATGACTGAATAGGGAACTCTGAAGTCACAATACAAGACAGATTTTATAAGAAAAAGGTGGTTCCACCTTCTTCTTTACTTAAATTTCTATATATATATAAGCCAGTCTGAAGAACTTTGACTTAAGAGTGTGAAGCTTTTAAAAAACTTCACATTTAACTCGCTGTGTATTACAACGAAGTAATTTTTTCAGAACTTATAAAATTGACAGTATATTGAAGAGTAGTATAATTTTTTGTGTTAAATGGTGATTTAAAATCTTATAAATTTAGATTTAATGAAGAATATACTATACACCCATAAATGTTATTGGTTACAGATATATGTGATAAGTATCTAATTATTATATTAATATAAAAATCATAAATTAATAATAAAAAATAGAACAATACAAATATAAAAGCATTCTATACAATGAAATGAGAAAATAGAATCTATATTAGAAATAAGTATTAAAAATAAATAAAATTGCAAAAAAAAAAAAAAATCCCTGTCAATAAATCAATTATAATCATTTTTAATTAGAAAAAAATATTAACAGACACTTACAGTTCCTATACTTAATCCTGTAGCTTGACATGCAACTGTAGTTTTCTTTTTTGCACTTTTAAAACCTTCTGTACCCTGAGATAAAAAAAAAAACCCACATATGTGTAGATGTTAAAATTAATTACTTAATGATAACAGCAAATGAAATATTGCTTATATCTATTATTTCACTACCATTTGAAATAGCAGCTAAATATGTTGAGAAAATCTAGAAATGTGAAAATATTTATAATAACTTGAATTTGAAATATGTTCAATGTAGCTACTTCAATTATCTTTATATAAAGTCTTGATAAAAGAAAAGTGCTGATATAAGCATTTTCTTATTAATAGGAATAAGCATCAACTCCTAGTGATTATATAAGTATCATTTCTCCAGAAGGATTTATCTATCTGTTTGATTATTCAGGGCAGTCAAAGATATATGCATGATTGTGATGAAGGATGCATTTGCCTCATTTATAAAACTATGTCACTTAAATTGTAACATAAAATAGCGATTAAGACAAAGAATTTTAAAAGAAAAAATAGGTATAATTTTAATATTTTAAAATACAGATCATAATTGTTAGATAATATGTTAATAATTTTCATCTATTTGGATCATGATGATTAAGGAAAGATTAAAAGATGACTTGGCATCACTTTCATTAGAAATAACCCAATTATTGCCAGCACTCATAATGAGCTGAACAATATTATTTAAATTAGACTTTGTTAATAAATTTAAATTTCTTGTTTGCTATTCAAAGTGATGAATTTATAGATTTTGAATTATTAAAAAATTGCAGTCCCAAACTATTACATGAAGTAAAAGATTTATTAGTAGATTAAAAAAAAAATGGTAGAGATTTTGAATCATTTCAATTAATGTTCCAGTTTTAGAATCTTATATATTCTATGTTCAGCAAATCAATTTGAAAGATTAGTTCTTATTATAATAGATTTCACGTTTTTTTTTTAAAAATGAAAAGATAATATAGTGTGATGGGGATGAGGTTCAAATTCCATCACAAGTTTGGGATCAGTGAGCGCGATACAATATCTTAAAATAAAAAGGAATATATAAATGACAGACATATATGTCTGTGGATGTGCTATACATATACATGTAAGGTCTGAATATATTTTCATAATTATTTTAATAAGATTGAAAGTTATTTTTGGTATTTAAAGTTTAAGGATAAAATAAATTAAAAAATTTATCTATTACTTTGACTTTCGTTAAAAATTTTGTTATTTGTTATCCCAACATTAATTAAAATTTTTATTATCTTTTATATAATAATTATTAAAGAATTTTGTTATCTGTTGCTTCAAAATTAATTAAGATTTTCATTATCTTTTATTCTATAATTATTGAATAATTTTGTTGTTTTTTTAGTTTGAAGAAAAATAATTTTTGTTTTATCATACTTAGGAAACTTAAATTCTGAAAACTTTTGTTAACAAGAGACAAATTGAATAATTTATTCTTGGTAATATAGTTGCCTTTTGTAATGGGCATATTATATGATTGACCACATGAAAGTGATCGAGCATTTTTTTTTTGTGTTATAAATTATAAAAGGAAGTAAAAAGACTGAAAACTTAGTTAATCGTGTGTTGCTTCTTGTTAAAGTGGGGTGGAAAAAAAACTCTTGAAAAAGAATGGAATTAATTGCAAAACCAATAAATACTGGCAGAAAGTAGAATTTTGTATCATAAAATCTTGTTAGGTTGTATTAATTGATAGATGATATCAATCCAAGGAAAAAAAAATTAATGATAGCATGTTCTGTCAACCTGTCAAAGTAATGTAACATGGGTGAAACATTCTGCACTAAATCTACAAAAATAAATCAAATAAAGTAGAAAACTTTTAAGTAGGCTAGCCCTGATTCATTATCATGTAATTCTATTCCTACCTGCAAACTAACAAATGCCTGCCTACAAAATTGCCTAGAAGAAATCATTATACAAAAAGGTACCCATGAACCAAGAAAAAAGATTATGGTAAACACAATACCCTGAACATTGTTACCTCCATGGTTTGCAAAAAGAAAACAAAGGACAAAGAAAAAAAATTATTTACTATAGTAAGCTTACCAATTTTATTAAATGTAATCCTGGGAAATAAGGTTAATTTTTTTTTCTGTTATACTGATAAATAGTTAACTATTATTATTATTTTTATATGTACTTATGAATGTGTTGCAAATTTATATTTTATTTTTTACTTTATTAAAACATATATGTGTATTTTTATTGTGTGTGGTAAAATGTATTTGTGTTTCAATTATAGGATATTAATAGTGACTAAAACATTCCATATTGTAATTTAGATTTGTTTGCATGTATATGTGAGTAGGCAAACATATATATATATATTATAGATATATGACTCATTTCACCCACATATATATTATTTAATTAAGAAAAAAATTTTTTTTCGTTTATATATATAGATTTATGTGTGCATTTATTATTATGTGATTTATAAATAGTTAATAAATAAGCAGTTGTAAAAAGAGAGGGTAATGAGAAACAATATTTAATATAGGGATTTATTATATTTTATTAAATAATGTGTTGAAATTATTTAGCCATATTCTTATTAAAAAAAGCAGAGCAGAAAGAAAGTGTAAAATAAAGCATCAGGATTAGTAGATTAGGATATGAAAATGTACACGTGTGAGTATGAATGTTTTAAACATAAAACATTTTTACACAAATCTTTTAATGACTAAGATTGCAGGCTTTGTTGTTTTTGTATTATCTAGATTGTAGATATCTAGAAAGGGAAGTGATGCTTGGATGTGATAAAAGTAACAATTAATCCTAAGTTTTTATAAATTGCGACAGACCGTCAAACTTGTGAAGCTATGATTTTATCTGAAGATAAGATTTCCAGGTGGTCCTTTTCTTTGATCAAAGATTCACAATATAAACGAATGAAACAATATTTAGGGGCAGTTTTTTTTTAATGTTATTAGGAAGAGATATAATGATCAGTTTATTCATTATTATTAGACAGAGATGTAGTGATTGAGTTCGTGAAAACCAAAGGAAATGGACAGTTCGCATATTTTTTCAAAAGAGAGTGAGCGATTGATTTTTTTTTTCACTCTTTAAAAATTGAGGAAGGAGAGAAAATGACTCTTGTTTTAAAGTCAGTATAGACGAAGATGTGCATATATATTGAAACAGTAAGGTCTGCTTTGCAGATCTTCGTTTCACCTTTTCTCACATATTTCCCACCCTCATACCCTTAGTTTGAACCCCAATCTATCGCAGTGTGTCTGCAATATGCTTATATACCGAAAATCCCGCAAACGACGAGTACAATGCTCGTATTATATATAAGTATAACTCATGCCCAAATAAATAAAATATTATGAGATTATGTATATGTTCACATAATTTAGATTTATTTAAAAAGTAGGTTATATAAGTCGTAATTACGCACACACTATGATATGCATTTTAAAACATCAAAATTATAAATTGTTAATTAATTATTTTGTTTGAATCTATTTACAAAAATATTAGTCGTAATATATTTTTGATTTAAAATAAAATTCATGTTCGTTTAGTAAATAGATTCAAATATTGCAATTTAAAAAGTAAAATAATTTTCTTTTAATTTAATAAAAGTCATTCCAAATATTTCTGTTAAAATAAATGAGGGACAATAGTTTAATTATTTAATGTTATAGAAGCTTATCTAAAAATACAGATGTCCACTTAAAGTTTTCTTTTAATTAATAAAAGTAATATTAATTAAATCTAGTTTGTAATTCGAATGTCGACACGGAAATTAACAATAGAAATTAATTAAAATTTTGTTGAATTCTTTAGACATTCAAATGGGTTTAATTACAGCTGATAAGTCCGATATATTTTTGTAACGCTCCAGGGCAGTTCTATTGTTCAATTCCACTATAAAAAGGAGGGTTTTCTTTTGTTCTCCATTCTGGTGTTTCTAATGAAATGTTTCTAGTCATTTGATGATGAAATGTTTCTAACCAAAATTATTCTAGTGTTTCTAATGAAATGAATCCAGTGAAAATATTCTAATAAAATATTCTTCTAAATATATTTTCCTGAGATTTTAGCTACTTGTGCCTGCGAACTAAAATTTGAAGCCGAGTTTTCATCTCCAAATTAATTTACCATGTTTACCACACCTATTGCTAACCGTGACATGACTGAGTAGAAGCGGCAAGAAGGTTATTTCTCTCCAAATGGCCGTCTGCTGCTCTAGACCATCGGAAGCTATCACGTAAGGAACCCCGGAACTGCTACTGCTGCCAAAAATATGAACAATTCCAGATTTTGCTGCTGAATTATAAAACTTGCCGACCATCAATCTACCTACAAATGCTTCTCCAGAGGTAACCGAAATTAACCCAAGAGCTCTTGTGATTCCTAACTAACATGCTATAGCTATTTTAAATTGTTTACTTTTATTTCACATAACTTTATTATGTACTTCTTTAATGTGTTCAAATATAATCAACAGTTTTGCTCTCTATCCTTGGGTTAATATTTTCTATTTATTAAGCTTTCTTTTATTTTATTATGATAATGTGTCAGAATCATCTTTGACCGAGTGAATTATTCCCTTTGTTGAAAGTAAGACGCTGCTATTAAGGCATATTTTAAATTTATAAATAATTCCCAATTTTATTAGCTTGTAAATCACTCGTTCGAGGGCGATTCTAATCTTCTTTAATATATATAAAAATCAAAGTTTAAAATCTACACTTTTACTGATTTTAACCTAATATGAGAGTATGTGCAAGGTTAATGACTAAATGTGTCCCAAATGCATGATTGCGTAAATAAACCTATGCTTTCTTTTCAAACACAAGCATGCATTTTCCTATTTTTAAATACTGTGTTCTACTTTAATTACAAAGTTCATCATTGATGTCGAGAATGTGTGGACCCTTTTAAATGAATTTCTGGGAATTTGATTGGGCATGTCTCTTAATGCAAGTAAAACCCATTTAGTATGTTTTATATACATTAGTTTAGTATTGCTGGTAAATGAATTGGTTGTTGAGACCGCTTTGTTTCGATTTCCAAGGATTTTACACGGCCAAGTCCGTTCTCTCTTCGCTTCCTGCGATTCCCAGGCAGAGTGTGTACTCAAATGTCACACCTGGGAATTAAACGCAGTCATCACCCAGTCGCTAAGTTTCGGCTGTTAGTGACAACACTTTCCTACAGGTTAGCAGCAAGCTGCCCTCCGTAGTCATTCCAAATATTTCACTATTGTTTTATTTATATATTTATTTTTACAAAGCATCCATGACTTAAACGTGTCACATGCTCCATCCTTTAATAAATTCATTACTAGCAATACTGACCTCCCATCTGCTTTAATTATTATTATCAAATAAATGCCTTGATCACATACCCACTTTATTGCTTAGTAAGCTTTTGTCTGTGCTATTCTCGAAATCAATAAATATTATATAACCCGTAATATCAAATATGTTATTAAACTTTTATAATTACTCAAAGCACCTTGCACATGTTCCCATCTCTTTAAGCACATTATCGTAGTACTATTAGCCTGAGGGATAGAATATATAATTTTGTTTAAAACCTTTTGTCATTTATTGGAATGTAATGCCAACAATTATTTAGTAAGCGTCACTGTCTCATATAGGCAGACAGTAGTGTTATATATATATATATTTCTCTATAAATAAATTTTTTAAATCATTTAAAACTAATTTTGATCTTTTACTTTATTGATTCCTATCACTGTCTCGGTCTATATATCTATTTTCTACATTGCTTTTGTACATCCATAGATGTTAATTAGCAACCTAAACTTAGTATAGTCTTTTGTTTCTCCCTGACCACCGGGCACCAGTAAAAGGTTATACTAGTAGTAGCAACAGATGCGTTACCCTGTAGGTGGCGCTGTGAAATTTGGACTTTAGATTCGAACTTGGTATATCTGGAAGGCAACCCCTCCTAGAATGTTCAGTTTCGTGTGTGGGGTTTGAATTCTGCAGTGTGTTAGTGAGATAGACGGTTCTGACTGTTACACAGTATATTTTTTTTCCAGGTCCATGGCTTGCCCAAACGTGGAGCCTCAATTATTTAAACACCCACATCCCTGTAGATCTTAATTATTTAAATACCCACATCCCTGTACCTTAATTTTAGTATTTTGTTCGTGTTTAATCACTCAAACCCCTTATATCTTGATATATATATTTTTCAAACTCTATATTATCTATATTGTTTATTTGCGTATATATTTCATATATTTTGTTTGACTTGGGCATTCAATTACGTATACTATATAATCTAAACTTGTCCAAACTTGCTATAGTGCGATACAAGTCATCTGTATTTATCTGTATTTATTGTTTCACTTAAGTCACGCTATGTATGCATAGCATAAATTACTGAAATATTGTCCCAAGTGAATATTGTGACAATCTATGTATATTTCAAATCTTGTATTTTTCTATCAAAATAAAGTTTTATCGGCTCAACACTTAAGATAGCATAATAATAATTTTGTACGGTAATGACCTAGACATAATAGGCTATCGTATGGAATTCAAAAATGTAATCATAAGTAAAATTTTGTAATCAATAAAAATGCGAATGTTTTAATAAGTGCCCGTAGTTAAATGGAATTTAAAATTAATTTTGGGAAGCTAACAGTCTATGGATATGTTTAACAGGTGATATTGCGCCTAAGGGTAATTTCACTAAACAGCGTTACTTCTAAAATAAATTTTGTCACCAGGCTAAATTCTTTTGTATGTAATTTGTTTTTTTTCAACGTGTATAAATTTTTCTTAGACCAAATAATGAGACGTGAATCGGATCAATAATTATAATGTAAATAAATATATATGTATGTTAATCTTAAATAAGAAGGAACGAAATAATTATACCCGGATCTAGCGAATGTTTATATATATAAATAAAATTGTGTGCATTTAAAAATATATATGTAAGCGAAATAATTTGACAGGTAGCATTTAAGAAATTTTCTATATATACGGGCAGTAATATATATATATGTTAGCAGCAGATTTAAACATGAAATGTTAGCAGTAGTAAAAGGGCAGTAATTGGGGTTTTAGTGGTAAATGTAAAAGCAGCAATTAGGCCAACAGAACCGAGAGGGAGATAGCCGATTAGCCATTGATAAAATTTGAAATCAAACGTAATAGTAATCGCAGAGTCAAACAAGGAAAATATAATAACAGTATTTTTTTTAACTGTATGAGTTTTAGTAAGTTCAACCATAAAACAGTTTAAAAGTTTTCTTTATCAATGCTATACATTGTGTTTTAAAAGTACACCAATTCGTTAAAAAAAAAAATAAATTTTTTTTAGGATAAAATAGTTAGCAATAAAATAGTAAAAAAAAATCATCATCGTCGTCCAAGGCCATGGATAATACGGGGAACAACCACGATGAACAACAACTGGACCCATCCGGATTTCTTGAATCTCCTCCAATAAGTATGAAACCTGTCCAGCGAATGAGCAAGGAAGATTCCAATCTGGAATATCTGGTGGAATTATTTAAGAGAAGTGAAGAGAGGGCATGAAAGCATGAAAAGGAAGCCCAAAGAAAAGAGTATAAAATGTTTACCAGGATGCTCCTCGACAAATTGGCACAAGTGAGAGAGGGACATAGGGCTCTCCAACGGAAACTGGACAAATACTGCTCAGAAAATCAAAAAAATATGAGTGAATGCCGAGATCAAACTGAGCCAAAATTAGTACAATACCTGGACAACAAAGTCCTACAGTATCAACGAGGCAGTGGACCTAAACCAAAGATGTCAGACCCCTAACAATGATCTATCACTTCATCAAGTGCCCAGTAGTGGGATAAATACAACCCACAGGACCTTAATTCCAGACATCAGGGTTCAAACCCAACTTGCAAAGATAATAACCATTAAAATATTTCGAGGAGAAATAGGAGAAAACCCCCACCCACACCAGGATAGCCTGTGGGATTTCTTTCAGTTTTATAAAACAGATCCTCATGAACAGACTGCCATCGCTAGCCATCATTTATATGGCTATGCAAAAGATTGGTGGGGCATGTTGGCAAAAAAACTGAGCAACTTTGCAAATTACAGTAGCATGTTGTTAAAATATTATTGGAGTGAGGATCGGCAGAGCAGGATTCTAAATACCATTTGCCAGGAGAAGTACGGAGCGATCAAGGAAAGACATGCAATTTTTCATTCGCCAGGTCAATGGCCTTTGATCACTTAGCACGTTTGCGTTTTCTGATACTCATATCATACGCACCGTGCAACAGAATATGCTGTTACCGATACAACAGCTGATGGCGGGAAGCAGAATCAAAGAGGTGGAGGAAATGGCCGAATTCTTAACCACTCTGGATTTCAGTCCCTGGGCTAAAGAATTGTCAGACAAGGTAAAGAGGCCTGATAATCAGAGACTGCAGTCATCAAATTATAAAGGCAGTTATTAACCACCAGACCCAGGATTATAGTAATTTTTTTAAAAAAAAAACAAAACAAAAGGGAATGGACATGTCACAGGATAAATGAGAAAGAAAATCTGATGTCAAACAATGTTAAACTATTAAATTGTTGAAGGGGATAATAGAGAAAATGTTCGCTAGATGGTAGATTTATTAATATGATCCGGGTATATAATTCAGCTTCGTTCCACCATTATATTTATATACTGTACGTTATATGGGTTAACTTGTAAATTTTTTTTATGCAGACTTCATAGGTGGACACCTGTTGTAAGATCTTTTTTTTTACAATTTTTTTTGTTCCGTCACTGAGGGAATGTGAAACAGTAAGGTCTGCTTTGCAGATCTTTGTTTCACATTTTCTCAACCCCAATCTATCATAGTGTCTGCAATACACTTATATACCAAAAATCCTGCCTAATTTTAAACCATGAGTACAATGCTCATATTATATATAAGAATAACTCATGCCCAAATAAATAAAATATTATGGATTATGTATATGTTCACATAAGTTAATTTATTTAAAAAGTAGGTTATATAAGTCGTAATTGCGCACACACTATGATATGCATTTTAAAACATCAAAATTATAAATTGTTAATTAAAGTTATTTTGTTTGAATCTATTTACAAAAATATTACAGTAGTAATATATTTTTGATTTAAATTAAAATTCATGGTCATTTAGTAATAGATTCAAATATTGCAATTTAAAAAGTAAAATAATTTTCTTTTAATTTAATAAAAGTCATTCCAAATATTTCTGTTAAAATAAATGAGGGACAATAGTTTAATTATTTAATGTTATAGAAGCTTATCTAAAAATACAGCAGATGTCCACTTAAGGTTTTCTTTTAATTAATAAAAGTAATATTAATTAAATCTAGTTTGTAATTCGAATGTCGACAAGGAAATTAACAATAGAAATTAATTAAAATTTTGTTGAATTCCTTTAGGCATTCGAATGGGTTTAATTACAGCTGATAAGTCCGATATATTTTTGTAATGCTCCAGGGCAGTTCAATTGTTCAATTCCACTATAAAAGGGAGGGTTTTATTTTGTTCTCCATTCTGGTGTTTCTAATGAAATGTTTCTAACCAAAATTATTCTAGTGTTTCTAATGAAATGAATCCAGTGAAAATATTCTAGTAAAATATTCTTCAAAATATATTTTCCTGAGATTTTAGCTACTTGTGCCTGCGAACTAAAATTTGAAGCCGAGTTTTCATCTCCAAATTAATTTACCATGTTTACCACACCTATTGCTAACTGTGACATGACTGAGTAGAAGCGGCAAGAAGGCTATTTCTCTCCAGAATGGCCGTCTGCTGCTCTAGACCATCGGAAGCTATCACGTAAGGAACCCCGGAACAGCTGCCAAAAATATGAACAATTCCAGATTTTGCTGCTGAATTATAAACTTGCCAACCATCAATCTACCTACAAATGCTTCTCCAGAGGTAACCTAAATTAACCCAAGAGCTCTTGTGATTCCTAACTAACATGCTATAGCTATTTTAAATTGTTTTCTTTTATTTCACATAACGTTATTATGTACTTCTTTAACATGTTCAAATATAATCAATAGTTTTGCTCTCTATCCTTGGGTTAATATTTTCTATTTATTAAGCTTTCTTTTATTTTATTATGATAATGTGTCAGAATGGTCTTTGACCGAGTGAATTATTCCCTTTGTTAAAAGTAAGATGCCACTATTAAGGCATATTTTAAATTTATAAATAATTCCCAATTTTATTATTTTGCAAATTACTCGTTCGAGGAGGATTCTAATATTCTTTAATATATATAATAATCAAATAGTTTAAAATCTACATTTTTATTGATTTGAACCTAATATGAGAGTATGTGCAAGGTCAATGACTAAATGTGTCCCAAATGCATGATTGCGTAAATAAACCTATGCTTTTTTTTCAAACCCGCAAGCATGCATTTTCCTATTATTAAATACTGTGTTCTACTTTAATTATAAAGTTCATCATTGATGTCGAGAATGTGCGGACCCTTTTAAATAAATTTCTGGGAATTTGATTGGGCATGTCTCTTAATTCAAGTAAAACACATTTAGTATGTTTTATATACATTAGTTTACTATTTCTGGTAAATGAATTGGTTGTTGAGACCGCTTTGTTTCGATTTCCAAGGATTTTACATGGCCAAGTCCGTTCTCTCTTCGCTTCCTGCGATTCCCAGGCAGAGTGTGTACTCAAATGTCACACCTGGGAATTAAATGCAGTCGTCACCCAGTTGATAAGTTTTGGCTGTTAGTGACAACACTTTCCTATGGGTTAGCGGCGAGCTGCCCTCTGTAGTTATTCCAAATATTTCACTATTGTTTTATTTATATATTTATTTTTACAAAGCATCCATGACTTAAATGTGTCACTACCTCCATCCTTTAATAAATCCATTACTAGCAATACTGATCTCCCATCTGCTTTAATTATTATTATCAAATAAATGCCTTGATCACATATCCACATTATTGCTTAGTAAGCTTTTGTCCGTGCTATTCTTGAAATCAATAAATATTATATAACCCGTAATATCAAATATTTTATTAAACTTTTATAATTACTCAAAGCATCTTGCACATGTTCCCATCTCTTTAAGCACATTATCATAGTACTATTAGCTCAAGGGATAGAATATATAATTTTGTTTAAAACCTTTTGTCATTTATTGGAATGTAATGCCAACAATTATTTAGTAAGCGTCCCTGTCTCATATAAGCAGACAGTGGCATTATATATATATTTCTCTATAAATAAATTTTTGAAATCATTTAAAACTAATTTTGATCTTTTATTTTATTGATTCCTATCACTGTCTCGGTCTATATATCTATTTTCTACATTGCTTTTGTACATCCATAGATGTTAATTAGCAACCTAAACTTATCTTAGTATAGTCTTTTGTTTCTCCCTGACCACCAGGCACCGGTAAAAGGTTATAATAGTAGTAGCAACAGATGCGTTATCACATAGATGGCGCTGTGAAATTTGGACTTTAGATTCAAACTTAGTACATCTGGAAGGCAACCCCTCCTAGAATGTTCAGTTTTGTGTGTGGGGATTGAATTCTGCAGTGTGTTAGCGAGATAGACAATTCTGACTGTTACAATATAAGTAATTCCCAGCAATATTAAGAAAAGAAATGGAACAAAATTGAATTTCTTGGAAGAAGTTATTGAAAATTCTATAAAATGATATTAATATATTTTGCTGTGTATAATACAATGAATTTGCATTGCTAAAGCCACTTCTGCTTCCTGAAATCTGACAGAATGGGTTAAATCACTAATATACTATGGACTCATATACCAGTCCATAGTAACCAAAAGAATGGACAAATTTAAAACCAGCCAAAGATGTCATCTCATTATCATCTTTGACAAGAGCCAAGAAGAAAGGAAAGATGAATAAAAGACATATATAGCCATGTTTGATGAAGCTATCAATCAAATTTTTGTTAAAGTTTTCCTCATAGTCATCTAAAGTGTCTACAATGATTTTTTTTAAATGGCAGAGACAAGCAAATCCACCAGTTCATACTTATCTAAAAGTATTTGTAGTAATTTTTTTTGAAATGGTAGAAGCAAGCCAGTCAACGAATTCAGCGTTATCAAAAGTATCAACAATAAATAATTTTAAAATTGTGGAAATAAGCAAGTAAATTAATTCATATTTTTCTTAAAAAAGTATCTGCAAAAACTTTTTTTTTAAATAGAGCAAATCAACTTATTGAAGCTATACATGAGGCAAGCAGTCTGAAAATTCAAACTTGAGACATTTGTAAGAAGTGAAAATAATCGGGTAACTATGAACTTTCATTAACAGATCTTTTATTCTTACTTATTAAAAGTAAACCTTAATTTATTGGTCAAAGCATTTTTTCTTTTGATACAGAAACATTAAAGGCTTGTTTATCGACAGTTATTCTCGATATTACATAACATAACACAAACACAGTTTAAATCTTTAAACTTAAATTTTCATTATATATTTTTTATTTTTTTTTATTATATATTGTAATAGTGAAATGTTTTTTTTTTATTGTTCATTTGTTATGATAAGGAGCAACCTATAAATATATGCATTTATAATGTTTTTTTTATTTATCTTTTTGCATATTAAATTTGATATAATGTATTTTATTATCTTTTGCTCAAGGTTGCAAGAATATTTTTTTATATATGTGATTTATGTATTAATCCCTAATATAAAGGGAACACATTTTAAAAATATATGTTGACATATCACAGGGTGTGTGTGCATGTGTAACTGCTTATACAAACACGTCAAAAGAATAGGGTATGCATGATTAGTTTAAATATGGTAAATTTAAAAGCAGGGCTTCACATTTGAATGGAAGTGAAATAAAACACACAAGTTACATATAAATTTATTTTTATGATATAATAAGTTAGGAAAAGTCTTAAATAAGCATTCAATGAAATATTTTTTTTTAAAATGTCATTTTAAGCCAGCTTATTTTAAAATATTAAAAATGGCAAACTTGTGTATAAGTTTATTTAGTTATGTGTATATGAAATTTTGTATTAATTCTATATGTAATTAATATAGTAATGATACAATTGTATATTTAGTAATTTAATTTATAAAAAAAATAATATTAATAAATATAGTTATATATCTTAATTGATTTCAAGTTGTTATTAAAAATATTGTTTTTCTTGTCTTGATTTTATCGTTTTAAATGATCATCATCATCTCTCGCAGATATTAAGAATCATCAGCACTTGCAAATATGAAGCAAGCGCTGCAACATGTTAAGCAAGCTAGAATGTTGACTTACATTTAAGTATTTAGGGATTATTCTTGATAATAACCAAGTTTTAATAATTATAGGTTAATAATAGAAAGCTAAAATTATGTTGTGCCCATGAGTTCTGATCATCCTCATCAAAGATGGATATCACATTATTGGTTAAAACACCGTTTAAACATAATACTATATAAGAGTTATGATCGCCATCATCATTGATTTAATAAATTATAAGCATTAAATCTATTGTTTAACATAATTAATATATTTAGTAAATAGGGGTTTATAGAAAGTTGAATATCATGCGTAGAGATGCGTGATGATCAGTCATCACCACTGGTATTATTGAATCCTAGTTTTAACTATAAAAATATTTTAGTAAATAACCATAAACTTATATAAATGCTAGTGAATGTAATATTTAAATCCCATTTTGACAAAGGATGATTTTAAAAAGTGCTTATGAGTTTATAAAGATAAATTTATTGTTGTGAGTTTATTAATAAGCTATGGCTGATATCATCATCATTATTATTATCATCATTATCATCTTTATATTGTGATAAATAACTAAGTTAAGTAACTAGTTTCATGGCATCAGTAATGGTCTTCACGATGCTTGTTTGGAAGCCATTAATAAGATTATACTTGTCAGTTCATCAATATACGGAAAACTGAGCTAGTAATATCTATAAGAGTCTTGAATATATAAATTTTGGTAATATTGGGATCTTATAATTTTATTGACATAGATAAAATAAAAGAATGCCATTTTTTTGTTCATTTGTCATCCATGTCATGTGTAGTAAAAATGTACCGAATGAGTTTGAACTCAGTACACTCTAAACAGATATTTATCTAGATTTAAAACAATCTAGAGGTGCTCGTGGGAAAACACATGTACCTAGCTAAACTGAATAAAGAGTGATTTAATCCCTTTCCAATATTAACTTTATATATTTTTTTATAAGTTGTTATAAACAGCACCAGCGTGTGACCATGAATGGTCGTATATACATGGAAAGAGGAATGAGAAGGATTCTTGGTTAAAAGAACCTATTATTGGAGTTAAGCATAAGGCACTCCAGGGATCTCACAGTGGGTAATTTTATTCAGTTGCTATATTTAATATTATTTTATTTGGTGACAATGGCTAGTATGTTTTATTGATCAAATGACTTCCCAATATCGAAATATTTTAAATCTTTCATGATGAAAGTTTCAATTTTCATTTTGTTATTTTATATTGAGAAATGAGATAATTTATTTATTTCATTATTAGCATGACAGAATTAATATTTAGGATAGTTGCAAATGGGCTATAATGTTATATTTAATTAATTAGAAATAGACACCCAAATAGAGCATATGATATATCCTGTTTAGTTATTGAATTATAGCAACTATGATTTTATCACTCATCTATATATTTATAGTCGGTCACAAAATAACAGCCTTTTTCCTCATTACATTATTTGGTATTCTGTTACAAATGGTAGTCTAATTTTTCTTACTGTTTAAATGGCACAGATTATAAACATATTTTAATAATTAATAATTTTGTCTATCTATCTATTTTATTTTTATTTTCTGTTACAAATATTTTTTTATATTCTGTTACAATATATATATATATATTGTGAATATTCAGATAAATGATCAAGATATTTAAAAAGAAAATAAAGAAGTTTGTTGATCTTGTTTGATTTTTCTTGTGCTTGATAGACAGATAATGGAAGATCTTGGAAATATAGATTTAGAATGATCACCAAGGCAACCTAAAGCTTTTAAATAGAATTGTTTACTGTTGATTCTAGCTTTAAAATAATAAATTCGCTATAATCAAACTTAAGAAAAACATATAGGTAAATAAATAAATTTTGAAAACAATTTAGTATGATCTAAAAGTTTACTTAAATAGGATCGATATTATTCTACATATTTCATGTATATTAATGCAGTCACCATAGTAACATTATTACATATAATTCAATGTTTTTGTGTTATGTATTGTAACAGTCAAGTTTGTACATTCGCGTAACAGAATTCAGAATCCAAGCAAAAGAGACCGAAGCTGACCAGACTAGGACTGTACCATCCAGAGTCCGACCGCACTTCAACTCGTAAGCCAGGATTCCAAGACTCAAGACCCTACGAATGACCACCTTGAACTTACACGTAGTATACCTCTTTCCACACGGCCGACATAGGTCACGGAGAAGCAATGAGACTCATAACAAAAAAAAATGGAATTTATTAACTGTATATATTTAAAACTAATTAATGCATCGGAAATCACATATATAATATAGAGAATTTTGAATTGGATTGAAATAAATAAGATCGAGATCAGAGTAATTTATTAAATTGTATGTTTATTTTTGCAGATTAAATTTGACGATTTTATCTATATTACTCTTGCATTTTACAATTAAAATGCGCGTAGCATCTAACATTTTGGAGAGCGCTTTAACCTTCTCTCCTTACAATTAAAATTATTTTACATTTGTTATTTTATTTGATGAAGTTAAATATTGTTTTCATCATTTGCTTTATTATCTTATTGATCAGTCACTGCATTGTAGCTATGGGGCAGATTATGCTAATCCCTCTTATTTCATGGTTTTCAGCTAAGTAATCAGACGAAGCCTTGTTTTCACATATATGTGAAACATTTAAAGTCAAATTTATCTATAATATTATTAGTTCAAACTATTGTATATGAGACCGAAACTAGCTCTTGAATATGTCAGACAATGGCTGAAACTTAATTTAAGGGAGGAAGAGTTGGCAACCAAAAGAACTAATGCGCTATAGCGCTGGTAAACAGTTATAATAAATGTTGCTCTGCGGATGGATTAATATTTAGGGTTTTGTGATCAACACTGGAGCCCTATGACCGATCGCCATGCTGCTAAAGAGGGTTGGGGTAGCTAACACTATTGCCTGGAATTTGACGTCAGGTCTTATTCATGTGCGACCCAAGGAGTGTAAGAGGGATGGCCGTTCCGAGTCCCATCTTAAAGAAAAATGCAACATAAATCCGCCAAGCAAAATGTATAATAAAATTATCACATCCGCCAAGCAAAAGAGTTGAAATAATTTAATATTTAGCCACGAGAACGATAGCTAATCAGTGGAATCATTAGCGCCAACTCTAATATAGCATTTTAAATATCATATGCTATACGTGGGCGTACTTTTAAATATTCTTTGCTTTCTAGTTTCAATCTCAAATAACACATTTGATTACGCGATTAATTAATAAAAACAAAAAAAAGGGGAAAAAATATATTTGGAGGGCTTTTACAAAATGAAATAAATAACAAATATACTTATTCAAGGCTTGGATATTGCTTAGTGAAAATTAAATTGAAATTTACTTTGGGTTAAAACAAGATTCCCATTTTAAAATTGCAAACAAATAATTAAATAATCAAGGTCAAAATAATAATCAGCACATAGCCAATTCTTAACAGTTATTTAAGAGGGTTTCGAAACAGCGTGCATTAAGCTACGATAAATAATTATTAAATGAAGAGGGGTCATTCTCTCTTCTCTCTATTATTAATATTGAATGCCCGCTGTTTCGAGGCATTAGCATATAATTTATATTTTAAAATAAAAATAAAGAAACCATAGTCACAACTGCAGTGAAAAATTGAAAATAAAATTATTAAAATCATTTAGTTAGGAAACATTAGAAAGTAGGTCAGAATTATATAATTAAATTTAAGAATAAAATTTTACATTTAGCAATTTACTTGAATTCAAGATTTTAGAATTAAAATACATTTTGTAAGTCTAGACTTAAAGGAAAATTAATATATTGAACTGCAGTTAGAAATGGTGAGGTTACCGGTCATCTTGTGGTACTTGAGCTGGAGTTACGGGAGTCTTTGTGGCGGCTTGCGGCATCATCTTCTTCCCACGGTTAGAGCGGAGCTGTTATGGCGGCATACTGGTGATGGTGGTTTTTGGATGGAAGTAAAGGCCCGTCGCCTTCACTCTGGAGCTTAGCCAAGGCTGCCTGTTTTAGCCCGACATTTTCTCTCGCACAGATATAAAAATTATTGTCTTAACTGGATGTCAAAATGTTCACGGTTGCTTTTGGTTCAGGATACACGCTGGATTCCAAAGCTTAACGATGATCAAAGAAGGCAAAACTTCACAGATGTAGCATTCAGGCTGTCAAGATTTCAAAGATTCAAAGCTGTCAAGGTTTCCAAAAAAGTAAAAATCTAAGATGGCTCCTCCACTTTACATGGCCTTTTTAAATGATCGCCTTATCAGCCCACACACCTTGGAATTTCATCTCCATCAAGATTACAAAATTTTTAATTTGCTTATGAAATTAGTGGTTGACTTCAAACATGCTGACATTCCTTTTAGGTGTCATAACTTTTCTCTGATTATCAACTTTTAATTAAATCGAATTTTAATCAGTTTAATCCGATATTAGATTTTATTTTTAATTAGTCAGGAATTTTGTTCTGATTTTATAATTTATGTGTAAAATCCCTGCTGTAAACATATTTTTAATTAGCGAGGTCTCCAAAATAATTTAGAATCAATTAGCTAGATTATTTTAAAATTGGCTTTTCTTTTTAGAAACCTAAGGCAGGTGTGGCATATACTGATACAATTGTTTACAGCAAAAACTTTACTAAACTTTTAATTCTCCGAAAATACTTTTATTTTTAGAAAAAAAAATCTTTTTTCTTTTTAAAAAGAAACTTGTCAGCGCATTTGCAATCAATCACCCTTTCAATGTGTTTTTACATTAAATTGGTTTATAATAAAAATGAAACTTAAAATTTAATAAATATTTTAATCACGCCACTATGCTATATATGTATATTCAATATAGGTGGATTATATTCCCACATACGAATTTAAGTAATAAATTAATAAATTGACGCTACATTATTACTGTTTAAAAATATTACGCAATAAAATTATACGCTATAACTCTGGCAATACTATTCACTTATAGCGTTCTTTCGTATGTGCGTATATAATGCTGTTTATATAGCCGTGATTGCAATTTTTAGCTTACAAATCTTAATTTAGACTTATTAAACAGGTTTGAACTTAGCACAGACGAGTGGGTTATTAGGATGGTTGGTAAAACGGTGAGGGACTTGAAGACAACCGTTTCATTTCCGTAAACTTACAAAAAAAAAACAATTAAAAAAAAATGACCTTGCTACAATCATGACTTTGAATTTTCGTTATCAATTTGTTAAATAATTTCCTATTTTCCCATGCACATAAACTTATTTACTTGCTGCGCTAAGGGATTTATTTATCAGTACCTTTATACTTACGACTCTCCTACCACCAAAAAAAAAACATACGCGCAATAAAATTAATATCAAGAGCAATATACACATTAAATCACCAATCAATCATAAAAAAAAATCATGAGATCTCAATAAATCTGAATTAATATCCAAATGGATATTCGTCAGTTAGAAGGGGGTAGACATGTTAGTTTTTTTTTTTTTTTTTAAATATGCAGTATATATATTTAATGTTTTTTTTTTTTTTTGGGGGGGGGAGGGACAGATCCTTTTTTTTTTTTTAGCTAATAAATTTTTAAGTAGGATCTGGGGGTTGTTTAATACTTGGCTCGTGACTACTAAAGCCAAACCAATATCCCAACATGTCATCATCATCCTCGGATTCAGACGTCTCATTACATTCGCTTGTTGGTCTTAACAGAGGCTGACGTGGGTGCATTTTTAAGCTTCTGGCAAATTCACTCCCTTCGTATGGGATCTCGTTATTTAATTCCCAATCATCTTCCTCTAATTTCGAACCCCTTTTTGACTTCGAGTCCCGACAAACTGACTCACTAGGTGTAATCTTATCTTCCTTAACTGCTGGTTCTTTTTCTATATTTGATATAACGATATTCCCATTTTTTTTGCCTTGTTTCGCCCAGATCATCTAAATAACTTTCTTTATTCACTCCCTTATCGTTTAATGCGACTGGTGCAAAATGTACAGATTCTTTATCCATAATGTTTTCCATGTTGATTTTCATCTCCCTTATATTAGAAATATCTTTTACACTATCTGTAGTCTTACTAATATCTGGTACAATGTTTGTCTTGCCCTGGTTGTAGGTTTGGGAACCAGTAGTTAAGTTACATTCTACAATGTCCATTTTTGCTTCCCTTATTTGTGTAATTTCTCTCTTCAATTCCTGGATGTCTTCTGTAATGGCATTTTCTTCTTGGGCAAAAACATGATTTCTATAACTCAAGTTTTCTTTTAACTCAGAAATTTCCTCTCTGATCTGTTTCTGTCCCTCTTCGTATTCTTCAATTTTTAGGCAGATATCTTGCCCCATTTTAGAGACTTTCTCCTCCATAACCATTTCCTGATGCTCAGTCTGCCCTCTAACATCTGTGAGTTGTTCTTTTAGTGATTCTATTTCCTTGTTGGTTTCTTCTCGGTTTTGATTTAATTTTTTTGTGACCTCTACTTGAACTTCTTCATATTTTTCTTGGCAGCTGATGGACAACTCCTGCCAGCTCCTACATAGCTTTTCTTCAAGTCGTTGGCCTTGCATTTCCATTTCTCGTCTCACTTCTACTATCCCTTCCTCATACCGTTTGTTTCCCTCTCTAATTTCCTTTCCCAACACCTCAAATCTCTGCTCCATTTCTAACTTATTTTTTTGATCTCTCTCCTCTAATTTCTGACTATTTACCTCGTCTCTCTTTATAAAAATTTGAGTCATCCTCTCCAACATAAAATTCACATCCCAATTTTTATTTTTGGACTCTTCCACCTGTTTATGTTCTATTTCATTATTTACTGGTTCTTCTGAGATAATGGCAGCTTCTCCTGTAGGAATTTCCTCATCAGGGCTAAGGCTCACTTCCCCTTCTGTGCTGCTGCTCTCTTCTGCGATCTTTCTCCCTGACCTTAACGTGATCCCTAAACATTTCCCTCCTATTTCCTTCTGTACTTTTTCCCCTTCACTCATTATTTCTTGATCCTCCTCCATATTATTATTATTATTTTTTTTTTTCTTATTAAACTAGATCTCAAAACAATACTGATTAATTTACTAAAAAAAAAACTTTATTGAATATACAGCTGATGGCTAAACTCCGTGAATGAAAGTGACTGGTTCACTTCCCATCCTGTTATGATGCCTTACTCTACTATGATGCCTCACTTTATACCGCTATTATTTTTATTTTGCAAGACCCGCCCATTATTTCATAAGTTTAATAAATACAATTATAAAAATAAATAATAAAAGTTGACTCACCCTCGGTTTCTTCCAGCTGCTTTGAAATTTAATTTTAAATTCGTTCATGATTGTAACAATATTTTGTTTTATACGTCTGTGCCAGTTTCAAACGGTAAAATTTGTATTTGACCCACTTTCCAATTTCATTCTCATTCTTATTCAATCCAATTCACAAAGTATGATTTTCATAAAAAAAAAACAAAAACGGTTTTTTCCTTTCCTTTTAAATTCCAATGTTTTTCCTCACTACCCCTGATGACAAATTTATATGAGGATGACCTATAGCTTATTTAAATCATCCTCGGGCGCCAGTCACCAGTGAGCAAGAAAGCTTAACAAAATTAAACTCAAAATTTACCAAAAGTCATTTGAAAAAAATTTTTTTTTTTTTTTTTTTTTTAGCAAAAATTTTTTTTTTTTTCATTTTATATGTATCTGATCATTGGTCTCTTCAGGGGTGGAAATAAGTTACAAGCCCCACGATTTGGGCGTCCAAACCTGGTGAAAAAAAAATACTATGTAACAGTCAAGTTTGTACATTCGCGTAACAGAATTCAGAATCCAAGCAAAAGAGACCGAAGCTGACCAGACTAGGACTGTACCATCCCGAGTCCGACCGCACTTCAACTCGTAAGCCAGGATTCCAAGACTCAAGACCCTATGAATGACCACCTTGAACTTACACGTAGTATACCTCTTTCCACACGGCCGACATAGGTCACGGAGAAGCAATGAGACTCATAACAAAAAAAAATGGAATTTATTAACTGTATATATTTAAAACTAATTAATGCATCGGAAATCACATATATAATATAGAGAATTTTGAATTGGATTGAAATAAATAAGATCGAGATCAGAGTAATTTATTAAATTGTATGTTTATTTTTGCAGATTAAATTTGACGATTTTATCTATATTACTCTTGCATTTTACAATTAAAATGCGCGTAGCATCTAACATTTTGGAGAGCGCTTTAACCTTCTCTCCTTACAATTAAAATTATTTTACATTTGTTATTTTATTTGATGAAGTTAAATATTGTTTTCATCATTTGCTTTATTATCTTATTGATCAGTCACTGCATTGTAGCTATGGGGCAGATTATGCTAATCCCTCTTATTCCATGGTTTTCAGCTAAGCAATCAGACTGAAGCCTTGTTTTCACATATATGTGAAACATTTAAAGTCAAATTTATCTATAATATTATTAGTTCAAACTATTGTACATGAGACCGAAACTAGCTCTTGAATATGTCAGACAATGGCTGAAACTTAATTTAAGGGAGGAAGAGTTGGCAACCAAAAGAACCAATGCGCTATAGCGCTGGTAAACAGTTATAATAAATGTTGCTCTGCGGATGGATTAATATTTAGGGTTTTGTGATCAACACCGGAGCCCTATGACCGATCGCCATGCTGCTAAAGAGGGTTGGGGTAGCTAACACTATTGCCTGGAATTTGACGTCAGGTCTTATTCATGTGCGACCCAAGGAGTGTAAGAGGGATGGCCGTTCCGAGTCCCATCTTAAAGAAAAATGCAACATAACGAGAAAGTTTAAATGTATAATAAAATTATCACATCCGCCAAGCAAAAGAGTTGAAATAATTTAATATTTAGCTACGAGAACGATAGCTAATCAGTGGAATCATTAGCGCCAACTCTAATATAGCATTTTTAATATCATATGCTATACGTGGGCGTACTTTTAAATATTCTTTGCTTTCTAGTTTCAATCTCAAATAACACATTTGATTACGCGATTAATTAATAAAAACAAAAAAAAGGGGAAAAAATATATTTGGAGGGCTTTTACAAAATGAAATAAATAACAAATATACTTATTCAAGGCTTGAATATTGCTTAGTGAAAATTAAATTGAAATTTACTTTGGGTTAAAACAAGATTCCCATTTTAAAATTGCAAACAAATAATTAAATAATCAAGGTCAAAATAATAATCAGTACATAGCCAATTCTTAACAGTTATTTAAGAGGGTTTCGAAACAGCGTGCATTAAGCTACGATAAATAATTAAATGAAGAGGGGTCATTCTCTCTTCTCTCTATTATTAATATTGAATGCCCGCTGTTTCGAGGCATTAGCATATAATTTATATTTTAAAATAAAAATAAAGAAACCATAGTCACAACTGCAGTGAGAAAATTGAAAATAAAATTATTAAAATCATTTAGTTAGGAAACATTAGAAAGTAGGTCAGAATTATATAATTAAATTTAAGAATAAAATTTTACATTTAGAAATTTACTTGAATTCAAGATTTTAGAATTAAAATACATTTTGTAAGTCTAGACTTAAAGGAAAATTAATATATTGAACTGCAGTTAGAAATGGTGAGGTTACCGGTCATCTTGTAGTACTTGAGCTGGAGTTACGGGAGTCTTTGTGGCGGCTTGCGGCATCATCTTCTTCCCACGGTTAGAGCGGAGCTGTTATGGCGGCATACTGGTGATGGTGGTTTTGGATGGAAGTAAAGCCCCGTCGCCTTCACTCTGGAGCTTAGCCAAGGCTGCCTGTTTTAGCCCGACATTTTCTCTCGCACAGATATAAAAATTATTGTCTTAACTGGATGTCAAAATGTTCACGGTTGCTTTTGGTTCAGGATACCCGCTGGATTCCAAAGCTTAACGATGATCAAAGAAGGCAAAACTTCACAGATGTAGCACTCAGGCTGTCAAGATTTCAAAGATTCAAAGCTGTCAAGGTTTCCAAAAAAGTAAAAATCTAAGATGGCTCCTCCACTTTACATGGCCTTTTTAAATGATCGCCTTATCAGCCCACACACCTTGGAATTTCATCTCCATCAAGATTACAAAATTTTTAATTTGCTTATGAAATTAGTGGTTGACTTCAAACATGCTGACATTCCTTTTAGGTGTCATAACTTTTCTCTGATTATCAACTTTTAATTAAATCGAATTTTAATCAGTTTAATCCGATATTAGATTTTATTTTTAATTAGTCAGGAATTTTGTTCTGATTTTATAATTTATGTGTAAAATCCCTGCTGTAAACATATTTTTAATTAGCGAGGTCTCCAAAATAATTTAGAATCAATTAGCTAGATTATTTTAAAATTGGCTTTTCTTTTTAGAAACCTAAGGCAGGTGTGGCATATACTGATACAATTGTTTACAGCAAAAACTTTACTAAACTTTTAATTCTCCGAAAATACTTTTATTTTTAGAAAAAAAAATCTTTTTTCTTTTTAAAAAGAAACTTGTCAGCGCATTTGCAATCAATCACCCTTTCAATGTGTTTTTACATTAAATTGGTTTATAATAAAAATGAAACTTAAAATTTAATAAATATTTTAATCACGCCACTATGCTATATATGTATATTCAATATAGGTGGATTATATTCCCACATACGAATTTAAGTAATAAATTAATAAATTGACGCTACATTATTACTGTTTAAAAATATTACGCGATAAAATTATACGCTATAACTCTGGCAATACTATTCACTTATAGCGTTCTTTCGTATGTGCGTATATAATGCTGTTTATATAGCCGTGATTGCAATTTTTAGCTTACAAATCTTAATTTAGACTTATTAAACAGGTTTGAACTTAGCACAGACGAGTGGGTTATTAGGATGGTTGGTGAAACGGTGAGGGACTTGAAGACAACCGTTTCATTATATTTGTTTATAAATTAATTTAAAAAAATATTATTATTAAAAAAAAATATATGTGTAAATTATTTGTGTTTATAAAGTGAATAAAGGTTGTCATATCAATTTTGTATTGTGGTTTACAAATAATAGGAAAAATCTAATCGAATTTGGATTTAATTTTCATGTATCTTTTTCTCCAAACTTACATTACAAACCGCGTGAAAACTACTGTAAAGAAATTGTTTGGCATTAAGGTTTATTTGAGTAGTATTCAGTGGTTGTTATGATACCAGAACGTCAGAAAGAGAACCTATAAAAAAGCCACAAATGACTAGAAGAGTAGACTATCATCTTTTTGTGATTGCCACGGACGGACGTATTTTCTATGTTCTTATAAATAAGTTTCAATATTTTTTTTTAAACTGTTAAACCATAAAACATGAAAAAATAAACTTCAATTATCTGCCCGTTCAATCATTCGAAGGGCAGTTGTGAAGGATTTCCAAGGGAAAGGCAACAAAGTATAAAAAAAAAAAATGCAAAAAAAAAGGAAACCTATGAAAAAAAAAATGCTTTATATAAAATCAGCTATTTTAGTTTTAAAAACAAAGATATTTCTGGTTTAAAGTTTGGCGTATAACCACCGTTGGATTTGGATAAATATCGTGTCACGAGCTAAGGAACACAGAATCAACTGGATTAATTTGCATCATAAAAAATAAAAAGGCTAATTAAATTGCACTCTCCTCTCTGAAAAGGAAAAGGGACTGTTAGTGAAGCATTATAAAGTTCGAATTATTATTTCTGAGAAATAAACTTCTCTTTGCGTTATAAAAACGGAGGATAAGTCAATGGACAAATAAATAGTGAAAACGGACACTCTTATATATAGTATGATTTTTTTTATATATATATAAATGTGCGTGTATTAATTTTTTTTTACATGCATTTAAAAAGGATGTGTATTTTATTTAAATTATCTTTAAGAGTAATATAATTTATTAAATGAAAATGATCAGAGAGATTCAAATATATCATATGATTTCATATTCATTTATCGGTTATTATTTTGATTATTAGATTTCAATTTCATCCTATTGCATATCTTTGGTATCTGTTATATATAAATTTTTCAGTAAAATATCCAAAAGTCTCTCCATTCATTCATTCATTTTTTGTATGTCGTTATTGTTTTCACAGCACATTTTAGAGATACACATAGTAATTTTATCATTTTTATTTATTCAATCAATCTGAAATATAAATTAATTTCCTATGTATTTTGTTATTAATCTTGCCAATTTTCTTTCATATAATCAAATAAATTGAGTGATTCAAATTTCAAGACTCCCTTAATTTTTTTATTATTATTTGGATTGCATGAGATGATGTAGCTATTTAAATGTCAAGGTTCAAACTCAGCTTGGTAAAAGGTATGTTTTGCATATTAGTATTTTATTTTATTCCCACATGAATTTTATATTTATATTTGCATTCGAATATTATATATATCATTTATGTTAGTTAAAATTACAAAGTCAATCATTTCTATGTTTGTCTGATTCCGTCATAAAAATCTAAATAGATCGTACTTTATCGTTGGTTCAGAATAACTCGTCTTAGATATTTTTTTTAAAAATTTCTCTAGAATAAAGAGTACAAACTTTGTTGAATAGTTTACTTGAATATTATCTTTAAATTGGGATAAATCTAAATTATAATCATATATTTTAATTATTGCCAACCAATTTTATATTCAATTGTTTTAAGATTCAAATAAATAATATTAATACTCATAGGTCAAAAACATCCAATAGAAACTTAATATAGCTTTTATGTAATGTGGTTGGACATTATAAAGATAGAAAATGAGCTAATACAGTGTTGATAATAAATTCTAGTGAAGTATTCTATTTTAACACATAAACAAAGCAATAATTAAGTATCACTTTATTGGAAGATAGGAATAAATTATTTATATATTACTTTATAGCTTCTTAGTAAACTAGATGTAGATTAATTTGTTTAAACATTTAAGTGAGTGCATTGGTTTTCAAAGTGTTTATAAAATGATATTAAAACCAGTTGATTTCAATAGAAAATTATTAATTAAATATTGGAGTAGAATTGTGTATCGCTTATTGAACCGAATGTTTATACTTTCTATTTAGCATTTATTAAACTAGATATATATATTTGAGTCAAGTATTATTTTGTTTTGATATTTAAATAGTGTCTATATGTAAAAATGTCTTGTAAAATACAATTATAGGTATTTAGAAGCTTATCCATTAAGATAAAATGCAACTTCATTAAATAATGAAGTAGATTTAAATTACTACAATAATAATAGGTTAATAAAATATATATTGGAATCTGCTTTAGTTATTAATTGGATTTGATTTTCACTAGATTGCTAATCAAGTAGTTAGCCTAATCATATATTATTGTTTAGGGTGATGATATGCTAGTTCATTGCTCAGTGCAGTGTACTTTGTAATGTGATGGATTTGTTGATGTCTGGAGCAGATAATCTCATTATTCTTTCATTTCATATATAGCTTAAACAAATTAGACTTTGAGATTATTTGTGCTTTGTGATGGTTTATTATATAATGGCGACCGATTGAGCTAGACTAGATTAATTTAAATTAGATTTTAGATTTTTTATCAGATCAGATTGATCATCCTAACCATCACCTGCATTCATCAATTCAATCAGTTACAAAATGGCACCAACGTTTGGGGCCTTCTTTCTTCAATTTAAATGGAATACAGCAATCATCAATTCCATCAGTTACAAAATGGCGTGCCAACTCAGGCTGAAATAACCAATTAAGGACCCAAGTTTGAGTCTCATATAGATGCTAAAACATGGTATTATGTTTGTATGCATTGGTGGAGTTTTGAGTCTCATATA